>QLTV01003652.1:2092722-2113871 GCA_003457575.1 Thermophis baileyi
TCCACCATTCAAGTTCTATGCCTTCTTCTAGTAGCTTTTTCCTCTATTTCAATTCACCTCCTTCATCTAAAATGTCCTTGTATGTAACTGCCCTTCCTGATTTCCTAAAATTTGGGTGCATGGATATCTCCAACGTAGATAACCAATTAGGAATTTCCCTATAGTTGCTTTTTTTTATTCTAATCCAAATGTCTAGTAAAGCCCGTCTAATGTAGTGACTCTGGAAGTACTGATGAGCCTTGTATTTTCCTTCCCAGAGAATCGCATGCCACCCTATCTGCATATCATGGCCTTCTAGTGCTAGTAACCTCCTATTTCTCAAATGTATCCACTCTTTCGCCCAATTGAGTGCAGCTGCTTGATAATAGTTTTCCCAATTTGGAAGTCCAAACCCTCCTCTCTCCTTAGAATCTTGTAACAGTTTATATTTAATTCTCAGTTTTCTCCCTTGCCAAATGAATTTAGATATGATTTTATTTAAATTTCCAAAGAATTCCTTTCCTAGTCTAATTGGTATACATTGAAATAGAAACAGTAATTTAGGTAACACATTCATCTTTATCGTTGCAACTCTTCCCATGAAGGAGAGTTGCAAATTTTTCCACCTATCTAAATCTGCTTTAATTTGGTCAACTAATTTATCATAGTTATCTCCTTTAAGTGTGATACATCTTGCCGTCAATAGGATCCCTAGGCATATCACCTTTTTTGTTGTCTCAATATTTATTTTACCAACTAGCTCCATGTTCTTAACTATCATTTTAGTTTTCTCTTTGTTGATCCTCAGACCTGCTACTTCTCCATACTCTCTCAGTACTTCCAACAGTTTTACACCAGACTTTAAGGGCTCTTCCATAATAAACACCAAATCGTCTGCAAAGGCCTGTAATTTGAATATTTCCTTTTTAATTTCTAAACCACTAATTTGTTCATCCTTCCGAATTATTCTTGTCAAGACTTCTAGAGAAAGAACAAATAGTAATGGTGATAATGGGCATCCTTGTCTTGTGCCTTTCTGTATTTGAAAATTTTTAGTTGTCTCTCCGTTTATTACTACTTTTGCTTCCTGTTTAGAGTAAATTGCTTTGAACATGTTTATAAAATTATTACAAAATTCCATATGCCTTAGCTGATTCACCATGAAATCCCATTTGACATTATTAAATGCTTTTTTTGCGTCAACAAAGATTAGCGCCATCTGTTTTTCATTGTGCCTTTCATAGTATTCCAGCGTGTCTAATATAATCCTAACATTGTGCCTTATCTGCCTCTTGGGCAGGAACCCGTTTTGGTCAGTGTGGATAAATTCAACCAAGAATCTTTTTAACCTTTCTGCCATTATTGCCATAAACATTTTATAGTCTGAGTTAAGTAATGATATAGGCCTATAGTTTTTAATCTGTGTCATATCTGCATCTTCCTTGGGAATTAACGTAATAATTGCCTCTTTCCATGAGATTGGGGTCTTTGCTTTTGTATCACTTCATTAAATACATCTAGTAGAGTTGGTCCTAAAAGTTCGTGGAAATTTTTATATATTTCAGATGGTAATCCATCTGGTCCTGGTGTCTTGTTACTTTTTTGCCTTTTAATTGCCTCTGTGATTTCTAAAAGTGTTATATCCTTGTTTAGCATATTTTTAACCTCATCCGGGACCTTTGGTAGATTGGCTTTCTGAAGACATTGAAATATTTTATCCTCACTATTACTTTCTTCATTTTTATAAAGGTTCTTATAAAAATTGTATATCACCTTTCTTTTCCCTTCACTCTGATATATCATCTCCCCCTCTGCATTACATAATTTATTGATCCATCTCTTATCTTTTTGTTTCTTCAGTCTATAGGCCAACCATCGCCCAGGTTTATTTGCGTGTTCAAAATTTTTTTGTCTAATGCCTTTTATTTTCTGTGCCAATTCCTCCTTATCTAAAATATTCAATTTGTGCTTAATTAGGTCTAAATTTTGTTTCACATCCTGACTTTGTGGATTTTTTTGTAGTTCAATCTCCCATTTCCTATATTTATACTATGATTATATACTATGATTTTACTTTCATGGTTTCTTTTCATTTTGTTATGTCAGGAGTATTTATCTTTGATTGTTTTAATGTTTTTATGCTGTAAGCCACCCAGAGTTGCTTCGAAACGAGATGGGCAGCAAATAAATTTAATGAATAAATAATCTAAGAGATAATTCCAACAACCCCATTCACACATCTGAAATGTCAATACCAAAATGTGCATCCATACATTTTACCTGTACATTTGTATACTTACCCTGGTAGCATATCTTCCTTTCTTTTGTACAAACACATGAAAAAGCCATATTCCTCTTCCCCAGCCCCACAGAATAAAGTGATCATTTGTCATCCTTACAATATGAAACAGAATAATACATTTTAGTTTCAGGAAAGCAAATTCCAACTGAAAATGCTTATAGTAAGAGCAGTTTAACAGTGGATCAATAGCCTCCAATGGCTGTCCCACAGGTTGCATTTTTCCAAAAGCAACTAGACTTCCTTGCTGTTTTTCCCTTGAAAATGTTTTGCTTCTCATCCAAGAACTGAAGAAGCTTGTTGGATGAGAAGGAAAATGTTTCCAAAGGAAAAAAGAAACACCAATAAAGTCCAGTTGCCTTTTGGAAAAAGCACCTTTTGGACAACCATGACCTGGATGATTGAGAATCTCCATAGACACCTTCACCGTGGTGGCACAGAGGTTAGAATGCAGTACTGCAGGCTACTTTTACTGACTGCCAGCTGCCTGCAGTTCAGCCTTTGGGATTCCCATTGGCTCAAGGTTGACTCAGCCTTTCATCCTTATGAGGTCAGTAAAATCAGGACCCAGATTGTTGGGGGCAATAGTCTGACTCTGTAAACCACTTAGAGAGGGCTGTAAAGCACTGTGAAGTGGTATATAAGTCTAAGCACTATTGCTATTGGCTATGTTCAACCAGAAGCTGAGCACCCATTTTTCTGGGATTCGTGGATTTCTGCACTGAATAGGGAGTCAGACTCAATGGCATGTTTCTCAGAATTCCTTAAGATGTTGCTTCTACATTCAACAAAGAGGATGAACTAGAGCTGGCAGCCAAGATTTAGAGGAGATGGTTAAGGGAGCAGAAGTTGCTGTCCTGCACAGTGTTCTTAAGAATCTACACTTTTGTCAAAACATTCTGTTGTTCTGGTACATTGAAGGTTCATTTTACAAAGCATCAATGTACAAGTAATCCTCACTTAACAAGCACAATTGGGATGAGTAGGTCCATCACTAAGCAATGCAGTCATTAAGCAACCCATCATGTGAACACAACTTGTGATTTTAGAATAGAATAAAATAACAGAGTTGGAAGGGACCTTGGAGGTCTTCTAGTCCAACCCCCTGCTTAGGCAGGAAACCCTACACCACTTCAGACAAATGGTTATCCAACATCTTCTTAAAAATTTCCAGTGTTGGAGCATTCACAACATCTGGAGGCAAGCTGTTCCACTGATTAATTGTTCTAACTGTCAGGAAATTTCTCCTTAGTTCTAAGTTGCTCCTCTCCTTGATTAGTTTCCACCCATTGCTTCTTGTCCTGCCCTCAGGTGCTTTGGAGAACAGCTTGACTCCCTCTTCTTTGTGGCGGCCCCTGAGATATTGGAACACTGCTATCATGTCACCCCTAGTCCTTCTTTTCATCAAACTATTTTACTCTGTCGAAAAGAGTAAAGCAAATTTGGGTCACAAGGCCATGGGGATGCTGTCACAGGTGCGAGGACTGTTGGTAAAGTTACCTTTAGTGCCATCTAATTTTGAATGGTTGCTAAACAGGGCCATCCTTAAGACTATTTTGCAAAGAGGAAGTTTATTTTATTGAATCATGACTGACTGTAGCTTCCTTTACGTATCTAATTGTCGTTATCCTGTCTCTCTTCAGTCTTTTTTTCCTCCAGAGTGAACAACTTTCAGCCTATCCTCACAGGACATGTCTTCAAGTGCCCATGTCATCTTCATTTATCACTTCTAAACAAACCTGTAAACTTGCAATTGTTGTGATTTGGACTGACATGAGGGTCATGTTCTGGATTCCATCCCTAATGAGTTCCATTTGACAGGATCCAGGAGATGAGCCTGTTCTGCCATGGAGCCCACTCTTTGGCACACAATTCCCACTAAAATGAGATTAGCTCTCACCCTATTGTCCCTCCAGAAATCCCTTAAAATTTGATTTTTTTTCAGCAGACTTGGGGATCCCACGAGCCACGGTGGCACAGTGGTTAGAGTGCAGCACTGCAGGTTACTTCTGCTGACTGCCGGCTGCCTGCAATTTGGCAGTTCAGATCTCACCAGGCTCAAGGTTGACTCAGCCTTCCATCCTTCTGGGTAAAATGAGGACCCAAAATTGTTGGGGGCAATATGTTGACGCTGTAAACCGCTTAGAGAGGGCTTACAGTAAACTGCTTACAGTAAAACAATGTAAAGCAGTATATAAGTCTAAGTGCTATTGCTGTTATATATATGCTGACTCTGTAAACCACTTAGAGAGGGGTATAAAGCACTAAGAAGAGGTATATAAGTCTAGTGCTACTGCTATTGCTGTTGCTATTGGGCAGACCTACCTTTAAGTCAACATAGCTCCATTTTAGCTGATGGGTAGATTTGCTAATAGCATTTCATAGCAGGCTGGTCTACCCTTTAGCTCTATGTTAACCAACAGATAGATTAGGCAGAAGAGATTAGAGGTAGGCAGGTTCTATGTTCTCCCAAGGATACATCAGGTCAATAGAGTTCTAAATAAATGTTCACTGCATGGTGATTTTTGTATTTTAGATGTATCTATCACATTTAGTTCAGACTATTTATTTATTTTCTCTTTACATACAATATGTGCTTAGTGGACATCATACTGTCTGAGTCAATTTGTTTATATAATAATACTTTTTAACATCCTAGTTTCTACCTCTATTTTCCAGCCATTGATAAAACAAGTGCCAAATTCGGAAGTATTCTGTGTCTTCTTTTTCTTTAATCTTCAGTGTTAAACTATCCATTTCTGCACAGTCTAATATTTTTTCAATTATGTCTTCTTCTGTTGGTGTTTCCTCATGTTTCCAATATTGTGCAAATACAATTCTTGCTGCTGTCAAAACATGTAATATCAAATATACATTCCCTTTGTCATATTTTTCTGGTATTATGCCTAACAGAAATACTTCTGGCTTATAATCTATATGTTGCCTTAACATTTTTTCAGAAAATTGGAAGCGTTGCGGCGAGACCGGCTGGAAAAATAGCGGGATCTGACGAGGTCCGTGAAAATCCAGCCGGACAAACCGCTGTCGAGGGGTCTTCGAACCATCCTGCAGGGATGGTGAAGAAGGAGAGGCGTCTCGGACGACCAAGAGGAACAGGCAAGTTCCTTGACAGATCAGAGACAGCTCTTCGGACCAGCGGCGGGGGCGGCGGCCATTTCAAAATGACCACTCTGAAGCTGGGGCAACCGGACTACGTTTTTGTGCAGGAGCGGTGTTTGAATGTAGTGTTGGAACTGGGTGAGTGATTGGCCAACTCACAGGTAAAAGAAAATTTCGAATTTGGATATTAAAAGGTGTCCCGGAGATGAACTTAGCGGCTAATTGGCAATCGGGAAATTTCATGGAGGGAGAAAGACAAAACGAAAGCCAAAACACCAAAGCCCAAGAAGATTCTTATTTTTACAATTGAATTTGGAGAAATTTAAAAATAAAATAAAAGAAATAAAAGAAAAGAACTTAGGGAAAAACATTCTCTATGTGGATTTAAAGTATTTTAGACAGTTTTGACAAGCAGCTGATTTGAGAGTATCATGGATTTGAGAGAGCCATCTGCTGGTAGAAAGGGAGAATTGCAATACTTGGTGGAAGACAGAAGAGAAAGTGCAGTTGTGTAATTTGACCTTGACTATCGAAAGATAATCTGGGAACTGTGAGAGCTTTTAAGGAGTGTGGTTTTTTTTTTTCTACATTGCTTGGCTTCGATTGTTTATGACTGTGGAAGACAATAAAACTTTGACTTGAAGTGGATTAGACTAATATTTTAATTGGACATTAGAATTTGAAAATTAAAAGAGACTATATGGACTTTAAATTTTAATTAAAGGTGATATAATATAAAAAATTTGAAAACTTGTTGAATTGGTAACATGGAGTTGTGGATGTATGAGGAATTATTTGAGATGTTAAAAAATATTCGTGAAACTGTAAAAGGTAACAAAGAGTCAGAAATTTTGCTGGAATACACAGAGCAGGAAATAGAAGAGAAGGTTGTAAAAGAGAATATAAAGGAGGAAAAAGAGAACAACATAGAAGAAAAAGGGACTGAAAGTAAAAAACAGTTTGATGATTTCACTGGGATTTACAGTGGCACAAAAAGAGTAGACAGAGGGGAACGTCCCGCAAAAAAGAATCAACCAAAGGGTAAAGAGAGAAATAGTGGGAAGAGATCAGGAAAAATTTGGGGGAGAACCACTCGAACAATATACTCAAAAGAGAGAAAAAGGACTCAGGAGAAAAGGTATAACACGTATAAAAAGAAAAAGAAAAAGAAGTTAAGGGAATGGGACAAAAGGGGAAAATTATTAAGAAGTGGAATCTTTAAGAGACCAAAAGAAAATGATTAAAGAGGGGAAGGTTAGTGGAAAGGAGGAAGGAAAATAGGGTTTATATTAGTAGATTTAAGGAAATTGTATTAATAACATTAATTGTGAATAGTTAATCAAGTTAAAGGGTTTTTATGTTAGATTTGAATATGATGATGTATATTGTTTATAGCAAAACAGATCAGCAGAAAAAGTGGGATGGGATATTTGAAATATTATTAATTGTGGATAGTCAATCAAGTTAAAGGGTTTTTATGCAAGATTTGAATATGATGATGTATATTGTTTATAGTAAAATAGAACAGCAGATGGAACGTGAAAGGGTAATTTGGTTTAATTCTAAAGACAATTTAAATTAAGAAATGAAGTTGAAATGTAGTAGAATAGGAAATGTGAGAAATATATTTAGTAATGGAGAAATAAGATAACTAATTGATGTTATTGTAAGAGATGAGGAATTTAGGGCGATTAGTAATATTGCTTATGTATTAAGAAGAAAATAAGTTAAGATAAAGAAATATGTAAAGAGAATATTATGGCTGAAATTGAAAACAGAGATATGATGTAAAATGGATTATGTACAGTATATGAAAAGATATGTAAGAATGATCCGGACAACACTTTGTTCATAAAATATGTATTTTGGGGGGGGGAATTTGCAATAAAAATTGATTTAAAAAAAACATTTTTTTCTAACCACGTGTGTACTTTCGTCCAGAATTTTTTTTGCTTTTGGACACGTCCACCACATGTGGTAGTATGTGCCCAGTACTTGATTACATTTCCAACATTTGGTGGACATTTGGCTTTTATTCTGAGCATGTAGAGTTTACATCCCATTTTGCAGAAACCTATCTGCTGTCTCAATCAAGGGCTAAAAGCAGTAAGGGCTTCACTCAGATTGTTGGGGGCAATATGTTGACTCTGCAAATGACTTAGAGAGGGCTGTAAAGCATTGTGAAGCGGTATACAAGTCTAAACGCTATTGCTATTGCTATTCTCTTTTATATCTACTTTTTCTTCTCTGCTCCAGTTCTGGGATTCAACAGACATTGGCCACAACCTTTCCATATTTATCTTTTCTGTAAGTATCTGCACCTTCTCCCAGCTCCTCAACCTGCTGTTTCTTCTCATTCCATGATTGCCGGAAACACATAGCAGAGAGACAATAGTAGACATGTTAAGATGCTCTAAACCTATTGTATATATTTGAATAAATTGATTTAAGTCAATCTGTCATATTTATTTATATTACTTCTCCATGGGAATTGGCCTCTGATTTCGACAGAAGCCAGACTTTTTCCAGTTTTTGTTATACAGGATAATCATTGCCCCTTTTATGGCCCCTTGAAACATACAGGTATTTCAGGCTGAAGTAGAACTTCATGGTTCTTAGCCAACAGTTGTCATTTGGCCAAAATACAAATAGGTATGACAGGAGGAAGTAATAACCCAGCACATAACCCTGTCTCCTGAATTCCTCCAGCCATTCTCCTTGTTTCCCTTCCTAGCCATATTCAGTGCAAGCATTATCAGAACAATTTCAACAATACTGAATCCATGTTGTGAGGTCCTCCAAGATTGATCAATTTTTAAAGATAAAAATTACATAGAAGACCGAAGGCTGAATTCCAGTTTCTTCTGAAGCATGGCAACATGAAAAAACAAAATTTTCAAATGCTAAATTGAATTTTCAAACACAACCTGAACAATCAGCTGCATATAACGATCTTCCAGAAGTTTTATTAAATTTCCTTCTGCCTATGAAGTTCCAGTAGACTAAAGTATAGAAAACACATGAGTTGCATTTGGCTCATGAGTCACAGGTTGCTGAAAAAGAATAATTCAAATGTTACCCCCAAATTGCCTGGATATATCTTTGTGTGTGCCAATTGTTTTGTCCACCGCTTTTTCAAACTGATTCTTCCACTGCCCTTCATTAAAAATGGTATGTAAGTCAAAATGTTCAGAACAACTTGACCTAAGCCAGATAACTATTTTAAAATGAAAAAGCAGTTGGCAGAAGGGAAACTAATTTAAAATCAAGTAGATTTTGTTTTAAAAGCTTGCATTTCTTGGTTGCATTTTGGCTATTCTTTTTTAAAGGTTAACAATTACTTGACACAGTGAGTGTCCATTTAGCATCCATTTTTCCCCATTTGGGTTCACTCATGATTCAGATTTATTCTTTTATTCTTCTCTATCCAATAAGGAAAAACAAACTTCTATAAAGGGCTAAGGGTTCTATATGTCTGTCAGTAAAATGACTATCCAAAAGTGAACAGAATAGGATCAAATTTGGTGCAGGAAAATAAGATGGCACGGCATGGGACTGAGCTATTTGAGAGACCATCTTTCCCTGATTACATCATTCCCACCCCACTAGATATGGCAGAGAGAGCATGTTGTGAATATCATCAGATGGGGGGTTCTAGAAGACATGCCTTCTCTACTATGGCACCCATTTTATGGAACATTTTTCCCCTTGACATTAGATTAATTAATCATCCCATTTGATCCCACAAGATCTGATTATGTAATCAGGCATGGGGCTCCCAGGGTACTGGAGAGATGCTCAGATGGTTCCTTTGCTGGGGGCCACTTCTTATCCTCCCTTTGCCTAGAGTTGAGATATTTGCTTTTATAATTTTTATCTTTTAAATCTGGATTTTATGTATTTTTAATTATTTCTTGCTTTTATATGTGTTTTTATTTGATTGCTGCACGCTGCCCAGAGTCACATTTCGTGAGATGGACAACTTAACACATTTGATTAATAAAATAAATAAAATGTCAAAAGAAATGTTGAGTTCAAAATTGGCTAGATCCATCTGAGGATTAAGGAGGAAAATAGTCCAGAAAACCTTCCCCCCAATGCTTCCCTCTGGGAAACGTAGGTGAGCAATGATTTAGAACAGGAGTCTCCAACCCTGGCAACTTTAAGACTTGGGGACTTCAACTCCCAGAATTCCCCAGTCAGCATGGTTGAACTTGAGGTTGGTTGAAGTTGAAGTCCACAAGTCTTAAAGTTGCCAAGGTTGGAGAGCCCTGACTTAGAAAGTTGCCAGTTCCTTCTTTCTAAGCTCTCCTCCCTCCCCCTTTCCATCAAATAATTCAGAACAGAGCTTTATTAAGGAGTGCCAAAGAATTCCAGAACCCAGGCTCTGCTGGCCTTCCAAATTTGTTCTTATGAGGGCTTGTTCACTCTGGGCTACAAAATCTGAATTTGTGCTGGATTAGCAGCAAAGGTAGATACGTAACTCTAATTTGTTGCTGCCATCCAATGATTATCTGTTTTAATGCCCAGAACTAGTAGCCTTAGAAAAGCTGAAGTCTGTTAGTTTACATTAACAGAATTATTTCTAACATTTCACCATGGAATAATCTAAAAAGACTACAGCATTATTTCCCAAATTCTTCTCCTCTCCATAACAACTGGAAAAAAAGACACTGGCTCTATAGAATTCTCCTGATGTGGGCTAGAAATCACCATTCTGAGCAAGCTCAGGACCCTACAAAAATTATGGGTTTTGCTCCAGATACTGTAAATTGCTAGAAAGTGCAGCACTTCAGCACAGTTTTGCAATTTCTGTTGTTTTGTTTTGTGTTTAATCAAGTACTGGGATTTTGAATAATCTGTAATTTTAAAAAATTATGGTCAATAGAGAATTACATAATCTATTGTTGGCCTGGCATTCTAGTTAAGGATTAAAGGAACATATAGTAGGTCCTAAGTATGATCAGAAATATTATTTTAATGTAATCACTGCATGGACAAGGATAGAAACAAACCAGGACTAAGGCAAGACATTACAATGTGTGTGTCCCTGTTGCCTGTAGAGATTGAAAATCTCTTTTTAACAATAGGGTGTTCTCTAACTCTCTCTCTCTGAACAAACCGAATTTTGGGTTCAACTAGGGACTCTCAAATGCTGCCATACCATGATACCCTAGAATGATAAATGGATTTATGCAATTCCCAGACAAACTGGAAGCACATTTTTAGAAGCACTTTTATTTTGTCTTGGCAAGCAAAGTTAGAGTACTATCAAAACTAATTTTGGGTTTGCCCAGACAAAACTAGTGCAAAATATCACCTATTAAACAAAAATATATGCCCCCACTAAGTTGTTTTCAATCCTACAGTGAGTTGTGATTTATACTTTGAGAAGTTCCATATCTTAGCGTAACATATGAAATCAGCCAATGGCTCTTTATGGTCTCCCCCAGAGACACTTCCCATCAGGAAAGAACATGAATCATGCATGGAATCATGTGATGTGCATCTTTAACACTGTTAGCTTTTTTAAAATTCCTTTAAAGTTCTTGCAACTCTTTAGCTTGGATCTGTCTGCTATTTTATTGGTTTTATTTTGTTTGCTCTGTGTGTGTGTGTGCATGAATGCATATGTGTTTAACTCTTCTTGCAAACTCTCTAATTAGCCATCAAAAGCATTTTTGGAACAAAATAGACAAGTTAGAAATGGCTGTCTTGAATTCTAATTGGGTGGGCCAAAGTATCTGAAGCAAAGAACAAACTTTAGGTAGCTTATATTTTCTTTACTGCAATATTTATACATGGTTCACTCCGCACGAATGCCTATACCCATAAAATAATAAAAACTGTAAAATATTCCATTAAAACTATAAACACAGTCTCCCTTGGTACTCAAGCCAGAAACATCATAGATTAAAAGTTTTGTGAAACAGTTCTGTTTCTGTTGCCTCCCTAAGAGCCATTAGGAAGGGCAGCATCCAGATTATCAGTGTTAACTATTCTATGGGTATGAAATAAAAGCTGAGAAATTATAACTTCCTCCTCTCCCTCTTACATCCCAGTCTGAATGCAAATCTACTCCAAGCAGCTTGTCCTGAAAGTCAAAGCACATCAGCACACAACCAGCATTTTGAATTGTGCTAGGAAGTCTACTAACCACCAATGCAATGCTCACAACTCTGATCATATATATTTTCAGCAAATCTCACTCCCCAGTTCGTGGACTGCTCTCAGCTAACTTCCAAGGAGACTTCAAAGACAACCCCATGTAGAAAGCATGGCAATAATCCATTGTGGAAGTGTTATGAGCATGGATGACTATTGCCAGGACCTCACACATTCCAGGAAGTCCTCCAAAAAAGGAGAGAACCAACCTAGAACTGCCTCCAGAAGTTGCAGGTGCTCCATCACTGGAGGTTTTTAAGAAAAGATAGGACAATTATATGTCTGAAATGGTACAGGGTCTCCTGCTTGAGCAGGGGGCTGGATTAGAAGATCCAAGATCCCTTGCAACTCTGTTTTACTGTAACTGGTGCACCAGTCAGAAGTGGCCATCCAGAAAGGCCATCCTAACCACAGGATCTACCTGCCTATTCAACAATAGCTATGAATGTAAGAGATTCCCCAAGTGTCCCTTCTGGGGGAGCAGAACCACAATCTGAGCAAATAAAGAAGCACTTTACTGATAGAAAATAATATCTGTAGCTCAGGATTGAATTGTGGGGTCTTGGGTGCTCTCTGAGCTTGGTTGTTTTCTTGGAGATGTTTCATTACCAAACTAGGCAATCACATCAGTGCTAGCAGGGAATGGAGTTTGGTCTCATTTTATATATTAGTGGCTTGCCCTGTCAGTGTGGGTAGAGTAGTGTTAGTAGAGCCTTGATTAGGCTATTGTCTAGTGTTAGCTTGTTTGGCAGTTCCTTGATTGGGATATTATTTGCTTCTTGATTGTAAATCTAATGTTAATTCTGGTGTTAATCTTTGTTCATCTGGGTATTGATTGCTGGTGAAAAGGTGGTTTGATCTTTTTGTTTCCCTTTTGACTTTTTGATTGTCTCTTTTGAATGGTATTGTAGATGTTGTTTACATCTATGTGCCTGTTGATTGCTGATTTGTCTGAGTGTGAGGCTTCCAGGAATTCTCTAGAATTTTTGGACTTGACTTGGTCTAGGATGCTCACAGTTTCCCAATTGAAACTATGGTTAAGCCTGTCCATGTGTTGTGAAATTAAGGGATTTAATTTCAATTCAATTCATAGTGAAGACATGGTTCACTTGATCTGAGAAGCAGATGTAACAATGTAGATTTCCCATCAGCATCTTATTCATTGGTTTCAAATTTCTCATCACTGAAGACCAGGGGTGGGTTCCTCCCGGTTCGGACCGGTTCGCCCGAACCGGTAGCGAGCCGCTGGTGATGTCACGATGATGTCACTGAACCGGATCGGTCGGTGCCGGTCCGTGGGCGCCACTATCTTTTTTTCAATTTTTTCTGATTTTTTTAAATTTTATTTTTCTTTTGCACATGCGCAGAAGCCGAGTTTCCGGCATTGAGCATGCGTCGTCATTTTGTTTTCGGCGTGTGTGATTTTTTTTCTGGGGGGTTTTACACTGCGCATGCACGTGCACGCCCACGAGGTGCGGCCACGCGGCACGGGAGGAAGAGAACCGGCAGCAAGGTAAGTTGGAATCCACCCCTGGTCTGAGAGTGGCTGCACTGCTGGCCAGCGCCTCCCAAAGAGCGCTTCTGCTGATGGGAGGCGGGCCGGCGATGCCTGGGGAGGGCAAGGTTAGCGTGCTCCCAGCTGCACCCTATGGTGCCTCCACCGGCCTATGAGACACTTTGGGAGGTGCTGGCCAGCCGGGAGAGAGGGCCTGGCAACCTTTGTAGTCATGCAGCTGCAAAGTTTGCCAGGCCAGCTTCCCTCTCCCTGCCGGCCAGTGCCTCCTGATAAAAGTTGCAGGCATGGCGGGGAAGGTGGGGGGCAGCTCGGCAAGCTTTGCAGACGCGTGTCTACAAAGGTTGCCGGGCCGGCTCCCCTTCTCCCTGCTGGCCAGTGCCTCCCAAAGCGTCTCCTGAGCCGGTGGAGGCAGCGCAGGGCACGGCTGGGAGCGTGCTAACCTTGCCTTCCCCGGGCATCACCCACCTGCCTCCCATCAGCAGAAGCACTCTCCAGGAAGGACGGGAGAGGCTGGCTGGCTGCCTGTCCACGGCCCCCTGGCAGAGCGGCTCCGCATGGCCCAAGCGCCGGACTCCACCGTTGCCACCGCCCCTGCCCGGCTCACCCCCGGCTGGCTCCCAAGCTAGGAGGCAGCGGCTGGTTCCCCCTGCCCTCCAGATCGCCAGCATGAGCATGGCTCTCCAGGAGCTCAGCAACAACGTGAGTAGCAACGGCGGACGTGCACCCACCTGCTTTATTCCCCCTCGCTCCTAAGGAAAGCCCTCTGGAACGGCGGCGGCAGCACACGTGACTGCAAGAGGAAGAGAGGCCGGGTGAGACTCAGATGCTTTCCGGCTCCCCTGGTCACCGAAGCATCAACCCCTCACTCTCCCCTCTTTGCTAGCAGCCGCCCTGTTTTTCACACGGGATCTCCCAGGAGGGAGGAGGGAGAGGGAGAAGGGGACAGAAGCATCAATCCCTCACTGTCTTGTCTCTGCTAGCGGCTGGACCCAAGAAATCCTGAAAATTGTAGCTAGCTGAATATACAGAAAAGGCTCTAGTAATATAGGGAGGATTACTAATTTTCCAGGATTATATATCATCTGGAAAACTCTTTATATTACACTGACCTTCAAAACAATCAGAACAATGCAAGGAAAATAAGTTAGTTCTTCATCTTCTCTTCTCTATTTGTGCAGAATGCCAGAAAATGATTAAAAGATTTAATTTCTTTTCTTTTTTTAAAAAAGGGGGTGCAGTAAAATTTATACACAGAGGGCACACTTTTCTTTTTGTATATATTTTATTCAGCCTGTGAAAGTATGAAAAGTATGTTCTGCCATGGTAAGGTAACCGGAATTTTTAATCCTGTGTTAAAAATATTTTTAGGGTTTAGTGGGATTCTTTAAAAAGCACATAATAGAAATTTTAAACTCCTCTATTATTTCTTCCTTTAATGGTATTTTTAAAAAGACAGAAAATTGTGCTGCTTATTTTTGGCAATTTATTGCCAAATTTTAGCAGTTGATTTCAATGAAATCTATAGACATACAAAACTATGAAGAAAGGGGACAGAATCTAGCATATGCAGTATATAATCCATAGGTAGTAAGCATCCACCTTCATTTATTTAATTAAGCAGAACAGAGAAAGAAACAATAGAAAAAGAAAAATAATAAAGCAAAACAGCAATACAGCAAATCAATGAAGCTAGGTTCATTTGCATCAGTGATGTGCCACCTTTTTCCTGCCATTAGCAAATCTAATTTTACCAATTTGACTTATGACTACAGTGGAGCCTCCTCATCATGACCATAAGTCAGGGATCCCCAAACCCTAACCCCAATCCCTGGGCCACGGCCCACTACCGGGCTGCAGCCCATTCAGAACCAGGTTGTGCAAGCAGTGGGAGAGCACTTGCATATGCGCAGCTCCACTTGCACGAGTGGCAGCCACTCACACTCACGCACGCACGCAGCTCCATTTGTATGAGCAATGGCAACTCGTGTGTGAAGCTCCCTTTGTGGAAGAAGTGGCCACGCCACTTGCACAAATGCAGCTGCGCGTGCATGAGTGTCTGCCACTCACATAGAACAATCCCCTCTTACACCCCCCCCCGCCAGAAAGGTTGTCATAAGTCATAATGGTTGGTGATGTGACTGGCATGATTTTACAACCGTTTTTACAATGGTCATTAAGCAAATGCTTATATGGTCATAAAGTGGTCACCATGTTTGTTAAACAAACATAATGGTCCTTAAGTGAACCAATCAGGGTTGGGTTCTAACTTACCTCGCTGCCGGTTCGCTTCCTCCCGCGCCACGTGGCTGCGCATGCACAGTGCCGAAAATTCCAAAAAAATTCCCCCCCAAAAAAAGCCAAAAACAAGATGGCGGCGCATGCGCAGTGCCAGCAACTTGGCTTCTGCGCATGTACAGAAGAAATTTTTTTTAAAAAAAATTCAAAAAAAAATCCAATTAAAAAAAAAAGATGGCGGCGTCCACGGACCGGCACCAACCGAACCGGCTCTGTGACATCACCAGTGGGTTGGTAGGAACCCACCTCTGGAACCAATGGTTTGTTATGGTGGGATTTGGCTGAAAACCAGTAGTGGGTGCCAGTTTTCAGCAAAACCATAGTAAACATGGTGATGTGACTATGGGAATGCTGAAACCATCCATAAATGCAGCCATGTTGCTGAGCACCTAAAATTTAGTCATGTGACTGTGGTGGAGGTGACAGTCGGAACTTCATATCTAGGTCGTAAGTAGCCCCAAGGTAGGTCCATCATACTTTCAAATGGTCACTAAGTGACTAGTCATAAGTTGAGGGCTACCTGTGCACTTCAAAAGAAACCTAGGCCAGGATGAAAACTGATATTGATACGATTTTCCTGTCTGTTTATGAGTTCTTCTCCTTGTTTGCCTTAAGTATTACAGCTGTGTTGTAACTAGAACAGAGATTTTGAAGAACCAATATTATTACAGGCTTCAAGTGGCTCTAGGATTTAAAACTACGTAACCTGGTCTATAAGGATTCATGAAAGAACTGTCTGCTCTTTTTCTTATCCACAGAAACCAAAGAAGAAGCCAGCGATATACCTAAGGAGAACCCCAACTGAAAAAAAATAAGTAAAGGGTGAAAACCTGGCTTCCCAGCGAGTATCAAGAACATAAAATAAATGAAATGAACTAAATTGGCAGGAGGTTGTAGTAAAAGTAATATAGGAAAGAGATTAGAGGAGAGAGGGACAGAATGCAGAAGGCAAGAAATAAGGGCGGGAGAAAAACAGAAGCTGAATCCAGTATATCTACAGTTCTGGAAACGTGATATGTGAATCATAGTTGTTCTATAAAATCAGCATTCGGTTTGCAAATGTACCCTTTGCAAAGGATCTCAGAAATAGTTGGGACATTTTTTTTAAAAAAAGCCTTGCATTTTAAATACACATTGCACTTTAATTCTGAAAGTAAATGTAGGTTTATCTTTATTTTCTTTATTTATTGATTGGGGTGGAACCGTCTTTGTTTTCCTCAGACCTCACCTGAAGAAATATTATTAAGCACCCAACAAATCTTGTAAGGTAAGTTAGGCCAGGATTTCCAGTGGCCACATTTGGAGTTTTATTAATTACATTTATATGCTGCCAATCTCACTGTTGAAGCAGTTCTGATGAAGTTTTAAAAACATGCTGCGGCCCTTCTAAGTGTATTGTTGGAGGTCCTTGACCTTAGCTGCCATGGAAGGTTAGTACTCACCCCTCTCCTAGAAGAATGAAATGTTTTGAGAAATATTAAAAAGGCAGAATATTATATTTCCCTGGAAGAGAAATGGAGAAACATGCTCTTGGAAAGCAGCCCCAGTAGTGGGTTGCTACCGGTCCGGTCCGGTTCTATGAACCGGTAGCGGCGGTGGCGGGAGGCTCTGCCCACCCACCCCAGACGCTTCTGCGCATGCGCAGAAGCGTTGCATGTGCACGCGCGAACCGGTAGCGATGGGATTTAGAACCCATCACTGAGCAACCCCCACCTTTCTTAATAGCCCTCAGCAGATTTCAGCATTTAAGAGATAAAGAGATAGCTAGCTCTATTCATAAGCAAATTCCCTGCAGCAAGGTCTGAACAAAGGTAGGGTTAGCCCTCAGCCGCAATAGGAATTGCCCAACAAGCCCTTCATTGCATCAGCCAAACTTCAACCAAGCTTAGCTCAGACAAACTCCTAGGATTTGTACATGGCCCCATGGGAGTCTGACAACAGCCAATAGAATACATGTTCTTGCACAGGAACAGGAAGCTCAAGTTCAAAGCCCAAGAGAAGGTATAAATACCCCCCCACTCTCAACCCCATGTGGACAGCTACCCAGGATCACACGTGCTTGGTGGTTCTGTTCATCATTAAACCATCTTTCCAATCAGCCTCCATGTTTCCAGTGTCTTTCTCCTGGCTTGGAACTGAACCAGATGGATATTTCTTCCAACAGAAGCTATAACCAATTTATAGTATACCAATCAATCAGAATCCTATGCTCTCCCCACCCAACTAGCCCTGCTTACCTTTGTCCTTTCCCTGAGCTGGTAGATGCAGACAAGGAATTGGCTTGTAGCCACCTATCATTTTAGGAGACTAATTTGAAACGAAAGACATTCTTGGAAACAAAGGCGATGTGCGTTGCTGGGCAGTATGCCAGTTTTCTCCTTTTTTTTAAATTAAAAGAGTCTTTCGCACAAAGGGTCAATGGCGGAGGAGAAAGCCTGGCAGATGCCAAGGAGGATAGCCTTGATATGGGAGATTATGGGGTGCTGGGAAAGTTATAGGAAAAATGTGAGATAAACAATTAGCAATAGCAATAGCAATAGCACTTAGACTTATATACCACTTCAGAGTGCTTTACAGCCCTATCTAAGTGGTTTACAGAGTTAGCATATTGCCCCCAACAATCTGGGTCCTCATTTTACCGACCTCGGAAGGATGGAAGGCTGAGTCAACCTTGAGCCTGGTGAGATTCGATCTGCCAAACTGCTGGTGATCAGCAGAAGTAGCCTGCAATACTGCATTCTAACCACTGCGCCACCGCCACCGCGGCTCATTAACCGATAGGAGTTAATTACCAGCTTATCTCATATAGATCAGTTTAGTTTGGATGGCAAAAAAGCCCAAGAAGAAGAAATTCAGAACATTCAAAGCAGGGCCGCCGAGAGAACCGGCTCGGGGGCATGGCAGGCCTGGGTCGCTGCCGGTTCCAGCCACCCAGGCCACCACGTTACTAATGGTTCTATAGAACCAGTCCGAACCGATAGGAACCCACCTCTGATTCAAAGAGGATGCAACATACTGAAATACACAACGCCTGGAAGACAGACAGACTGACATCCTGCTGCAGTGCTGAAAAATTCTTGATGATTCACAGATATACAATAATTAAAATAATTAATGGTTGAATTACAATTAGAACATACAAATCTATACAGAACATAAGCAATCCTAACTGTTTATGAACTTCATCCAAGATCTGCTTCCCGAAAGCAATTAGAATGGAAATTAGCTTAATTTCTACTGAGAGCTCATCCAAAATGACTGGTGCTACTTCTGAGAAGCAGCATCTTCGAGCCTCTCCTCCCCTCCCCTCCCCTCCCCTCCCAAAAGTGGGGAACCACCAGCAGCTTTTTCAACCATAATTGAATTTGTTGCAATTGAATTTTGCAACTGGAGGGCATTTATGACTTCACAGCATCCTGTGGTCACATGATAACCATTTGCAATGGTCCCAACTGACTTCTGACAAGCAGAGTAACTGGAGAAGCCAGCAGTAAAATTGCAAGTCTCAATCCTGTGATGCTTTGCTTAGTGATGGAGTTGCCGATCCCAGTTGTGATTGCTAAGCAAAATTATCTAATCAATTTATCAACAGCCCGAATAAGTGAGCTGCGTGAATTTTTGTCCTTGCTTATTCTTTCACCAAACAACTCAAATGGGTGGCTTACAGGCTGCTAGAAAGGGTTACGTTTCCTAAATATTTTGTTGGATCTCAGCCAAAGTATTTTTAAGGTCCCTCAAGAATTTAGAGAATTAAGCATTACCACATCAGCTCCTTGTCACTGATACTGTGGTGTAGCTTACTCATTTCTTTCCCTGTGGCCACTAAAAAAACTTTCTCTCTCTCTCTCTCTCTCTCTCTCTCTCTCTCTCTCTCTCTCTCTCTCTCTCTCTCTCTCTCTCTCTCTCTCTCTCTCTCTGTTTCAAATTATCATTTTACAGTGAAAATCAGCCATTTTATTTTCCAATTTCTGAATCATGAAATAAAACTTTTAACTGAGTCAGACTGCATACCTATTTCACTTTGTTTGAAACAGTTCTCTAAAACTCTTTCCTTGACCTCCCAATTGTTTGAGATGGAGATGTCAGAGATTCAGACTTGGGTGGTATAGTATACTTCTACATGTTCTTCTACAGAGTCCATGACCTCTACCCAACCCTCAACAACATAATTCAATTTTGGTTGTAACCATGGTGTAACAAAAGCTTTCTGGCGTTAACCTGTCTCTTTAAAGTCTCATTCACTTAACTTGGCCAGGGTCTGAAAACATTTAGGGTCTGAAAACTCATTAGAACTTAGCCACCTATAAAAGTTGATGAGCCATACGATGATTATGGGGGGGCGGGGGGAATTGTAATGTCAGAAAAATTCTTGTTAATAAAAGTCTGTATTATGAAAAGATCTAAGACATCAAGAACATTTGTCCTAAAAAGGGTATAAACTGCATAACAAAAGCTACATCATTGGGAAACGTTGTAAATAAAAATGAATGCAGTATTTTTGTACAGAACTTTTTTTAAAAAAAGATCTGTCAGACCAAAACACCAGAATCCAGGAGGGGGAGGGGGAGGAAGAGAAGAGGGAAGAGAGGAGAGAAGAGAGAGAAGGAGAGGAAAGAGGAGAAGATGAGGGGAGGGACAGGAAGAGAGAGGGGAGAAGGGGGAGGGAAGGGGGAGAGAGGAGAGGGGAGAGGAGAGGAGAAGCATTATTCATTTCAGCCAATAATGTCCCAATTTCATTCTTATTAATTTTAGCTGTTTTTATATTTCTCTTTTCATCATTTTGCAAGCTACCCAGAGTCACTCCAACAGTGAAATGGGCAGCATATAATTTTAATAAATGAATAAAATGCCTGTTGGTTGCTTTTGTTCCTTTCACGATCCCACTACAGGGCTGCCATGTTACTCAGGCATTAACAGAATGCAAACGGAAGGACCAACGTCAGAATTCAGGAATTGAAAGCCTCTTGAAGCCATTGCACAAACTCCCTGTTTTCCCGTCTGATGGGTAAAAGTTACCTTTATGGGAACGGCCCAGATTTTCAAACCGAGCGCAAGATCGAGCAGAACAAAATGTAACGAAAACATTAAAAGACAAGCAGTTAAATCGTTTTCTGTCCTTGGGGGGAAAATAATCATGCTTGTTGTACGAAAGACTTTTTAAAAAGGGGAAAACCTTCGTCTGGGACTGATTCCAGTTCTCCAGCCCAGGTGTGGAGTGATGCCTTCCCCAAGGCACCGTCTTGTCCTTCGAGCTGACAAGCAGCAAATGCCTCACTTGTAGCCTGCACATCTGTTTCAACCGATTCTGGAATTAACCCTTTTCCTGTAGCTCGACTAGCCCAGCTTCTCCTGAGTGCCTGAAATGATCCTTCAGCGAGAATAAATGAGGCAGAAAACAGGTCCCTGGGCATCAGAGGGATTCCCATTGGAGTTCTTCATACAAGAGGACAAAAATAAGTTAAAGGAGGGAGGGTGTTATACTTTGCATGCTGTCCTTAAGACCATGGATATAAGTGGGGGACATATAGATGGAACAGCATGGGAAGCTATGGATGAATTTAATGATTTAGTGATTTAACAGAGAAAAAAACATAGATATATCCTTGTCCCTGGAACATGCAGATAGGGAGAAGAATCCTGTGGCTCAGAGGTTTAATCACTTGCCTTGTTAGGCAAGGGGCCCGGGTTCTAATCCCATAAAAGTGTGGCTAGCTGATGAGAGCTAAATAGCTTGAAATAGATCTATACTAGTCTCCCTTTATTTATGTAAAAAAA
>QLTV01003652.1:2133995-2160419 GCA_003457575.1 Thermophis baileyi
ATATATATAATGATTCTTTCCATATTTGTTTGTTGTATGCTATCCAGAGTCACTGCTTGTGAGACAAGTGACCATATAAATCTGATGATTGATAAATAGATGATGTTGGTAGGTAAGTAGATAGGTAGATTGGATAATTTGGAAAAGGCACATGGGAACACAAACAGAGCATTTGTCTACAGCCCTTTAAAATAGCTACATTTTTTTCCTGGGGTCTCACAGTTGCTGAATGATCCCTGAAAAAGATATGGCTGCTTTAAAGAGCTGCGGACAGATGCTACAGTGGTGCCACGATATGCTCTGAAACACCTCTTGGAATTGAACTTAAGGTTTTGCATACCTAGTAAATATAGATGGATTGATGACATCAGCAAGTATTGTGGGCCCAATTGGCAAAAGAAAGCTCAGGACCGTATTGGAAACATGCAGAAGAGGTCTTCATCCTACAGTGGATAGACAATGGCTAAAATGATGATGATGATGATGATGATGATGATGATGATGATGATGATGATGATGGTGATGATGGTGATGATGGTGATGATGGTGATGACAACAACATCTTCTAAGATTTAGTACCATTTGCTTATAGTTACATTTAGGCAAGAAAAATAAAATGCACAGTACAGTATATGTGGTACCCTGCTCAATAGTACGGTAGTAACTGTGAGAGGGATCTTGGAGTCCTAGTGGACAACCATTTAAATATGAGCCAGCAGTGTGCAGCAGCTGCCAAAAAAGCCAACACAGTTCTAGGCTGCATAAACAGAGGGATAGAATCAAGATCACATGAAGTGTTAATACCACTTTATAATGCCTTGGTAAGGCCACACTTGGAATACTGCATTCAGTTTTGGTTGCCACGATATAAAAAAGATGTTGAGACTCTAGAAAGAGTGCAGAGAAGAGCAACAAAGATGAGTAGGGACTGGAGGCTAAAACATATAAATAACGGTTGCTGGAACTGGGTATGTCTAGTTTAATGAAAAGAAGGCATAGGGGGGACATGATGAGAAGCAATGGGTGGAAACTAATCAAGGAGAGAAGCAACTTAGAACTAAGGAGAAATTTCCTGACAGTTAGAACAATTAATCAGTGGAACAACTTGCCTCCAGAAGTTGTGGGTGCTCCAACACTGGACGTTTTTAAGAAGATGTTGGATAACCATTTGTCTGAAGTGGTGTAGGGTTTCCTGCCTAAGCAGGGGATTGGACTAGAAGACCTCCAAGGTCCCTTCCAACTCTGTTATTCTATTCTATTCTATACATTTCCTGGACAAAACAACATAAGCTCCTCTCACCTAAATAAAAATATACTTCATGTGCTTTTTCAGGATGACTTGAAAACATAAATATAGAACAGAATCATTGTGCAATATTATATGGAACCATTTCAGTGGACTCTTGCAGTGACTTGCCTTTCTGGCAGTGAAATAAAAAACATTTGCAATATGTTTCCAATTGTTTAGATTGCCGTGGGGTTTTTTTTCCCCATTCTTTCTACATTTCACCCTCTTCAAAGATTAAAGAAATCTTGGTCAAGATATAAATGCAATAGAATAAACATATTTTTGGATTTGCATATTCCCCCCCCCAACACCTTCAACTGTGAACAAAAAAACAAACCATAAAGTGGTCCATTTCCTTACTGCTCTAAAATTATTGTGCTTCATCATTCAGTCAACAAGATGTTTAGACTTAATTTGGCAGTTTTATCCACCTATAGAATCCTTCCCAAGGACCTGGAAAAGGCAGATGTTGTTAATAAAGATTTCATTGCAGGATATAAGCTGATCCAAGTAGAGTTGCCTTTTGCAATTAACTGATGGTGATTTTGTCAGTGCCGGTGGGGTTCAAGTGGTGCTCCAGATGTTTTGAGATTGCACCCAAGGCACCTCTTACTAATGGTGCTATCTTTGTTTTCTTTCACCACCGCCATTCTACTTCCATAGCAATAGCAATAGCACTTAGACTTATATACCGCTTTACAGTGCTTTACAGCACTCTCTAAGCGGTTCACAGAGTCAGCATATTGCCCCCAACAATCTGGGTCCTCATTTTACCCACCTCGGAAGGATGGAAGGCTGAGTCAACCTTGAGCCGGTGAGATTTGAACCGCTGAACTGCTGAACAGTCAGCTGAAGTAGCCTGCAGTACTGCACTCTAACCACTGCGCCACCTCGGCTCTTATTCCATTTTCAGGTCTTTATATTTTGTGATTTTTCTCCAGTTCTTCCTCTTCGATTCTGTTGTCTACCAGTACTGTAATGTCCACTATCCAGACTGTTTTGCCTTTCTTATCAATAATTGTGAAGTCTGTGGCGTTGTGTGGCAGGTGCTTCTTTGTTTCAATTCTAAAGTCCCAGAGCATTTTAACTACTTCATTTTCCACTATTTTGTCAATGTTGTGGTCCCAACAGGTCTTGCTTTCAGACATGTGATATTTCTTGCAGATATTCCAGTGCACCATTATTGCTACTTTATCATGTCATTGTTTGTAGTCAGTCTATGCAATTTTCTTGCAGCAGCTAACTAGGTGGGCCATTGTTTCTTCAACTTCTTTGCTTCTAAAACTTTGTCTTGTACAACCAGAATTAGCCCTTCTGTCTCATCCTTCAACCTTCCTGCTCTTGGCCATTGCAATGTCTTGTTATCTGTTTTGACTCTCTCTGTGTCCCTCTCCCTCTCCCCCCCCTCTCTCTCTATCTCTGTGTGTGTGTGTGTGTATGTGTGTGTGTGTGTGTGTGTGTTGGACATGTAATACTTTGCCTTGCCATGTCTCTTTTCTTCATTTAGCAATAGCAATAGCACTTAGACTTATATACCACTTCATAGTGCTTTACAGCCTTCTCTAAGAGGTTTACACAGTCAACATATTGCCCCAACAATCTGGGTGCTCATTTTACCGACCTTGGAAGGATGAAAGGTTGAGTCAACCTTGAGCCACTCAGAATCGAAACCCTGGAGTGAACAGTGAGTTAGCCTGCAATACTGTATTCTAACCACTGGCTCTTCCTTGGTTTTTCTTATAGGACAGTTTAGTCTGTTGATATCAAGGAAGCCTTCATGGTGTTGCTAGCTTCAGTGCATCTTCACTATCCAGATATCCTTTCAATTCCCTATTTTCTTTTTCAACTTTCTGGTGTATTTGCAACATTCCATTCACACCTATTTTCCTTGATAAGTAGAGTTTGTCAATGCTGCTATGGGATGAAAGGTATGATTCATTGTCATTATTTTTCTACCCTTCCTAACCAAGACTTCTACTTCAATTGAAGTCCAGTTCCCTATTCCAACTGTGTATGTAATGACTGGAATTGCCCAGTTTTGGTTGCCTTAATGGTATTTCCATTACTGAGTTTGAACTTTAAGGTGTTCCTCACTCTTCTGATGTATTCATTTCTCACTTTCATTTTGACTTTAATATGCTTGATAGCGTCAGCCTGAAGGTTGCCCAGGTATTTAAAGTGATCATCTTCATCTAGACTCTTGATGTTATTTCCATACAGCATCTAGATTCATTCAGCTTTCCTTATTTTTCCTCTGTTGATTGTATGGGTGGCACATTTGTCCAGTCCAAATTCCATTGCATTTCTATACATTGCAATTGTATTTTCAGACAAAGCTGTTTCAGATGGTATTTTTCCATACGGTTTCAGATTGTCCATATAAAGTAGGTGAGATGGCTTGGCAATATTTTTGATGGTTGATAGTCATGGCCTGACTTGTTCAGTATTGATGACAGAGGAATCAATGTGATGAAAAACAGTAGTGGTGGTAGTGAGTCTATATTATTATTATTATTTTATTGTCATGGCTGTTGTGTTTGCATGGAAATGTACTATTATTATATTCTTCTTCTTCTTCTTCATCATCATCATCATCATTTTACCCATTGTCTATCCACTGCAGGATGAAGGCCTCTTCTGCATGTTTCCAAATGTAGTAGACCACTACATATATCTTGGCCAACAGATCTCAATGGAAGGTGATACAATAAAGGAAATTGAACATGTTAAATGTGATTGGCAGGCATTCGGCAAGCTAAGCATAATTTTCAAGAACAACCTTCCCCTATGCCTGAAAAGTTTTTGATCAGTGTGTACTACCTGTTCTAACATATGCCATGAAACATGGACACTAACCTCACAATGGATACAAAAGCTACGAGTGGCACAAAGAGCCATTGAAAGATATATGTTCGGCATTACAAGACAAGAAAGACCTGTACATGGATTACAGAATAAACAAAATTTTATACACACACACACACACACACACACGTGTGTGTGTGTGTGTGTGTTTTCTCTAAAAATCACATGGTATACCCAAATATGGGGGTGTGTGTGTGTGTGTTTTCTCAAGATCACCTGGTATACCCAAATATGGGAGGGAGCATACTGTAATATATATAATATTACATTACATTATAATAAATTCTCATAGTGACTAAGAACTAAGAAAGAAGAAGCCTGACAAGCTTGCAAAAGAAGCATGTCATAAATTCCTTTGGAATAAACTTGGGACATTCTGCTTCCATTAGACTGCGTAGCAGAATAAATGCTAGCATCAAACAAACTCCAGGAGCATTCATTTTTCCTTGATTAAAGAGAGACAACCATGCCCCCCAAATACTAGCATCAAAGTCCACAAGTGTTCTTCTTTGTCAGATGAAAGTTCTACCAAAACCACGCTGGAAAAAGATACACTACCAAGCACTGCATTTAAAAAAAAAGGTAGCTATAGTGCATAGTTTTAAAAGAGGAATATTTACAAAATCTCCATTAGATAATGGTATATATTAAAAGATATATGCAAGGTGCTTTGCATCTAAAAAGAGGAAGGAGTATGAATTTATTTTAATAATTAAGTTAGGGACTAGAAAAATATTTCATTGTGTTTCAAGATATTGGAAACAAAAATGATCATAAAATAGAAAATTGTGTTCCACTTTTCACCCTTTGGAGGCAGAAAACATACACACAGAAATTAGACCTAACATGCCTTTTGTAAAGAGAGAAGTAGCTAAATTCCCCTTTATAATGAGAAGGAGGAGAGAATGAGAGGGAGAGAGGGGAGAGGGAGGGAGGGAGGGAGGGAGAATGAATCCTGGACACAACCCACCTGAAATCATTAACCCACTCACTGTGGCTCTTTATGTACTAAAATATTTTAAATGGGGTTGTGGTCACCAAAAGTGCTATACAAGAACACACATGAATGGAATTATCATTTGTTTTGAAGCAAATGCCACTTCCTGCTTTCAATAAGTATATTCATTGGGCACAAGAATTGGACTCAAAAGAGTGACCTCGTTCAGCTTCATTCTCAGCAACAATGTCTTCTGTTCCTCCTCACCTGACCATTCAAGCTGATTCCCAGCCTGTGCCATTTACTTACTAAATGTACTAATTAGATTTGTTTGCCATCAAATCCAAGCAGGCTCACATTGGCCTTAACCCGCCAATAGCTGTCATGATTTCTATATTTTACCTTCCAACGGGAACAAGCATTCCCTCCCTTTGTGCATGTATATAGCCTCCAACCATTAAATTGAAAATTGCCCTCCACGGACCTTTCCCCTGGTTCTCCCGTTCAAGTTTTGTCAGCTATAGAAATCAACACCAGCTACGGGATATATTGAAAACAGGTGTCTGATCCATGCATCTATTTCAGTGGTTGCATCACAAATCTTTTCCCTATGTAATTTCAGACCTGCCAATGCTACTGGAAGTTGAGCCACCTTTTATTAAATCAATGATGAATTTTGTAGCTGGAGCAGGAAAGCAATCACTCAGCAGTAATTTTGGCACATCGGTAGCGAAATAAAGTACGCTAAGATATTCAAAGAAGATTTGGCTAGTCTTTATGGGTTTTTTTTTATTACATTGCTATTATTTCAACTCTTGCAAATATGAAGTTGTAACACAAGAATGGTTTTTGTTATAAACATTTCTCTCTCTCAACCTTTCACTAAATATTTGATAATCTCATCCTGGTAATTTAGTGTACTACAAGCTACCCTCCATTCAGTGATGGGATTCAAATAATTTAACAACCGGTTCGCCCAGTGTCAGGTTGGCTGTCGTGGGAGGCGTGGCCCATCCCTGTCCTCCAGCTCTGCTGCACATGTGGGACAAGCCTCCCGCGATGGCCAACCTGACCCTGGGCGAACCGGTTGTTAAATTACACTACCACCCCCCGCTATCAAAGTGGATCCTGGGCGCTGCGCTGCAATGGAGAAACGGGCAATGGAGCGACCGGCACGAGGGAAAGAAGAGGAGCAGGGAGAAGAAAGAGGGAAAGCGGCCTTCTCCTTCCCTCACGCCGGCCGCTCCGTTGCCCGTTTCTCCATGCAGCACCCAGAATCCACTTTGATAGCGGGGGGGGGGGGGGACAGGGTAATTTAACAACCGGTTCACCTGAACCGGTGGGAACCGGTTGAATACCACCACTGCCTCCATTGTGTGTGTTGTCAGAAATATTTGTTGGTGCCTTGATATAATTCTGTACTGAAAAAACTATACAGATAGTCTTCAATTTAAGACCACAATTGAGCCCAAAATTTCTGTTGCTAAGTAAGACATTTGTTAAGTGAGTTTTGCCCCATTTTTCTACCTTTCTTGCCACAGCTGTTAAGTGAATCTCTGCAGTTGTTAAGTTAGTAACACGATTGTTAAGTGAATCTGGCTTCTCCATTGACTGCAACCGTCATAAATATGAGCTGAGGTGGCGCAGTGGTTAGAGTGCAGCACTGCAGGCTACTTCAGCTGACTGCTAGCTGCAGTTCGGCGGTTCAAATCTCACCAGGCTCAAGGTTGACTCAGCCTTCCATCTTTCCGAGGTGGGTAAAATGAGGACCCAGATTGTTGGGGGCAATATGCTAACTCTGTAAACCGCTTAGAGAGGGCTGTAAAGCACTATGAAGCGGTATATAAGTCTAAGTGCTATTGCTATTGCTAAATATGAACCAGTTGCTAAGCATCCGAATTTTGATCACATGATCATGGGGATGCTGCAACAGTCATAAGAGTGAAAAACAGCCATAAGTCAGTGCCTTTTTAACTTTGGTCACTAATAGCAATAGCAATAGCACTTAGACTTATATACCGCTTTACAGTGCTTTACAGCCCTCTCTAAGCAGTTTACAGAGTCAGCCTATTGCCCCCAACAATCTGGGTCCTCATTTTACCCACCTCGGAAGGATGGAAGGCTGAGTCAACCTTGAGCCTGGTGAGATTTGAACTGCCAAATTGCAGGCAGCCAGCAGTCAGCAGAAGTACCCTGCAGTACTGCACTCTAACCACTGCGCCACCATGACTCCCTTCTTCTTTTTAGATGCAAATCACCTTTTAATATATACTGTTATCTAATGGAGATTTTATAAGTATTCCTTTTTAAAAACTATACACTATAGCTACCTTCTTTTACATGCAGTGTTTGGTAGTGTATCTTTTTCCGGCATGGTTTTGGTAGAACTTTCTCACTAAACGAACTGTTGTAAGTTGAGGACTACCTGTACTTGTTTAAGCCAATTCTAATGTTTCATATCATAGAATAGAATAGAATAGAATTTTTTATTGGCCAAGTGTGATTGGACACACAAGGAATTTGTCTTGGTGCTATGCTCTCAGTGTACATAAAAGAAAAGATACAACACTTAATGATAGTCAATTAAACAAATAAGCAATCAAATCATATTAGGAACCAATCAATGTAAATTGTAAGGATACAAGCAACAAAGTTACAGTCATACAGTCATTAGTGGGAGGAGATGGGTGATGGGAACGATGAGAAGATTAATAGTAGTGCAGACTTAGTAAATAGTTTGACAGTGTTGAGGGAATTATTTGTTTAGCATTTAAATATCATTTAATTCAGACTGCTACTGTTTCCACTTCCAAGTCCATCAAAGCAATCTGAAGGTAGGTCAGAAAGAACAAAAGTTCTTTGGAGGATTTAGAGCTATCTAGACCCCATTCATCCTTGAAATACTTGGTGGTGGAGCTGAATCCCAGGTTCCAGGAAGCAAGGTGAGATAAACATTCTTGCAAATGGAGAAATGTTTCCCAAAAAAAATTACTAATTTTTCTGCAGTTTTAAAGATATCATGGCTGAACTGGAAATAATTCAGCTCAATTATTTGCCAATCACAGATAACCAGGTAAGATTGCAGAAGCACAAAACTGATTCTGAAATGGGAAAAATGTGGAAATGTGTACAATATACTCACAATCGTTATACATTTTTTCGTTGTCATTATGTACAAAACATGAGGCGTCTGTGAGAGATATAAACAAAAATCTTGGGGAAAATTTATCCTATGCACAGAAGACACACAGACATGGGCTATATTTGATTAAATTAACCCACAGTAAGGAAAGTTGTGACAAAAATAATATATTAGAACACTCATATGCAAATAATAAACTATGGAATGTTATGAAAGTTGCACTGAAAACATTTAGGAAGTACCTATATAACTAAAATCTGAAGCAATATTGCAGATTTTATTAAAGTTTCTATGTTTACCTGATCTGAATGACATGCGAGTCTAAGCAATGTTTACACGGAGAGGATTTATGCTGATTCACACATTTCTAGTATTTACTTAATCCAAGATAAACATACCTAGTGCTTTCAATCATTTGTCATAGGGTTTGGCTTCCAGACCACCAGCCATTTGGTCTCCCAGTGCAACATCTGCTAAGCAGAGAAACATATGTGTTACTAAACAGATTCTCCCTCCTCATTAGCGAGGCTAAACCAATTAAAGAATTCGACATGCATGAATTTACCTATACTTTCAAAACATGACCTTATTCCTGGTCATTGTAGTGTTACGTAACTACTAACAAGGTACTGCGGTACACGCCAGTTTCTCATGTCATTTCCCCCCTCCAAACTACAGTATGCTGTCAAACAATTGTTTTACATTAATACCAAACAGAAAATTGGTCCTTTTTCTCCAGACATTCTCATTTGCTTAATGAACGCAGAGTTAAAGAAACCAGGGAAATTCTTATGAGTCAGATATAATGTTCTTGCACTTACTGAATTGTGAAATAACCAAGAGATGTGGTCTGTATTCTTACTGGCTTCCATATACCAATTAAATATCAAGGGAAGACATTAACAGAACATTTTCCCATTGGGCTTTTCCAGTAATGGCATTACAATCACAGGGGAAATCTATGTTGTGGACTTTTCTTTTACTTAAAGGAATTCACAGAACCTTTCCACCCCATTTCACTGACCATGCATCTGAGGCAGAGTTCTACAGGTAATCCTCAACTTATGACCATAATTGAGCCCAGAATTTCTGTTGCTAAAGTGAGACAGTTGTTAAGTGAATTTTGCCCTATTTTACGACCTTTCTTGCCATGGTTGTTAAGTGAATCACCGCAATTGTTAATTGAGTAACATGGTTGATAAATGAATCTGGCTTCCCCGTTGATCATTCACATGACTGCGGGACATGCAACCGTCATAAGTATGAGTCAATGGCCAAGCATTTTAATTTTGATCACATGACTACAGGGATCCTGCAATGGTCGTAAGTGTGAAAAGCAGTCATATATCACTCTTGTGCCATTGTAACTTTGAATGGTCACTAAATGAATTGTTGTAAGTCGAGGACTACCTGTATTCTAAATTAGCCTGAGTTCTAGCATTTAGAGAATGAATATATTTATTTATAACAAGGATTTGTCTAATCCCTAGTTACAGGATTCCAAATGGTTTATCACAAGGAGATGCTGGAAATAAATGTGTTAAAAACCATTTTATGGTAGAACAAATCTTTGATTAAAACCCATACCATCCAACACTCCTATAGTATATAAAGAAAAATCCTAAGATCTTTAAAAAAAAAAAACCATAAACCATCAAAGACTCTTGAACAAGAAGTTAAGACCACCATTGAGAAGAATTGCTTTTGACAGTAAGATGGGCAGCATATAAAATGAATGAATGAATGAATATTTTTAAAAAAATCTGGCTCCAAGCAATCATCACACCATGGATTCTGAACCAACTGCATGTCTCAGTTGTCTTCAAAGGCAGCTCAAAATAGAACACACTACAATAATTTAATCTCATAATGATAAGGCACACTGTCATAAGTGCTTCCTGGACCAAAAAGAAACTGCAACTGGTGTACCAGTCTAAGGGAGACAAAGGTGCTCCTAGCTATAATCTCAATATCATGATCCTCAAACAGGAGCCATGATTTCAAGAAGAGTTATTTTTCTTTATTTTTCTTTCTTTCTTTTTTCTTTGCACTAGTATTCTTCCTCTTTCTTTCTTCCTCTTCCTCTTTGTTTCTTTGGGTTTAGTTTGTATTTGACTAATGTAATAATATTTTTCAGTAAAAATAATAACTATAAAAAGAATTTAATTGCTATATGGCTATGCAATATAATATTTTTTTAAACTCCTTGCTCTAAAAGAGGAAAGATTTTATAGCAATAGCAATAGCACTTAGACTTATATACCGCTTTACAGTGCTTTACAGCCCTCTCTAAGCGGTTCACAGAGTCAGCATATTGCCCCCAACAATCTGGGTCCTCATTTTACCCGCCTCGGAAGGATGGAAGGCTGAGTCAACCTTGAGCCGGTGAGACTTGAACTGCCAAACTGCAGCTAGCAGTCAGCTGAAGTAGCCTGCAGTGCTGCACTTTTAACCACTGCGCCACCTCGGCTCTTTTTCTCAAGATTTATTTATAGCAATATGCCTAAACTATAGGCCACATTAGGAACATTTGCATGTGGAAGATCTAATTCCACAGTTACTATAATGATGCGTTTTATTTAATTTTATTGCATTTTTTAAAGTTTTATTAATAATTACAGGTCTATGTATTTTATTGTTGTGCTTTCTGGCCCAAAACCCAAAATAGAGTTGAGTTGAGTTGAGTTGAGTTGAGTTGAGTTGAGTTGAGTTGAGTTGCATAGGGCCTCTCTGTGTAATATACACAATGGAATCTCTGATCAAAGAATATGAAGTGTCAAAAGTGCGATAGGGAGGAAGAAGAGTAAAAAAAACAGAGGAGAAAGGAAATGAATTGGAACATCATAGAAGAGACCAAGGCAAATTGGTTAGAGGCCTAACTACTACCTTTTACATGGCATTTTCTCATTATAATCTTTTCTATGCATGATACTCTGAATTAACTTAAGTGCACATTCTAGATTTCAGAACCATTATGCAACATTTGAAGATACTGTAAATATCAGAACTTACTGCTAGGAGAAAATTATTTACACAGTATAAAAATGATAAATCTGAAACTATATTTTATTATTTTCAGAGATTATCGAGAAAACAAGAATTCAAAATACATGTTGACAGGAAAGATTGAAGCCATTCTTTCAAGAGCATTGTAGTCTACTTTATTCCTGCAATTGAAAACATATAGGAACATCCGTTAGAAACTAAAGTCTTAATCAAAATAGCTTGTTCCGTAACAAGATCAGTTCCGAAAACAAATGAGCCAAACTTACTGCTCTGTATTGCAGAGACGTTATGCAGAATATTAGGTTCCCTGCAACTCCAAATATCAAAATGTATTTTTCTAAAAGAGGAATAAGATATGATCTGAGACCAGCAGTATCCACACTTCACCTTAAGAAGTTTCACCTTCACAAAGAAGAACAGAACTTTCAAAACACGTCTTCAGTTTTGTTTTCTATTTCACATGTGGAACCGGGAACATATTTCATACATCCTTTGGAGATGAAGCTGCCTTATACTGCACCAGATTTTTAAATTCCTGGCCTTGATACGGCCACTGACAGAGGTTCAGTTTTCCAAAACCCTAACCCTAACCCTCAAAAATGGGAGTGTGAGAAACATTTTGTTGTGGAACATTCTGACCTCAAAAAAGACTGTTTCACACGTTTCTATCCCATGTATAACCTCCACATACTCTTAGCTGTGGTGTTTTAGATAGCTCAGTACAGGGAATAACTGGTCAACCAGTGGCTTCACACAGTTTCCTGTTATACCCCTCAGACTTCTTTCTTATCATGCCACACACGTCTGGTGCAGGGGTGAAATCCACTTACCTTCCCTACCGACTTGCAAATGTGCGCGCCGTCGTCCGTGCATGCTCAAAGCCTTCTGCGCATGCGCAGAATGTGAAAACCATCCCAAAAAAGGGACATGATGATGTCGGCGTGGGTGGGCGGGGCTTTGCACATTCGGCCCTACTGGTTAGAGCTGGCTGCATTTCACCCCTGGTCTGGTGGCAAAAACAGTGGATTTTTTTAAAATATATTTTTATTGTTTACATATAAATATATTGAATACAGTGTAATTGTAAATGTAACAGTGGATTTTGATGGCATAATTTTTCAATATGTCTCAGGAAAGGACAATAGGGAACAAAATGTTTCCCTAAGCATTTATTTGAAGAACATGTCCTGTATTCTTTAAATCTGGCTGATTAGCAAAAAGATCTTGGTGGACAGCTTGATGAAAATATCAACCAAACGTGCAACAAAGAAAGAGAAAGGAGTAAGTGCATGCAACCAAATTTCATGTGTGGAATAATTGGGAATGGAACTGCAAATAAAACCAATAACTGTCTTATTGTCCCCCAAATCGGGTTCTGCCTGGTGTAAAAGACAATAGAGACATCAAAACACATGGTGCAGTTTATCAGGAACTTTTATTGAAGTGCTTCAGCAAAAGGGTCCTAGCAGCTAAGGGAGCTGAGACCCTGAGCAACAGCAAAGCACGACCTTTTATACAATTGATTTTCAGAAATAGGGAAGTAAAATTTCATAAAGCTGTTACCTTTTTGGGAGTTCTACCTTGCTTTTAGGCTACATGTCTGTTTGTCTATGGAGTTGTGCCTTGCTTGAGCACACGTGTCATTTTGCCCCTATAGAGTTATGCCTTCTTAAGCCCTACATATCCTTTTTGTCCCTAATTTTGTTTTCTGCTGCTTATCTTCTTGTTGCCACATCTTGTAGCTTCCTATCTAATTTTGAGTGTGTGTTCTTACATTTCCTTTATTTCAAATTGACACGTTACTTTCCTTAAAGTTTTTACTCTTTCTTAGGATGGGAGCAGAGGTGGGTTGCTCTCGGTTTGGACCGGTTCTTTAGAACCGGTAGCGGGAATTTCCCCCTGTTTGCCAAACCGGGAGCGATCGCCGGTTGGCCACACCCACGAACCGGCTCTCTCGGCGGTGCCATAGGCACCGCCATTTTGTTTTTGGCACTGCGCATGCACGTGGCGCATGAAGCATGCGCGCCCACGTGGTGCGGGAGGAAGTGAACCGGTGGCGAGGTAAGTTAGAACCCACCCCTGGATGGGGGTATATTGCTTCTTAATAGGTGATCCATCAGTTTTATTAAAATGTACAGCAAGACTCTTGAATATTGGGACAGTTCTGGCCACAGCAGATTAAGAAAGGATATTACAGGTAGTCCTCGGTTTACAACCACAACTGGGCCTGGAATTTCCATTGATAAGCAAGGCGTTTGTTAAGTGAGTCACACCCAATTTTACTATCTTTTTGCCATAGCTATTAAGCAAATGATTGCAGTTGTTAAATGAATCACATGGTCATTAAGCAAATCTACTTTCCCCAATTGACTTTGCTGGTTGGAAGCCAGCTAGTAAAGTAGCAAATGGCAATCATGGGATTCCAAGATGCTGCAACCATCATAACTGGGCCTGGATGATTGGAGTTTCCCATCTGGAGAAGGATAGGAATCAGTGGTGGGATTCAAAAAATTTTACTACCGGTTCTGTGGGCATGGCTTGGTGGGCATGGCAGGGGAAGGATACTGTAAAATCTCGATTCCCTCCCCACTCCAGGGGAAGGTTACTGCAAAATCCCCATTTCCTCCCCATCAGCTGGGACTTGGGAGGCAGAGAATAGATGGGGGCGTGGCCAGTCAGAGGTGGTATTTACCGGTTCTCTGAACTACTCAAAATTTCCGCTACCGGTTCTCCAGAACTGGTCAGAACCGGCTGAAACCCACCTCTGATAGGAATGTGATTTCAACAGTCCTTAGAAACTGTGCTAATTCAAATTCCTGTTTCTGAATATATATAATATCACCAATTCAGAAACATTCTTATTTTTCCCTAATGCATTTTAATTCTACTTAAAGAAACAGATCATTTTTTTGTTTCCCTAAAAAGCTGCATTTTGTTGAAATTTTCTTGAACGGAGTTCGGTGTCCTTTTGATGATTTTATTTCTAAGCAGGACTCACCACCACCCCTCTGTGTGTGTGTGTGTGTGTGTGTGTGAATGAGTGTAAGAAAATCTTGTGTCCCAAAGATGTTTTTTCAAGAGGCAACTGGACTTCCTTTGTTTTTCCTTGAAGACGTTTCACTTCTCATCCAAGAAGCTTCTTCAGCTCTGACTGACACCAGTAACTGCCACTTTACCTGTTTGAATAAACACACACCTTGCAGATAGGAATATCAGACGAACCCTCTTGGCAAGTCTAATCCAGTATTGTCATAGTAATGTCAAAGTAATGTTTTAGATAAGATGTGAGACATTTTTGGCGGGGTACTGAAGAAGCTTCTTGGATGAGAAGCGAAACGTCTTCAAGGAAAAACAAAATAATCCAGATGCTTCTTGAAAAAGCACCTTTGGGACAACCATGACCTGGATGACTGAGAATTTCCATAGACAAGAAAATCTTATCTTTCACTTTTAACCAAGTCTCCAGAAGTCGACAGCCTCCCTGACCTCAAACTCTTCAATTAAATTGCAAAGGTATGATGATTCAACAGTATCAGCTTGCCTTGTGTCCCATTGATTAAGCAATGAGCAGGACCCCAAAAAGTGAGCCTACTCTGTTATTGCAGCTTCCCTCTGTAACAGTATTCTGCCAGGAATTAACATAGTCCCCTCCCCACCTTTAAATAATCCTTAAAAACCTGTCTCTTTTCCCAGACTTTGAGTTAGTGTGCTCTTGGGTCCCTTTAAGTCAAGAGAAGGGGTGAATAGCTTTGAAAAGTCACCCAGAATTAGGTACCCTAGGCATATGATGAATAGATAAATAAATCAAGGGGAAACTCTTCTCATAGGGCTTTTCCAAATGGGGAAGTGTTAGCACTCAGGAAGGTTTCAGAATAATGGAAAAACATGTTCTGGAAAACACCAATAAGTTCTCCATTGTGTCCCACAACATATAGGCTCAAAAACGTACCAGGAGAAATTGAAAGAAAAAATAAATACATTTTCAAACTTTGTGACATTACACTAGAAAAGCAGACATTTTCCCATGAGGAAAGAAGACATTTGAGAAATTAAGAATCAGATTTTGACACAATGGGATAAAAACTACGTACAAATAAAATGCAGAGGCTTTTATGTTTTGCCAGGCACACATTAGCTTCAGGGTGTGGGTAAAGAGGAAATTCAGTCTTGAACAAAATGTGGAAAAATTGGTAAAATCGTCTCCCAGGGCTCAACACCAAGCTGCCATCAACATCAGACTTCAATCAGCGCAAACATTTGCTCTTGCTTTTCTTTCATGTTCCTCAACTTACTAAATATTAAATCCTCCTATGATGATTGGGCAACCTGGAAAACTAAGTCAGGGAGAGACAATCTATTGGTAGAATGGACAGCCACTTAATGTTTTGGGGAAGGTCAAAACTCTTTGTGATGGAAGCAATGACGTAATGAGTGGGGTCAATACAGTAGTGGGTTCTAAAACCCGTTGCTACCGGTTCACGCGTGCGCTCGTGCGCGCACGCAACACTTCTGCACATGCGCAGAAGCGTCCCGGTTGGGTGGGCGGAGCCTCCTGCCGCCGCCGCTACCGGTTTGCAGAACCGGGCCGAACTGGGAGCAACCCACTATTGCTCAATAGGTCAAATTGTGATTCCTGCCCTCTTTTTATTCCCTTTATGTCCATTTTTGTTTATGTTCCAGGTCCTCTCTGTTTAAGGAAAAAAACTATTTTAAACATTATCCTACAAATATATGTATACAAATTTACCACAGAAATGCAAGAAAACCATACTATTAGTCAAGGGATGTGATGCCACAGTCACAAGTTGTGACTCCTCATTTATATAGTAGACAATTTATATCCCACTTCCACATTGCAACATCGGTACTGTTTCATTTACCCAGTAAGGTCTGAATCTAGTAAATGGGACGTCCTCATGGGGAACCAGCAAAGAGGAATTTTTCTTGGTGGGCTCTTGAAGTGTATGTTGCTGTGATCCAGATTCCATATACAAAAGGCTGTTTTCATTTTATTTTTTTATTTTTTTAAAAAAAAATGGGTCTCATTAATGGATTTCCTCTAACGTGGCCTGAATTTGGCCAACATACTCATTTTGATTAAAAACATTTTCTTAGGTTTCTTCTACACCCAACATGGTAGCCATCACTCTTCTAGAAGGACTTTGTAAATACCAATGGTATATTGATTTATATAATATTAAAAACAAGCATATGTTGCCGCTGGAGGAACAATAACAATGTTTTGGAAAACTAAGTTTATGTTCTGTTTTAAAAACCCTCAATGCTTAAGGCAATGAAATGTCATATTGTTGTGCAATTGCAGAGAAGCAGAAAAGAACAAAAGGATTCTCCTTCCTCTTCCTGCCCAACCCCCATGGAAATAACTACCAAACATGTGAATCAGGGCAAATTTGGGAGACTGGAAGGGACATTTGGCAATTTTTCAGAGCATGTTGTATGTGCTCTGGTAAACCACTGGATACCACGGAGAATGATCTTCATCCCCAAATGCCTGCCATGCTGAGGAGAATTAGTCATCAAACATTTATTTACCAGAAGCAAAGAGGAAGGTTTCTCCTTAATACCACAAAAATCACTCCAGAATTTCTACAGTTCATCTTACCTTTGAGTTTGTTTGTTTGTTTGTTCTTTCTTAAAAAGGGAGGCAAGTAAAGATGGTACAAAAGGTTGGTGCTTCATTGTGGCAACCTGCCATTTCCCATTTAGTCTCCAGAAGATGATCAGGAAGGTAGAAACTACGAAGAGAGACTGAGGGAACTAGCACTACATAGCCTTGAGAATGATCAGGGAAAATTATAGGTCTCTTCAAACATCTGAAAAGAAGATCAAGATATGTTCTGCATCCTTCTAACATTCAGGAAACAGAATAGCAATAGCAGACTTATATACCACTTCAGTGCTTTACAGCCCTCTCTAAGCGGTTTACAGAGTCAACATATTGCCCCCAACGATCTGGGTCATCATTTTACCGACCTCGGAAGGATGGAAGGCTGAGTCAACCTTGAGCCTGGTGACAATCGAACTGCCAAACTGTAGCCGGCAGTCAGCAGAAGTAGCCTGCAGTACTGCATTCTAACCACTGCGCCACCGCGGCTCAAATAATGGATTTAAGGAGGAAAAACACAGATTCCAATTTAATAAAAGGACTATTTTCTCCACAGGAAAAAAAAAACAATTCAAAAGCAATAAGTGGAACCATTTATTTAGAGAGGTGGTGAAAGTCATCAATGGCTACTTCCAAGCAGGGATTAGAGCAGTGGTGGCGAACCTTTTGGACTGGGCATATCAAAAATTCAGAAACTGCTTAACTTGTCTCTATTGGCATGTCTCTCTCAGAGAGAGAGAGAGAGAGAGAGAGAGAGAGAGAGAGAGAGAGAGAAGAAACAATTAATAACAAAGAGTAATACATTATATTAAATTTATTTAATAAATAAATAAATATTGACATAATTGAAAATATTTTTTGAAATGCCTATCCAAGGCAGCTCTGTATTGCTTGAGACCTGGAAGCTTGGAGTGTGCTCCTGTGTGGCCTTGCAGCCTCCAGAAAAAACAGGAAAGCAAGTCCCATTCTTGCACACTTTTTGGAGGTTCCAGAGACCACGCAAGAGGAGGGCCCTCTCGCATGACTTCCAGAGAGTCTGAAGGCCCGGTGTGTCATTAGGTTCAACCTTCTACTCAGTAGTGGAACCCAACTCAAAACATTCTGGATAGATGTCTGTCTAAGTCAGGGGTGTCAAACTCACGGCGTCACGGCGGCATCACGTGACATATCGGGACTTTTTCCCCCTTCGCTAAAATGGGAGTGGGTGTGGCCAGTGCGTGATGCATCCGGCCCATGGGCCAGGAGTTTGACAGCCCTGGTCAAAGTGGTGCTGGGAAACCTATGGCACACGTGTCACGGATGACATAAGATCAGGTACTATGGGACATTCTGGCTTTCTTTTTCTGAAATAAATGTCTTGTACATGGCAATCATTTTGAGAAATTGTTTTGGAGAAATGTCTTATGGGTTTGTGTTCATTTTACTGATTGTATCCTACTCTAAAAATTTGTTTGTCCAGAATAGGTTAAGAATAACATTAATTAATTTATTAATCTTTTTATTTGGGTTTTTTTTAAAATTTGGTACTCGATGGGGTTCATTTTGCAGTCTAGATGGCACCCAGACAGAAGTACGATTCAGTTTGTAAAGACTCGACGAATCCAAGCAATTGAAAATTTGAGGTTCCGATAAAGTTTCTGTCTGAAAGCTTCTGTGGTTTTTTGAAAAGGATATTGTAGGTCACATAATTTTCATAACCGTAATTTTAAACCTCCGTATATGGTGCTGTGTGCTAGGCATATATTTTTGATAATGCATAATCTTGCTTAAGAAATAGCTTTATTCTGAACACATATATTTATTGGCAACATTAACTGCTGCATTCCAAACTGCTGAAACTCTCTTCAGATACTTACAGTATCAACATGGAATAATGGTAGTTCAAATTGCTGGATTTCAAAATAATGGTTGAAGAATACATTTACTGTCCCCCGTTTGAATTTCTTGAAAATAGCGACTCCTACTAAAAGATAAGAAAATAAAGGAAAATGCATGTAATTACAAGGGAAAATCTGTGCAATACATCTATAGAAAAAGCTGAACAAAGATTTTATAGAGCGCAGGAAAGATGGATATTAAAAGCCCTGGGCTTTGTTCCTTTGCCTGCCACTTTTACTAGAAATTAAGGCATGAAAGCAGAGCTAACTCTGGTGGTAATCAAGTCATCTTGGGCTTTAACTCCTAAGATTTATCGTATTCCTTTATAAAGTGTCATTTTAATTCCCAGAACATCAACATAATTAATGATGGAAGAAACTGCCAGGAACAAATTCTTTTATTTTTATTATATTAGAAGCTGGAGCTGGGTCAAAGATATCAACATAATAATATCAAGTCATACATTTTCTTGTCTATCAGACTTAACTACTGCAGTTGGAAATCTAGTAAGCTTTATCACAATATTTTTCATTCCGTGATAGAGCTGGTATGTCAGACCTTGGATTGCCAAGATATAAACTAATGGCTGACTGCTGAAGCCAAATACTTTGATAAGATTTCTACTGAGCTCGGTTCAAGCTGATGTAGCTGTTCTTTCTGCATAAGATATACTATTCCTACTTATTGCAAAGAGAATGCATGGAAGCTACAACCTTTTTTTTCACTCTTATGTCTGTGCCAATTTAGAACACGGAACATAGAATAATAGGGTTGGAAGGGACCTTGGAGGTCTTCTAGTCCAACCCCCTGCTCAAGCGGGAGACCCTCAATCTCTTCTTAAAAACCTCCAGTGATGGTGCACCCACTACTACTGGAGTCAAGTTGTTCCACTGATTAATTGTTCTCACTGTCAGGAAATTTCTCCTTAGTTCTAGGTTGGATCTCTCTTTAATGATCTGCCACCTGTTACTTCTTCTGGTAATCATCTTGTTCATTTCTAGGTGCTCACAAATGTGCAAATTGTCAACCTGAAGCTGGCCTGGCTGAGGCCATTTTGAGAGGCCAGTGCTGACACACCGGAGAAGAGGGATAGGGAGGGGGAAATAGAGATAGCTGGGGTGTTGTAGCCAAAATAAAATACTTTCTTGTGGGAACCAAGGACATTCCTGCAGGTGCTCGGAAGGAGGGGACTGGAGTCACCTAGCAACTGGACAGCATCCTGATTGGACCATGTGACTGATTGTTTTGAGAAAGTGACAAACTTTCACTTTTAATTAGGTGGAAAACCACGGGAATATTCAGAGTCGGTTTTCCACCAGCCTGTGCCAATATAACATATCCAATAAGCCTATTATTTGAGGAAATTGCCTGCCTCAGAATTTTGTTTGCTATGCATATGTTACTTGGAAACCTGACACAAATAATCTTTTCCAGGACTTTCCCAGGTATTGATGTCAGGCTGATTTGTCTGTAGTTCCCTGGATCTATTCCCCCCCCCCTTTTTTTTTTGTAGACTGGAACCACATCTTTTCCAGTCGTCTGGTATTTCTCTGGTGTTCTAAGAGGTTTGCAAGATTTTGTTCAATGGTTTGCCAGCTCCTTCAGGACCTTGGAGTGTAATCCATCTGGTGCTGGCAATTTGAACTCATCTAGAGTGGATAGGTGTTCTCTTAACATTTTCTTGCCTACTTTGACTTCTATTCCTATTCTGTCTCCCACGGTGCTAGGTTTAATTTTAGACTTACATACCACTTCACAGGGCTTTACAGCCCTCTCTAAGTGGTTTACAGAGACAGCATATTGCCCCCAACAATCTGGTTCCTGGATTATCATGGTTAAGTGAATCCTGCAGTTGTTTAACGAATCACATGGTCATTAAGCCAATCCGGCTTTCCTCATTGATTTTGCTTGTTGGAAGGCAGCTGGGGAAGATTGCAAAGGCAAGTCACATGACCCCAGGATGCTGCAATCATTGTAAATAGAGTACATGCTGGTTGTCGAGCATCTAAATTTTGATCACATGAACTTTGCAACTGCTGGGACAGTTGCAGGGGTGGGTTCTAACTTACCTCGCTGCCGGTTCGCTTCCTCCCGTGCCTTGTGGGCGCGCCTTGTGGGTGCACCTTGTGGGTGCGCCTCGTGGGCGCGCCTCGTGGGCGTGCCTCATGGGCGTGCCTCATGGGCGCACATGCCCATGTGCAGTGCCGAAAAATAAAAAAAAATCCCCCCCCAAAAAAAAGCCAAAAACAAGATGGTGACGCATGCGCAGTGCCGGAAACTCGGCTTCTGCGTATGCGCAGAAGAAAAAAAAATTCCCCAAAAAAAGATGGTGGCGTCCACGGACCGGCACCGACCGAACCGGATCTGTGACGTCACAGTGACGTCACCAGCGGGTTGCTACCGGTTCGGGCGAACTGGTCCAAACTGGTCCGAACCGGGAGGAACCCACCTCTGAACAGTTGTAAGTGCAAGGATCAGTCGTAGGTCACCTTTTCAATTCTGTCGTAACTTTAATCATTCACTAAACAAATGGTTTTAAGTACTTAAGCCATCACCTTTGATATGCTGAGCATTATTAGAAATTATGAATAGTTTAGAATAGTTCAAAGCTGTGTCAGAATGTGCAACATTTCATATTCGTTTAAGGCTTTGAGAAAGTTTGCTCTTTTGTATTTCTTTCCTCTTTCTTTCTTTCTTTCTTTCTTTCTTTCTTTCTTTTCTTTTCTTTCTTTTTTTTTCTTTTCTTTTTTTTTTTTTGAAATTCAGTAAAGTTTTGTGGAGGGGGGCGGGAAATCCTGCCCTGTTAAGTTGTCTCAATTAACTGAATCTCTTTTCTTTCTTTTTTTTTCTTTTCTTTTTTTTTTTTTTTGAAATTCAGTAAAGTTTTGTGGAGGGGGGCGGGAAATCCTGCCCTGTTAAGTTGTCTCAATTAACTGAATCGTATTCTCTGCCTTATTACTTTCTTGAATGCTTTCTGGCAGTGTTATTCTGGGTTTAAAAAATTAGATGGTGAATTGTATCAGGAGCACTTTGTCTTACTAGAAAAATAATGGATAATGATAGCACTTAAATTTGACAAGAGAAAACTTTCACAATGAGAACTGCCTTTGCTTCATTTTGAAATAGCAAAAGAGCTGCCGCTAAATTAATTATAGAATGATGGGTGTACCTCGCAGTAGTTTGTGTTGTACTGGACTTATCACAAGAATGGTGTGCAATTCTTTTCTCAGACCTTCATGTCACTTATGTTTAGGGCAACATTGCCAATTTATTTTCAGCAGTTTTTCCCCCCTCTGTTGATGCTATCTATGGAAGGAGCTAATCCTTTAGCAAAACATTCACAGAGCTGCATCATGAAAAAGCATGTCAAAGCAGGGACAGCCCAAGGCATTTTACTTCTTAAGGTGAAGAGCAAAAGATGTCCCACTTTCCGACTGGCTTAAATGGCATAATAGCCGAAGTGAGATATATTATTCTGGTACATGAGGCAGAAACTCCCACAAGGGCCTCCTCCCAACTCTGAGGATGAAAAGAGAACAGAATTATAAATTTAATGAGTAAAGTTGCGCTGCACTTTTCTCAAATCAAAAATTTAGCATGCCAAGAACGGGTAGTTCTCATCTAATGACCATTTGTTCAGGGACCTTTCAAAATTAAAATGGTGCTAAACAAGGGGGGGGACGTATGACCAGTCCTTATAGATGTGACCATCACAGCATCCCTTCAATCATGTGATCATGATTTAAGCACTTGGCAACCAGCTCGCAATTATAACATTACAGCATCCTGCAATTACAATTATGATTGCAATTTGCGTGCTTGGCAACCACCTCACAATTAAAAATTCAAAGAGGTCATGCGTTTGCCATTTGCAACATTCACAAGTTAAGTCAATGGGGAAGCCAGCAAGAGGTCACAAACGGTAATCACAATCACATGACTGTGGGATACTGTAAGCACATGATATACACCTAATGAAAGCAACTGGAAGTGCCGGAACTGCTGTTGTAAGTTGGCACAGTCACATAATGTTGCACCTTTCGACCTTTCCCTTAGTGATGGAGTTCCCAGTCCCCCTTAATGTCAGTAAGCAAGGACTTCCTGTATCTGATTCACTATCTAATCATACAGTTGTTCTGACCTAGGCGTTCCCAAACCACGAAGCAGACTCCTTGTCCCGACAAAAATCCCTTTTTATTAAGTTACTGTGAATTCTTCTCATTCACATCCAGCAAAGTCTTTCAAGGGTAAATTTACAGTCACATACCTTATCTGGCTTGGAGAGCTGCCAGGCCGATATCTTCAAAACTTGGCAAGGAGTCTCTGAGAGTCACGAACCAATTAAGCGAACTAATTGTCTCCTGCAAACTCCTCTCCCCGTTCGCTCCTCTTTTATTCCCTATGGGAGGGGCCATTCAGCGTCCACCTGTGGCCTTACTTCCAAGTCGACCCTTGTTCCTTAGCTGTTCCCTTTGTGTGGCAGCTCTGCACATGCGCACACTGGGAACAGGCTCTGCGCATGCGCACACTGGGAACAGGCTCCAGCTGTTCGTCTGCCTCACTGATGTCTGACTCCAAAGGCAACTGATAACTGTCAGACTGCCCTGGCCCCATCTCTTCCTCCGACGCAGAGCACTCGTCCGAGCCTTCCCCAGACTCCAGGACTGGCCCATGTTCCTCCCCAACCTCCTCACTGTCAGAATCTGCTGCCAGCTCCGCTGGCTGCTGACGGGCCACAACAACAGTTGGCCTTTAAAACTGAACTGAATCTTCTAAGGTCTTGGATAGTGCACATGGTTGGTCTTTTTCTCCTGTCATGATTCTGATTTACATACCAGATAAGAATTTGCACACAATTTACTTAGGTGAAAATTTTCTCTCACCATCAAAACTATGAGATGGCTGTCATGCTACATTCACTGAATGTACTGGCTAGAGAATTTCAGATAAACCACTTTCCCCTTGAATGATGGGCCATATCAAACATGGCCAACTAAAAAAAATATAAAGTGGACAAACTCATTTGCCACTGAAGTGGCAAAAGACCATAGCATATCTAAATGGGTTGAACATTTGTCATGGGTGTTCAAAACTCAGCCTCACTGGAGGGTCACCACTCTCTAGTCAACGTGCCTTCATTGATTATTAAATTAGTTTTCTATTGCAATCAATGACATTCTGCATACCGGTAGAAAGGAAACTATTGAGTGATCTTTCATTGACTTTGAGAAAACTGAGTTATCCTTGATACCCTGGCTTTCACCCAACTGTCACATTCCTTGTTACTTCTGATGTTTCTCCTTGCATACTCTGCAAATTTTATTTTATTTTCTTCCACAAATTCAATTTTAACTCACATCCCTTGATATCAGCACTCTGGAACTACATTTAAAGAAAGGATACAGAGGGCCAACAGAAAGGAATTGCTTACCCTAAGAAGAGGGACAAAGTTTTACCTAACACTTTAAAGACTTCAAAGAGGACAGAGAGGACCATTGGTTTTGAAAGAGGGATAAAAGAAACCATTTAGGTTAACATTGAGCAGCCCTCTCTCGACAGAGGGGGAGGGATAAGACACCACCCACTGTATCTCCTATCTACAACCTTGCAGCAATTCCAAGAAGGCTCCACCCCCATTTGCACCCTGATACAGATAACCCTGAGGGCACAGATAAACCGCCAAGTGGCCTCAAGAGATCTTGGGGAGAGTGCTAAAGATCAGATGACTGCAAAGAAATATGATCCTTCCAACAACACCCCTCACATCTTGTCACAACTAATCCTTCCATCACCCCCACCATCCTGCCAGAACCGATGAAGCTTCTTAGATGAGAAGTGAAACATCTTCTTCAAGGAAAAAAAATACAATCCAGTTGCCTTTTGAAAAAGCACCTTTGAGACAACCATGACCTGGATGACTGAGACTCTCCACAGATACTTCCTCTCATTGCATTGAGGGCATTTCCCTGCTTGCCTTCCACCCTGGCAGAGTGTTGGGTGCTGGCCTGCAGCAGAAGACTCTCTCCTTCTCCTTCTCCTTCTCCTTCTCCTTCTCCTTCTCCTTCTCCTTCTCCTTCTCCTTCTCCTTCTCCTTCTCCTTCTCCTTCTCCTTCTCCTTCTCCTTCTCCTTCTCCTTCTCCTTCTCCTTCTTCTTCTTCTTCTTCTTCTTCTTCTTCTTCTTCTTCTTCCTATAGTCCAGTTGCCTTTTGTAAAAGCATCTTTGAGACAACTATGACCTGGATAACCGAGAATCTCCACAGACATTTTCAAAGACTATCAAATGTTTATGATGTAAACTATTTTCCATCATATTTTCAGGGTACTTCAGCACAGATGACGAGGCCATGAGCATTAATGTACACACACAGAAACCAATCCACACAATAATCTCTTAGGAATATAACATTTGTGAGTGCCAGAATGCCCAAAATAGGCTTAGAAAACTTGCCCATATCCTCAGCATTAAATGAATATGAAATATTTTTTAAACTGCCAAAATCATGTAAGATTGCCAAGCAAGCAATTTTCTATTCTTAACCTGTATACACTAATCTGGAGATTCACCAACTGGCACTTTTCAATAGTTTTCCTCCATTATTTCCTCCTCTTGATGGTCCAGTCTAGAATAAGGTTACAAGATGGGCGTTGCTTTATGAACAGTGAAAAAATATATGTCCTAAAAATAAATGCCATTAATACAAGTGCAACTTTGAAAAATCTGGCAACAATTATTTAAAATCCAAAATATATTCTGGAAGTGGTTAAAATAAAATATTTTCTACAATTGGAAAACTCTGGAAAATCAACCACAAAATACAAATTGCAAGATTCCTACAGAATTCTCTTTACAGTCATGCCAATAAATTATTACTCATTGGCAAGGATCCTGAGTCACAAACAGCCACAATCTTCTTCAGCTGAACCCATTGGACCCAGAATGACATCTTGTGCAAACTAGCACAGATCTCTGACAAAAACCAGAGGAAGATATGAGAAAGGCAGAAATTAGAGAACAGACGAACGATTCCTTTTTGAGTCATTGGTAATTTTCCTGATTTCAGTGGATTGTTCTGTCAACCTGGTATCCTCTGGCTCTGACAACTCCCATTGTCCTCAGCTACCAAAAGCCAATCACTTCATGCTACCTGGAGCTCATGCTGCATCTAATGAGCCGTGGTGGTGCAGTGGTTAGTGTTGTGTTCCGACTTAACAAGCAGGTATTTGCATACCCGACGCGGATTGGGTTAAATCAGTGGCGGGGAGTTTGAAGCGTTGTCACTGGCCAAGCTGGCTGCGGGGAGCTCCATAAAGGCGGCTTCCCTGCCGCCAGCCGCCAGTCTGCTGTAGTTAGTGCTAGCCGTTATTAAAGTGCTGAACGGGTATTCGTCTTGGCTGTTATTCCCGCGCCTATCTAACACTGGCGACGAAGGCAGTGGGAGAAGACGACTGAACAAAGGCACCTCGNTTAAATCAGTGGCGGGGAGTTTGAAGCGTTGTCACTGGCCAAGCTGGCTGCGGGGAGCTCCATAAAGGCGGCTTCCCTGCCGCCAGCCGCCAGTCTGCTGTAGTTAGTGCTAGCCGTTATTAAAGTGCTGAACGGGTATTCGTCTTGGCTGTTATTCCCGCGCCTATCTAACACTGGCGACGAAGGCAGTGGGAGAAGACGACTGAACAAAGGCACC
>QLTV01003652.1:2170638-2181996 GCA_003457575.1 Thermophis baileyi
GTGGGGTGTGGGGGGTCACGCATGCATGCGTGGGGGGCCAGGCACATGGGGGCTTGTGCGCGCATTGAATTATGGGTGCGTGTGAGTGCAGGGGCGCATGCGCTTTCGGCACGTGACGAAAAAAAGGTTAGCCATCACTGCTATATCTAATGTTTTGGAGAACTGTAAAAGTCAATTGTGAAAGAACAGAAAAGGGTAAAACGGAAAGGATTCTGTTTTAGAGGGAAAAGTCATTAGTATAAGCTTTACATGCAGAAACTGTCCAAGTCCAGAATGGGACAAGTCACGGTGGCCAACTTGCCATGGCCATCTCACTTTGGCCATCTCACCATGGCCATCTCACTTTGGCCAACTCACCATGGCCATCTCACTTTGGCCAACTCACCATGGCCATCTCACTGTGGCTAACTCGCCATGGGACAACTCACTGCGGCCAACTTGCCATGGGACAATTTGTTGCGGGACAATTCCATACGAAATAACTCAATGCGATAAATGTTATCTGCCACAGTTTCTTCAACATTATTTCCATTAACAAAATTTTATTTATTGGGTTTATTGCATTGACTTATCCTCCGTGGATTGTCTAGCAGCGAGTTGTCACAGTGAACTGGCCGTGGCGAGTTGGCCATAGTGAGGTGGCTGTGGCGAGATGGTTGTGGCAAGTTGTCCTAGACCCCTCCAAGTCAATGCTTAGCATCACCATTATCTTGGAATCACAAGGGTTGCAGTTGAATACATCTAGCCTAGAGATACGGGGGGGGGGGGGATCTGCTAAAAGCAAAGTTGAGCATTCCACTCCCACCAGACTTACAATAAAGCAAATGACATCTGTCTTTTTCCAAACAAAAGTTGCAAGATTGGACGTTATGTACAAATATTGCAATTACAATTTGAACTTTGAATGTGTATTGGGAACATTTATGCATGTATTCCATTTCTATGTAGTTGCAGTCAGAAGACCCTCAGCATTGCACAAAGGCAGGGTTAATGTTACAAAATAAAATTTCCATTAAGAAGAAAACAATTTAATTTAAAAAACACACACACCAGTGTCTGATAAAAGAATGGAACGCATGATAAGAAAATTCAAAAGACGCCCTCTAACTTAATGGAAGTGACAGAACACAAGTAATTTTCTCCAGGATGTGTGCATTAGACAGGTGAATTTAAGCTGAAAAAGGCAGCCTTGAGGGTATCTTGGCACCTAGCCACAAAAGACTTTATAAGTCAAAAACAACACTTTAGATCGCTCCTAAAAATACTAACCTATAGTATTTTAAAAGTCTGTGTTGAGGAAAATTGCAAGGATTGGGATTTTATTTTTGAAAAAAAGTTATTAGACTCTTTTGCATTAATAGTAATATAAACAAAGACTATGTATATGGGAAGTTTTCATACGTAATAAAACCTTATAAAATTTTCTAAGATTTTTTTTTTAATTCATGGAGATCATTAGCATTCAGGAATACTGGCATACTAATGTAAAGATAAGAAAATATTCAGGATTTGCTTTTTTAGTTTTTTGTTTGGTTGTTTGTAATTGTATTTTTAAATTGGAGGGCATTAAGTTGACGTTCACCTGACACTTGATTAAAAAGACTTTGGCTTAGAAGAGTTGTCTCTCTGGCCTTGTACGGGGAAAAACGGTGAGAATTCTACAATAAAATCTGCAAAAAATCTGAAGAGGATATGAAAGAGAAGAATCAAGCCCGGCTATGACCTTCAATTTTTACTCAGGTAGTTGGTTAATTTAAAAAATCCATCCTGTGTCATTCCACCTTTGATATTCTTCTATGCACATGGGTAAGTATGAATGACAATGGCAGGGGGTGAACACACCAATGTCCTGATATTGCTTTTTAATGGAACTTGAGAACCCAAACTCTTCTTGCAGCTGTGGCAACAATGTGAACAGTGTTGCCTATTGAAGGGTCGTGCTCTGGAGATGCAAAGAAATGCACTTATTTAGTGCAACTAGATACACCTCAGCTTCTTCTGGTGTCCTGTTCATCTGAATGGAAGCTTTGTATGAGATCACTGAATGCACAGAGGATTCCTAGAGTAACCAAGACAGTCAAATTACAGTCTAGGAACAGCTGGTTTTATTTCTAGAAGAAAAGGGGTTTTTTTTCTTTCCTTTATCAAAGGTCATGCTGCAAGGAACTAATAGACCAGGAAAAGGAAATTGTAGGTTGAGTCTCCTCATTTTTTTCCTATAATGTCAGAGAAGAGAAACATTTACATGTCACCTGTCCACCTGCCTGAAATACAGCCTGAAATTGCCTGAAATTGTTGGGCTTTTCTCCTAGTATCTAATGGTGAAATTTAAGCAAGATATCAACTGACCACAACTGGTTGGGATGTGGTTGTGACTAGGCCTTCAATGCCGTACCTCTTTTTGACATCCATCACAGCAGGGCCTTGATGGTCTGGTCACAGCCAGATGGTCTGGTCTTGACATTTTCCCCCCAAGCAGATTCCTCTCCTAAAATGGGAATATTTCTTTATCAAAGTATAGGTAGGCTTGTACTGAAAACAAAGATGTTTTATTAGAAGACTTCTGATAGCACATTCAAGAGAGCTAACCGATGACAAGATTAGAATCAAAAGAGTATTACAAAGGAACAAAAAAGAAACATTACAATACTCAAGCAATCTTCAGAAATGCGAGGATGTTATTCAGGAATCTATAACATTAGTGCTTCTTATCACTTTTGATTTCCATTATATAGAACATCTATAGAAAGACTCCACATTGTATAGATAATTGTGCAGAGGGCTCTCCTCACATAATTAGGAACCCACAGTCTATCTACATAAGTTTCTACTATTTCCCAATGAATTACCAGTAAAGCCTCACACTGTGTAAAACATGTTCCTTCAAAATAAACATCTACCACTGTCAAATATAGTTAATTACTATATGCAAAATTCATATGATCTACGATGTATCATGTATAATTTTTAATGTTATTTTTACTGGTACTAGGTTTGTATCAATTGTGTTCAATTATTGCTTGTAGAAATTTTTTCATCATATTTGTATTGATCTAACAGTTTACCTGTTAATTATAATGATTTAAGCATTATTCAAAGAGCTAGTAATATGATAATGAGGAGGATGTATTCTACCCTATGTATAACTATTTTTACTCCTTATTGTCCTTTACTATGTATTGAATGTTTGGTTTAGGTTACTATAAAAGGTTAACCTGCATAAGCTGCTGTGAAAAGCCAATTTTATATTTGTGTTAATTAGGAAAGGAATGTTTCTTTTATGTGATGTCATTTGCAATACTAAATATATTGAATGAATCTAGTTGCATAACTCATATATTGAAGAATAAGAAAACACACAGGAAAACACACATTATTCCTTTATGAGAAAAGGCTATTAATGGAAGAGAAATAGGTATCTCGGGGCTGCAGTGTGAAGTCCTTGATGCTCTCTGAGTTTGGTTGTTTCCTTACAGATATTTCATTACCTGATTAGGTAACATCATCAGTTTCCGTAGAAACTGATGATGTTACCTAGTCAGGTAATGAAATCAGAAAGTACCAAAGATGCCACAGAAAAGACTTGTTTGGAGCATTTCAGTAAAGAAAAAAGAAAGGCTGATCAGGAGAAAAGCATTTGAAATAATGGATTAGATGCTATAAAGGCCCTAGACTCATGCTTATGAGCTTCCCCTTGACAATGAAATAAAATTCTAGACTAGATAGACTTTTATTTGCTGTAAGCTAGCTCTTCCACACCACAGTCTGCTTGGGCATCCATAATGGTTTACCATAAACAGTTTCAGGAAATACTGCATATATATTTTAATCATGTTTTAGCCCAACTGTCTTATTAATAATTTACTCCTCAAGGTTGTAGGCAACATTTTGCTATCTTAGCAGTCTTGAGTAGAATGTTATATGTTTAACAATGTCCTTGACATTGTCAGATGAGTGTTCTGAATTGTTAATGGTTGGAGTTCTAGTCTCAAGCTGGCTGTTTGGAAGTCAGGAACGAAAACAAAGACATATGAGCAGTAAATCAGTCAAGGTCCTACTTTTAGCAGAAATAACTTCCAAGTAAAAGCTGGGAATTAGTACACAGAGAGCCAGCATGGTGTGGCATAAAAGTGATGCAAGTCTTTACAACCATCATCTAAAGAAAGCAAGACCCAAGATGCTCTAAGTCTAAGAAATGCTTTTTAAAGTTGAATGTTATTTGGCATAGTAACAAAATTATGCCCTCCAGGATGAAAAACAGGATACCAAATGCATTATTAATAATAATAAAATGACAGCAGGATTCTACAGATCACCGGTGAGGGGCAGCTACCAACAGCAGCAAAAGACAACTCTGTAACAGACAAAATAGGGTGTGGTTTAATTCTCCATAATTTTCTTCCTTATGATCTATTTTGCAGATGCACCAAGGAGATGCAATAAAGACTTGGAGGTCTTTATTTCACAGAATTATAAACTTTTTAAAAGATTGTCCAGAGTATGGCAGCTGTACACTTCCATGTGTATTGGTGTTCTAACATTAAGAGATTTGCAACTATTTCTACATTATTTTTCATGAAATTATTGTTTTATTCATAGTTTTTATGGATTGTGGCTAAAGGTCTTTATCAATGAAAGAGTTGAATAGTTGGGGATCAACCTTGAGTTGATGTGTTCTGACACATCTCCCCAAACACGACAAGCCCTATGAAGTTAACTCAAAGATTCCTTTATTAGAAGTGCCAGCAGCCCCGGCAAAAAGTTTCTCTCACCACAGGCTAAGTCCAGCCGGCCGGGAGATGAATAGTTGTCTGCCACATCTATTCATCTCCGCCCTCTGCCTTTTATCCCCAGAGCTAGGGTGGGGCTTTGCTAGCAATGGTGGCCCTTCCTTCCCAAGGATCGGCCCACATATTTCCACTGCTCTCCTCTGCCTTTTGCGCATCTGCACGTCAGGCACTGGACCCAGCTGTTCCTCCTCTTCCTCATCAGCCACCTCCAGACCTGGGGGCTGTTGACTCTCCATCTGAAGGCTGATGGGCGACCCAGGCTCCGCCTCTGTCTGTATCTCTGACAGCTCCATTCCCTCTTTCCCCTCGGAGCTCTCAGGTTGCCTTGATGCTGACCCTGACTCCCATGCCTCCTCCTCCTCTGATTTGGCTGCTGGAGGGGCTGGCGGCCGACAGGCCACAACATGATGCCACATCATTTCTTAAGGAGCAGCAGTATAAGATAATGCCCCTAATAGAGGAAGGAAGGAAGGAAGGAAGGAAGGAAGGAAGGAAGGAAGGAAGGAAGGAAGGAAGGAAGTATTAATTGATATATAATATGTTAAATTGTAACGCCAATAGTAACAGGAGGACGTCTATTGAATCTGTTCACCAAATCTACAGTATTATCATAGTCTCAATTAGGACCAATGGAGATGAAACAAGAATACCCATGTAAGTGAATGCACAGCCTTTGTTCTTGGACATATTATGCTCTGAATAGAGAACTGCCCCTTACAGAAGCAGAAGCACTGGTTTTCCAGTGGCAACTATGTTGTATAAATCATGTGTGAGCTCAGCCAATGCAGAAGGATAATGGTAATGTCCTGGAATTGGAAACATGATGTAAGGTGATACAAAACTAAACAGCTAGCTCACATGCCTACTCTGAACTACAATTTGAAGAGCAAAAAAGAGGTGAGCAACTGAAACATTATAAGGATACATTAAAGGCCACTCCAAAGTCCAACAGAATTATCGCCTTGCAAAACACAGTTATTGATGGTCTGAAGGGCATCATTCTTGTCAGCTGTGAGGCGCCTGGCATACAAGGCAGCCTTCCCCTGGTAGCCTGAACCTAGTTACAAATGGCATCTGCTGTTGCACACGTGCACTCAGGACTGAGAGTCATTGTGATCTGCATGCCCTTAAAAGCCGCTAGGATTCATCCAACATGTTGCCAAAAAACACTGTCAACATAACCATTGAGTAGAAACTATTCCAAGGATGGTGCCGTCATAAAACAGAAGACAAAGGACATATCCTGGCTAAGAGTACCCATGTCAAATTACTCTATTTGTACAATAATAAGAAACACAGACTCGACAAGTATTACCTACACTGCATTTGTCCTTTTACACTCTGTCTTGTGTTTCATCACTTTAGCATTAGTGCAGCATGATAGCTCATTAGTGTGAGATATACTTAAGGATAAGGGAACTGGAGGAAAGAAGAAAACTGAGATAAGCTAAAATTTATTCTCAGCTGTCTGAGATAAGTTACTGATTTTAAACCAAAATTGGCTGCAAATATATTTCAACAAATTTCTTTATTTTATAAGGTACAAAAATGGTAACAGTATCCTTGAACATTTTGATAATAGAGATAGCATTTTCCGGTCTCCAAAATTGTTCATAATCCTAGGCTAAGCGGTGATTTTTTTCATGATGACAATTAGTGACTATTGTAGTGCCAAATTGTTTCCTTCTGCTTTGTTTTATCCTGTTTGTGATAAGGGAAGGGGGAGAATTGCCAAGAAGAAGTCAAGTTCATTGGATATCTGGGATACAAAAATCCGAATGACCACCAGTTAGTAGCACAGAGTTAGGTTTTTCTCCTTCTATTTTCCAATTAACTGATGATCATGCAACATGACCTTTTCACACAAAGCAAAGCAATCCCCAAATATAGGGACCAAGATTCAGACCAGCATTAGAATTGGTTGGAAGATCTTGGAGATCATCTTGTCAACCTCTGTTCCATGCAGGAATCCACTACTAAAACATCTCCAACTGACGGCCATCCAGCCTCTATCTGAACAACTCCTGCCACGATGATGATAATGATGATGAGGATGATGATGATGATGAGCATATGATGTTGTTACAGTAGCCAGGAAACCACAATGCTATTGCAGAGTAAAACTTTGGCTTGACAAGGTATAGCCCTGTTATAGGACATGCTTGCGCACTTCCCAAGGTGTGCCACAGGAGGGTGAACTGGCTTCACACCAGAGAGAAAGACGACTGGCTTTTCTTGTCTTCTTTTCTTGTCACCAAATGCCCCCTTCCTCCCCCAGAAATGCCTCGCAAATAGGTGACACAACCAGGAAGGTTCAGAGCAATTAGTAATCTGACTGCCTACACAGAGCACCAGCTCATCTCCATACTGAAGTGGTACCTATCTATCTACTTGCATAGAACATGCTTTCGAACTGTCAGGTAGGCAGAAGCTGAGGTGAGTGACAGGAGCTTATCCTGTCAGGCAGCACTTGGGCTTGAACCACTAGAACTGAGACCATTTCCAGCATTATTAAGCCACTGAGCGTCATTAAGTCACTGAGCCACTGCACCTCTAAAGTTCACCACTATTTGAACCATCCATTCCATTGGTGAACAGCTCTTACCATTAAGAAATTGTCCTGATAGCCAACTTCCTTGTATTAATGTTTCATAGTCTGCCTTCTGGAACAACCCTGAACAACCCTGTTCTGTCTTCTACACGAGTCCTTTAGATACTTGAAGCTGGCTATCATATCTTCTTAGGAACTTCTTTTCTTCAGGTTAAATGTATCTAGCATCTCCATTTTTTCCTTCCAGGGTCATCATCTTAGGTTGCTGATATGACCCAGGCTATCTCTGTCCTTCCTAAAATGTGGTGCTCAGAATTGGGCTCAATATCAGATGTTGTTACTGTGTCTATTCAGTTTTCTAGTTTTCATTTTCAATTAACTTTACTAGCAGTAGTTCAAATTATATCTTAAAAATGATATGTGTGACATGGAAGTCAGGCATAATAAATGGCCACTCTACTTAGCTGCTAGGATACTAGCACTCAGACAGACCTCACTGCTAGTATCTCTTCTTGCCTAGCCAGTATCCACCTGCTTACTTCCATTAACAATTCTTTATTGCTCCCCCCTTTCAATGACTGACTTAATACTTTCACTCTCCCATTATACAAGGTAATAGGCAAAATCCAAATAACTATTGCCCAATTAGTTTAATGACCATAATTAATAAAGACTATGTTTTCTTTATATAGCATGAAGTTTCAGATTGGATGTATTTAGAGAACATCTTGGTCCAGGAACAAGTGGGTTTTTAGATCAGGATATTCTACCAAGAATCAAAGTACAATTTTGTATCATTTAGCTGAAAACTACTCCAACCCTACTAAAGGTATTCTTTATGCTGCTTTCGTTAATTTAAGGACAGTCTTTGACTCAATTCTTCATGAGACTATGGACTATTGACTGCAATATCCATTGATTATTGTGTTATAAAATTCTGTTACATCAAAATACTTTAACACAGATTAGAAGCAATGGTAATCATCCTCTCCCTATCCTCAGAATAGCACTTAGCAATAGCACTTAGACTTACTGTATATACCACTTCACAGTGCTTTACAGCACTCTCTTAAGTAGTTTACAGAGTCAACATATTTATAGTTTGACATATTTTATTGGTCTGGGACTGTAATAAGTAATTCTTGGCCCATACATAAATAATCTGGGTCCTCATTTTACTGATCTTTGAAGGATGGAAGGCTAAGTCAACCTTGAGAAGTGTTGAACAGGGCTGTATCCTTCCACTGGAACTTCTATATAGATGACATTTTTGTGACTCTTTTTAAACCAGATTTACACCCTTTAATGCCCATCTTCATATTTCAGTTCTGTTGTACACAGGTGATTCAGCTGTCTGATCCATAACCTGAGCTGTATTTGTGTTTTATTGGTCTGGGACTGTAAATAAGTAATTCTTGGCCCATACATAAATAAAATCAGTTGACCCAGGAGATTTCACTTCTGTTTCTCCCAGTATGCCCAATATCATCTAGGAGTACTAAGAAAAATGAAAATGGTTCCTCAAATTCCCAACTACAAAAAGAGACAACTGTTGTTGTGGCTGCCTCTTTATTAACATAGGCTGGGCATCTGTCTGTCCATATCTAACAAGATGCATCCCTCTCATTCAGTGCATGGGACCAAGGAGAATTATACCTTGATGTAGGTGATAGTTGGCAAATCAGTGAAAGTTTTACAAAAATTACTCTGAAATTATGGACCAAATGAATACATCACACTATTAGAATCACTGTGGAGAACACTGTAGAGAACTCTCCATGGATTAGCACATCATAATATAATATATTCCAAAGAGACAAGAAACAATGGATGGAAACTAATCAAGGAGAGAAGCAACCTAGAACTAAGGAGAAATTTCCTAACAGTGAGAACAATTAACCAGTGGAACAGCTTGCATTAAGAATTTGTGGGTGCTCCATCACTGGAGGCTTTTAAGAGATACTGGACAGCCACTTTTCTGAAATGGTATAGGTCTCCTGCTTGAGCAGGGAGTTGGAGTAGAAGACCTCCAAGGTCTCTTCCAACTCTGTTATTCTGTTATTTGAAAGAATGATCTACTGACAGATCTTTTAAGAAAAAATTGCAAAGAGATGCTTCTCAGTATGAAAATGTCTACCAGGTGTATTCTCTCTGTTACATAAGTTTGTGAGTAATTTTTCCATCAGATGCTGTCATGTCTACCATGCAATTTTCTCAAATTGCTTGAAAAGAGTCCATTTTTTTAGACCAAAGACCCTAGGAAGAAAAACAGATTTTTTCCCCTCCTATTTAGTTCTTTTTTTTTTTCTTCCTGAAGTGCAGTGTTGCAAAGATCCCAAAGAGTATTAGGAAAGCCTAACCAAGATAATAATACCTTTTTACTATTTGTTCATAGATGTGCGTTTGCTGTGGTGCAGAGCCGAGGTGGCGCAGTGGTTAGAGTGCAGCACTGCAGGCTACTTCAGCTGACTGCTAGCTGCAGTTCGGCGGTTCAAATCTCACCGGCTCAAGGTTGACTCAGCCTTCCATCCTTCTGAGGTGGGTAAAATGAGGACCCAGATTGTTGGGGGCAATATGCTAACTCTGTAAACCGCTTAGAGAGGGCTGTAAAGCACTATGAAGCGGTATATAAGTCTAAGTGCTATTGCTATTGCTATTTATTTTCTTTAGTTTCCTCATTCACATTTATCAACTTTCTGATAAAAAAATTATTTGGCAGGTTTGTCTCTAGAGCTTTGTGTAAGGAAGAAGACTCACTTCTTCCACACTTGGATATGCTAAGGGATCTAATTATCCTCCCAACAGAAGGAGCATTTTCTGGAATTAGGTGACCTTGAATGGTGAGCTATCATCTGTGAATCCATCTCCTAGTTCCCCTTTAGCCTTTGCTAATGTCTCTTCATGTCTCTATACACAGAGACATTCCCTTGGCCTCTTTTACAGATTTTGAAGCTGTTAAAGCACATGATAGACCTTCACCAAGTGCATGAAAACAGTGGGAGGGAGTCACCCAATCTGGAAGCAGGGAAAAAGACTTGCCGGTCTCCTGTTTTGTCTATCTCTCCTCTATTTTTAATTTTAATGTCTGTGAGGAAACTGGCTGAGCATGAGGACAATGGCCTGACAGCCATTCCTGGGAGAGATGCTAAACTTAATAAGAATGAAAGGCAGCTCCGGTGTCAGTGTTAATAGGTGTTAGGTGGAAGTTACAGCCTAGTAAAAGATTCCTAGCCTTTGTTCAGTTATTCAGAAACAAAATGGTGATCATACGGCGGATTTTTTAAAATTTTATAAGCTGTCTTAGAGTCTGGAGAAGAACTGGAATGGAGAACTGGAACACAAAAAAAGTTTGTAATCTCTTAATTAATGACATTTATAATATCTGACCCAGGTTGAGGATGGTGGGGAAAAGGACAATGCAAGGGTCCCTTTAGGACCTTTGGATATATCCGTCATGTAAGACAATAGTATATAGTAAGGCAATGTGTGTGTATGTATATATATACATACACACACATTGAAAAAAACATATATATATATCCTTGTCCCTGGAACATGCAGATAGGGAGAAGAATCCTGTGGCTCAGAGGTTTAATCACTTGCCTTGTTAGGCAAGGGGCCCGGGTTCTAATCCCAGAAGGGTGTGGCTAGCTGATGAGAGCTAAATAGCTTGAAATAGATCTATACTAGTCTCCCTTTATTTATGTAAAAATATAACATATTGAAACGGACTGTCGTTTATAATTAACTGTCTGGATGGCCCCTGGAGGGGCCGAAAGGCAAAAAGGAAGCAGTATGCTTTCTCCCATATTTGGGTATACCAGGTGATTTAACAGAGAAAAAAACATATATATATATATCCTTGTCCCTAGAACATGCAGATAGGGAGAAGAATCCTGTGGCTCAGAGGTTTAATCACTTGCCTTGTTAGGCAAGGGGCCCGGGTTCTAATCCCAGAAGGGTGTGGCTAGCCGATAAGAGCTAAATAGCTTGAAATAGATCTATACTAGTCTCCCT
>QLTV01003652.1:2199109-2214712 GCA_003457575.1 Thermophis baileyi
TGTCTGCTCCACTTTTATATCCTATGGGAGGGGCCAATCATCTCCAAGCCTTACTCCCGAGTAGCCCTTTTCCTCTGTTCTTGCCTTCTGGCAGCTCTGCGCATGCACGCATTGGGAACAGGCTCACCCTGTTCCTCTTCCTCGCTCATGTCAGCCTCTGGAGGCTCTGGAGTCAGCACAGACCTCCCAGATGGCCCGGGCTGGATCTCTACCTCTGACACCGAGCCTTCTCCAGACTCCAGGACTGGCCCATGTTCCTCCGCAGCCGCCTCGCTGTCCGACTCTGTTGCCAGCTCCGTAGGTCGCTGGCAGACCACAACAGGTATTTGATAGTCGTGGCCTGACTTGTTCTGTACTATTGACAGAGGAATCAGTGCACTGACAAACAGTAGTGGTGATAGTGGATCTCCTTGAAAGATTCCTCTCTTGATACTAATGTCTCCTAGTCTATCACCATTGACCAACAAATGTGTGTTCCATTGTACCATTGATCATTGCAAAAAGCTTCTGATGTTTCTACTCAATCCAAGCTACATTCAAGTTGGTCTTCCTTCTCTTGCATTTTTTCAAAATCATATTGCCAATTAGGAGCCAATCTTCCTCTGCTGTTTGGGCAGCTTCCTTGTTATTAATAGTGTTGATGTTTATTGCTGTTATTTATATAGTACCTGATTCCCACTGACTCTCCATAGTTTACAAAAAAAAAATTAAAACAAGGAATTTTATAAAAAGTACAAAAACAACACAAAAACAAGAATCTGCTGCAGCTTCTGATTTATCTTCAACATCAGCTCCCAATAAAGCAAATTGCAGTAAATCAGACAAGAGATTATAAGGACTACCAAAAAGTACTTGCTGATCCAGAAAGAGTTGTGATGGTGTAGCAGTTTGGCCATTTGCTAATCCTGCAATAGTCGCCAGTCCCAGAGTGGTGTATAAAAGAAAAAATAATTCATATGTGCAAATTGTGTACCTGCTCCTTCAGATGCAATGATCCTATAACTAATCAGAAGGCTTCTGTACCAAAAGCACATTGGTCTTAGTGGAATTCATCCTAAACCAATTTCCATCTGGTTCCTCACAGCCTCCAGGAATGAGATTAAGATATCCACGGCAGAATGCCTCACACACACACACACACACACACACACACACACACACACGGATGGAGGACATCTACCTCTAGTTTCATAGAGATGTTGAATAGAATGGGTTAAATCCTGGGGCATCTCACATTGTAGTGTCAAACAATGTTTTTTTCTCCTCCACCAATAACTTTAACTTTTGGCTTGTCCTACAACTTCCACTTTTGACTACTGACTGCACCTGTCATAGACCATACACCACTGCAGACAATGGTGTTGCATCAGTCACTTTAAATATTTTACCATTTTTAAAAGTTACTGCTTGAAATTTATCTTTATGCAAATGTATTTTGTGTCCTTGAGTTTCTTTCTTTTAATTCATCTCTTTTTACTCTTGTTCAGTCAAGTATAATTGCAGCTAGAAGGTGCCTTCATTACATAATGAGAAATTGTACAATTATCCAGAATATTCACTTAGTGGAAATGATAGTTTGAGACTGAGAAGTAGATCCTGATCTCTATTAAGCTGATGTAGATTCTACTACTTTCCAAGATTTATATTGGTGTAACAAAAAAAAGTCTAGTAATAACCCAGAATTTGTCTTTACTTTTCACCTCCCACATAGCTTGCCTACCAATTATTTAACTGTCTCTGAAATTTCCCTATTTTTCTAAAAAAAAATTCTCATTATGCTGCCTGTATGTTACATATATAGACTACCTGAAGCTTCTATTTATTAATGATACTTTGGACCTGGCTTCTATTTACTGCCTTGATTACTATTTCCCAGTGGATTAGGGACAATTTTGTCTGCATATGAAATCCTTTATATTTAGCAAAACATTCCTCACATGATCCAGACTGACAATTACACTGGGACAGCTTCTAATGATGTCAAAACATCCTCGAATTAAAAGAAGCCACAAAATTGCCTCAGAATTTGTTTTGCTCAGTTTTCAGTCTAGAATCCTCATAGCCCAGCAATTCATGGCTCTTTCAAAGCATCAGCAACCCCAAAGCTCAGGTTTTTGACTAACCATGTTTTGCAGAAAACATGGATAGGCCTGTGTTTTACGTCATGTTCTTCCAATCCCCTACATAAGATAACTTTATTGATTAGATCTACCCATCTCTGACCACTGTAGCTAACTTAGGAGATAGGCTTCTTATCTTGGAGACCTTTCAGATGTGCTAGAACAGTGATGGCGAACCTTTTTCTTCTTGCGCGCCAAAAATGGGAGTGCGCGCGTGAACTAGCATGTGCACGTGCCGGCACACAACCCCCCCATGCGTGCCACACTGCGCATGTGCGTATCCCCTCGCATGCACACACACACACCCCCGTTGGGCCATTTTTCACCCTCAGGCTTCCCTGAAGCCTACGGAGTGCGAAAAAGGGCCCAACGGGCAAACCGGAAGTTCGGAAAAACGAACTTCCGGTTTTCCCGTTGGGCCGTTTTTCGCACTCCGGAAGCTTCAGGAGGCCTTCCCCAAGGCCGAAAATCAGTTGGCCAGTGCGCGCATGCGCACTGGAGCTGACATAGGGTAACGCCTCGCGTGCCCTCAGATATGGCTCCGCGTGCCACCTGTGGCACGCATGCCATAGGTTCGCCATCACGGTGCTAGAACATCCATAATCTCCAGACACCATGGACATATATTGTATCAAGGGTAATCTAAGATGAGACAGATGGAACCAGAAAGACTATTATTTGTTTATTTATATCCCACCTTTATTATTTTTATAAATAATTCAAGATGGCAAACATACCTAAGACTCCTTCCTTCTTCTATTTTCGCCACAGTAACAACCTTGTGAGGTGAGCAGGGCTGACAGAAAATGACTGGCCCAAAATCACCCAGTCAACTTTCATTACCTTCCTTTGATTATATCTTCTTTGTGAAACTCCTTCGTCAAATAAACTTTACTAGCCATAATTTAGTACCAATTGTATTTTTCAGCAGCAAATAATATTACCATAATATTATTTGAAATTCACTACAGGTTGTCCTCAACTTACAAAGTTAACAATGGCACTGAAAAAAAGCTACTTGTGATCATTTTTCATACTTATGACCGTTGCAGCATTCCCATAATCACATGATCAAAATTCAGACGTTTGGCAGTTGGCATATATTTATTATGATTGCAGTGTCTCTGGGTTATGTGGTCACCTTTTTGTGACCTTCTAACAAGCAAAGTCAATTGAGAAGCCAGATTCACTTAACAATCGTGGGAAGAAATTTCATAAAATGGGGTAAAACTCACTTAACTGTCTTGCTTAGCAATGGAAATTTTGTGCTCGATTGTGGTCATAAATTGAGGACTACCTGTATTTTGTACTCTAACTCATTTTATTCTTAGGTATTATGGGAAGAAATATCCATCTGATTCAGTTCCAAGCTGGGAGAAAGACACTGGAAACATGCAGGCTGATAATATACATAATGATGAAGCAGAACCACCAAGCACATGGTTCTGGTGCAGCTGACAAAATGGAGTTGAGAGTGGGGTGGGGTTATACCTTCTCTTGGGTTTTGCACTTGAGCTTCCTGTTCCTGTGCAAGAACATGTATTCTATTGGCTGTTGCCAGACTCCCATGGGGCCATGTAGCGGTTGTGTAGGGGTCATAGCTGGCTCTATAGGCAAAGTACAAATCATAGGTGTTTGCCTGAGCTACGTTTGGTTGAAGTTTGGACTGCTCTGAGATGATGCAATGAAGAGGCTTGTGTTCTGAGAGGGTGTTGGGCAATTTCTATAGTGGCTTAATGGCTTTGTCCTGTGTTGGATCTTGAATGAGGGCTAATCCTACCATTCTGCTTTTGTTTCAAAATATCTAGTCTTGAATGGATTACCAAATCTGCATTTCTAAAAGCTGGCCTCAGTATCTGCTGGGGGCAGGGAGATTGATATAATATTCTGCCTTTTTAATATTTCCTAAAATATTTCATTCTTCTAGGTGGCTTCCCACAGTATAATATTCTAGAAACATAGTAGGAGAAACACCAAACTGGCAGGAATAGCCAACACTCCAGAAGATAGGCTCAAGATACAGAAGGATCTTGACAGACTTGAACATTGGGCACTATCTAACAAAATGAAATTCAATGGTGAAAAAAGTAAGGTTCTACATTTAGGCAAGAAAAACAAAATGCACAGGTACAGTATATGTGGTACCTTGCTCAATAGTAGTAACTGTGAGAGGGATCTTGGAGTCCTAGTGGACAACCATTTAAATATGAGCCAGCAGTGTGCAGCAGCTGCCAAAAAATCCAACACAGTTCTAAGCTGCATAAACAGAAGGATAGAATCAAGATCACGTGAAGTGTTAATACCACTTTATAATGCCTTGGTAAGGCCACACTTGGAATACTGCATCCAGTTTTGGTAGACATGATGTAAAAAAGGACTAGTTGAGACATGATAGCAGTGTTCCAATATCTCAGGGGTTGCCACAAAGAAGAGGGAGGCAAACTAGTCTCCAAAGCACCTGAGGGTAGAACAAGAAGCAATGGGTGGAAACTAATCAAGGAGAGAAGCAACTTAGAACTAAGGAGAAATTTACTGACAGTTAGAACAATTAATCAGTGGAACAGCTTGCCGCCAGAAGTTGTGAATGCGCCAACATTGGAAGTTTTTAAAAAGATGTTGGATAACCATTTATCTGAAGTGGTGTAGGGTTTCCTGCCTAAGCAGGGGGTTGGACTAGAAGACCTCCAAGGTCCCTTCCAACTCTGTTATTCTATTCTATTCTAACTCTGGGTTACTTTCCCCACAGAAATGCAGTCTTTGCTTGGGAATATCAATGTGAAATCTACCTGGGTTAAAATGTGAATTAATTTTACAAATTGCTCTCTCTCACCTTCGCTTCCACACCATCAACAATTAGGTGTTCCATAGAAATATAGAGGTCTTTAACCCCAAGTGCTCTTATGGCGTGCATAAGCGCACCAGCGTGCCTACCGTCCCTGTCCAAACGTTCCCTTTTATTTGTACCCATCTTATGTATATAAATAATGTTATACCTATGTATATTACCAAATACGTACTTGACAAAATAAATAAATTAATTAAATAAATAAATATATCTAGTCCTTTGCTATCGGCAAGAGCTGGAGTTTTTACTCTGCAACAACTCCGCTGAATTGGAGGGGGGGAGGGAGAGATAAAACCTTCATCTAAAAACACATACTTAGTGCTAATACATGTTTAGAAACACACATTAGAGCTTGCAGTAGGAAATTCATTTGAACTGAACCTTAATTTTTTCTACTTCATTAATTAATCAAATAAGCAGCTCCTGAAACTCATAAATTTATTTATTTGCTTATTTGTAGCCTATGACCATCATTAAGTGTTGTACCTTATGATTCTTGATGAATGTATTTTGTCTTTTTATGTACACTGAGAGCATATGCACCAAAGACAAATTCCTTGTGTGTCCAATTACACTTGGCCAATAAAGAATTCTATTCTATTCTATTCTATTCTATTCTATTCTATTCTATTCTATTCTATTCTATTCTATTCTATTCTATTCTATTCTATTCTATTCTATTCTATTCTATTCTATAAATCTTGATTAGATTCCCTCTCCCATAAATTTTGTTTTTGTTTTTTACATGGTGAGAAATAGTAAATGAGTGCCATTTAGCATGGGAAAGAAATAGATACTTGGAGTCAGAAATAGCATAATTTAGCCTCCAGATGTGTTCATGGCCAGGCAGATCAATCTGTACATGGGTGATGGGTATCAAATTTAATTTTTCGGTTTGGGCCTCAGGAAACATCTATGACATTTGGTTGCATGGCATATTGTGCTACCACATATGTCAAAGTTTAAACCACAGGCAGAAAAGGCCAACAGATTACAAAAGAAGTTGCTTACAGACATTTAGAGTGCATTATTATCTGGGTATGCTCATGTTGACAAAAAATTAAGCACAGGCTTCATCCCATAATGAGGCCAATTGAGAACACAATGGAAGCCTTGTGTCTTCTGTACACTGGGAAACTTCTCAGCTGCTGCTTCATTGCAGCACCAACAGCATCCCTTAATATTCTCAAAATACTGAGGTGTATCTGTCAAAAGTTCCCACGCTCCTAATTTTGTGTCCCATTGCAAGAGTGGGCAGCTTAGTTTTAGAGCCACAAGTGAGCCCCGATCATTTGGGGGCTGGGTGGGTTAGGGGTTGTTGTTTCTTCTTCCAAATTTTTCCAGAATATTTTTTTTCTCCTATAACTCTGGGATTTTCCAGTGGTCTGCCATGCAATTACTAACCAGGTCCAATTCTGCTTAGTTTTTTTCAAAGTTGCAACCTATAGCAAACAGAATAGAATAGAATAGAATAGAATAGAATAGAATAGAATAGAATAGAATAGAATAGAATAGAATAGAATAGAATAGAATAGAATAGAATAGAATAGAATTTTTTATTGGCCAAGTGTGATTGGACACACAAGGAATTTGTCTTGGTGCATATGCTCTCAGTGTACATAAAAGAAAAGATACGTTCATCAAGAATCATAAGGTACAACACTTAATGATAGTCCGGGTACAAATAAGCAATCAAATCATAGTAGGAACCAGTCAATATAAATTGTAAGGATACAAGCAACAAAGTTACAGTCATACAGTCATTTGTGGGAGGAGATGGGTGATGGGAACGATGAGAAGATTAATAGTAGTGCAGACTTAGTACATAGTTTGACAGTGTTGAGGGAATTATTTGTTTAGCACTAAATAAACTTAACAGACTTCTAAAAAGATAGACTATCTTCAATTTTCTCTCAACTAGAAAGAAAAGTGAAGTTTGCAAGCCATCCCTTTTGCACATTGTTCTCTCCCTTGGTTCCCCCATACCTACCTATTTATCTTCCTTCCTTTCTTGTCTCAATCACAAATCACTAAAGGTAAAGATAAAGGTTCCCCCACACATGCGTGCTAGTTGTTTCCAGCTCTAGTGGCAGTGTTCATCTCTGTTTCTAAGCCGAAAAGCCAGCACTGTCCGAAGACGTCTCTGTGGTCATGTGGCCAGCATGACTAAATGCCGAAGGCACATGGAGCACTATTACCTTCCCACCAAAGTGGTCCCTATTTTTCTACTTGCATTTTTTATGTGCTTTCGAACTGCTACGTTGGCAGAAGCTGGGACAAGTAACGGGAGCTCACTCCGTTACGTGGTGCTAAGGATTTGAACCGCTGAACTGCTGACCTTCTGATCGACCATCTCAGTGTCTGAGCCACCGCGTCCCCATCACAAATCACTAGAGTATATTAGTTACACAGTTAGCTAGTAACTAAGAGAGCCAATTTGGTCTAGTGGTGTAAGCATCAGGCTAGAAACCAGAAGACCATGAGTTCTAATGCCACTTTAGGCATGAAAGATGGCTGGGTAACTTTGGACCGGTCATTCTCTCTCAGCCCAACTCACCTCAAAGGGTTATTGTTGTAAGGAAAATTGGAGGAGAAAGAAATATGTTAGCTGTCTTGAATTATTTATCAAAACAATACAGTTGGGAAATAAATAATAAAATAAACTCTTGGTGGCTTCTATAATAGAGTTAATCTCTTGGTTTGTTAGTCAAATAAACAAAATAAGGTTGGGAAAAATAGCAAGCCTGATTTTCTAAAGAAAAAAAAATGCTAAATATGATTTTGTTTAACATGGAAAAAGTCTAAATGCATGCAGTTTTCCATTGTAAGCACCCTTATCCACCATCGGGACTAAAAGAACATAAATGAATATGCTCCTGATGCTAAACATCTTTAGTAGAAACCAAACAAAGGGCCATGTATTTTAAAAGGAAAAATAATAATAGGAGTATCAATAACCATAACCAGTAATCAGTAACCATAACCTTATCAACTGACTCCAACTTTAATGTATTTTTAAATGTTGCCACAGGGGGGGGGGGAATTAGCTCCTGCTATATCAAATATTAATTCTGGTCCTTTTTTTCTACCGTCTTCTATCCCGTGGACCCACTGTTAGCAATGGGATCTTGAACATTGACTCTGAACTCCAGTTGTAATTGTTCCTCTGCTTTACTGGTATAGGTACTTTGTTGGCTTTAGCTGTACTAGATTGTGGTGACAGGAAGGTGAATGGGGCTGAATTTAGCGCTAGGATATGTCTTGACACTTGCTGGAAATCCTTGTTTCTCATGCTTTATAGTACATGTGGAATAGAGCCTACATCACAAGTGATCAGTAAGCTAAGGACAATGTCAAGAGACTTCTCACTATCCAATTTCCACATGATCAGTCCCTGTTTTACAGTAGTTTACTATAACCAGTAAAATACAGGGTTTGTGAAGTCGGGGGAAAGAGTTTTGTTTCTATTTTCTCTCCCACATTGTTCGAAACTAAGTCCTTTGTTTACTGTTTTTTAAGCCTTGAATATAACTACTCCTTTTTGCCTACATTAAGGTCATTTTGAGGTTATGTGGTTGATCTGTAAGGAAATTCAAAACAGCTCAGCTGTACAAGCAAAAATAGCCACCTTTGTGATATCCCTCTCTTCCAGGGGTGAAATTCAGCAGGTTCTGACAGGTTCTGGAGAACCGGTAGCGGAAAGTTTGAGTAGTTTGGAGAACCAGCAAATACCACCTCTGCCTGGCCCCAGAGTGGGGTGGGAATGGGGATTTTGCAGTATCCTTCCCCTGCCATGCTCACCAAGCCACGCCCACAGAACCGGTAGGGAAAATTTTTGAATTTCACCCCTGCTCTCTTCCCTTAATAATTCTGGAAGAATAGCTTTAAAATTAAAGGAAACCTTCACATTCTGTCAAAGGATTACAGGTAGAAAAACAGCCCCAATCCAATTTAGGATTCTCTTCCATGGCCATGCCTCTTTGTAACCGATGAAAATCCATATTCAGTGGTAAAGAAACCCAAAGTTTAGATTCATGATAATTACCATGCAAATAGTAAGTACGTGTGGACACGCTTCTGCGGTCTGAAAAAATTGAACCGTATTCTAGAGCGGTGCAACAATATCTATACAGAGTTGACAATCCAAGAAGGAAGAGAAAGAAGAAATTATCCTGTTCAAGCTAAATTCACATATATGCTAAACCAAAGTGTGCTTTGATCTATAGGACATCATTATGTGTAAATCCAAGTAGTATTCACTAAAATATTTAAAAACATGGTTAATCACAATGTGCAAACACAATTGAAACCGTGATTTAAAAAGCTGGGTATTTTGCTTTACAGAAGATAGGTGCTTGAAATTGTCCCCACTATTTAGCACCTGGATTGCTTACCAGAGTTGCTTTGCAGACTGAGATATAAAATTATCTATTTATTAAATTTATATGCTGCCCATACCAAAGGTGACTCTAGGTGGCTTACAATCAATCAATAAAGTACCAATATAAAATATTAAAATGATAAATGGTAACATTAAATTTGATTTAAAATTGATGAAGGTGGGGAGGAAGGAAGCGAAATATACATGGGGAGGAGGTGGGGTCTTATCTTAGGCTATTAAGCATCTCTAGAGTGTCACGCCCACATTGGGGCCGTGGGCAAGTCAGGCAGAGCCAGATCTTCAGGTCCTTTCAGAAGGCCAAAAGGATGGGTGTGGATCTTCACCTCAGGAGGCACAATGTTCCAAAGGGCAGGAGCCATGGCAGAACCCCACCAGCCAAACTCCTTGACTGATAGTGTTCACAGCATGCCCCTTCTGCCAGCATGGGTGGGGTGGGCTAATCCCATTTGGGGTGAAGCGGTTCCTCAGATAACCTGGACCCATGACATGAAGGGATTTAAAGGTAAGAACCAATACCTTGAATTGGATCTGGAAGCAAACTGGCAACCCGTGCAGCTCGTAGAATAGTGGTGCCACACGGGCCACACTAGAGGCCCCAAGAACTGTTAGATTTATATTTTTTATTTTAAAAAATGAATAAATTACAGAATAAATTACATCTATCTACCTTTAGTCATTATTTTTCAGTACCTATACTATACATGTAAATTAGCACATGGTCACTACTTTCACCTATAACTCTGCATTTCCTCCATCTGGCAACTCAAAATATAATATAATAAAGTAACCATGGTATAAGATTTGAAAGACTTTTTCAGATTAAATTATAGGCAGCACAACAGACAAGACACCTTTATCCAACCAGATGGCTTCCAGATACGTTGATTCTTGTTCCTGTCATTCCCAGTAAACATCTATATTTTAGGACAACCATCATCATTCATGGTACCGTCAAGGGTGTGGATTTCAAATGTTAAAGTTTATAACAATGATTGTGCTGACTGGGGAATTCTGTGAACTAAAGCCCCCATCCAACTAAAGCAGGGGTGGGTAACCATGGCACTTTCATGACTTGTGGACTTCAATTCCCAGAATTCCTGAGACAGCCATGCTCACAGAATTATAAAATGACCATGGTTCCTCACCCCTGAACTAAAGTCTCTTCCAACTCTGTTATTCTGTATTCTCTATTCTATTTCTGGAAGGTACCCAGTTTGAAAAAGGGAGGTGTAGTAGTCCAATATATTTGGGAAAGCCTCATATTGAGAAGAACTAAGCAAAACAAGACAAACTCCCCAGCGGTGGGTTGCTCCTGCTTCTGCCCGGTTCTTAGAACCGGTAGCAGTGGTGGTGGGAGGCTCCGCCCACCCACCCGGGATGCTTCTGCGCATGCGCAGAAGCATCACGAGCACGAGCACGAACCGGTAGTAAAGGGTTTTAGAACCCACTACTGAAACTCCACACACACACACACACACACACACACACACACACACACACATTAGAAGGAGAAGCTTCTTATGAAAATACATATTTTTTGACAGGACCATTTCACATGCAGTTGGGACTTGGGATAAACCTGCATGGGCTTATATTAGGTTAAGTGCTCCCCCTGACAGGCTGTAATCTATTTAGGGTTTTGTGGTATCCAAAAGCACCTTGAAATGTGCTCAGAAAGACAATAATAGGCACTGTTTGCATCTCTTGAATATGTACTCTTCATATTTCTCAACAAATTCAGAATACAAAATTGCCAGAGGAGATTCAAAAATGAACGTCGCTCCGCTTCAGAAGTAGGTAGGGAAGCTGCCTTAGAGCAAGCTGTTTGCCCACATTGTCGGTTGCTATTGTTACTGCCTCTGAAGATAGAAGTGTCTCATACAGGACTGTGAAGTTTATCTACTAGACTTAGGGGACAACTAGCAATTAGCAAATGCCTATTACTCTTTCCTTGGATTCTTAAAAGCTTTCTTTACACCATCTAATCCTAGCAAGATTGACCCAAAGTGTACAAGGGCAGCGTGGCGATTGAATTACTGACTATGCTGGCTGACTTTGAGTTCCGAATGAGAGACACTAAGCCTCTAGCAACTCCAGTTTCAAACAGACAACAAGGCAAAAAAAAAAAACAGATACCAGAAGATGATCCAATGTTTGCACTCTGCCTGCTGAGTTAGATGAACCCAGTAGCCCAGCAAATTGCCGAGCCTTTTCTCATAGATATAAAAACACCGGGTGGATCTTGGCGTGACAGCAAAGGAGACAAAAAGTCTGCCAACCGAGGCTGCCATAACAGCAGACAGAACAACAAAGGAAGAGTAAGTGTGAAGGATAGGAAAAGATCAGGAACTTTGCCCTCAAGTGCAAATGGTTGTTGAACAATAGGATAAACTAACTTCTAGGGATTATTGGAAGAATCTCTAAAGAGCAATGGGTGAACAACTAAGGAATGCAACCAAAGCATTAATGCCAACATGATTGGCAATGAAAAGAATCTTGTGATGGCAAATAGAAAAAAAATGATGATTAAGGACTGTAGAGATGAGGGGGAAAATAGGGGCTCTTTTATTGACAAAGGATTAGCATTGATTTTTTTTTTATTTATACAATTCTTTACCCCTCATTAGAAAGGAAAGAATCATTACAACTCTACAGCCTTGCTAGCTCAGTCTAAAAACCAGTATCATACAACCTTCTAATTTCTAGTATTCAGGCTCGTGCTAATTCTCATTCTGTGGATGGTACATACAGTCCAATGCAAAAAATTCTTCCTTTCGTCTCTTCCACCGTTCAACTTTACTAGAGGGCTCTGGGTTCTAATGTAGGAAGAAAAGGAACACAATAGCTCTTTGTATTAAATTAAAATAATTCACTGGGCTTCCCAGCTCTTATAGACTATGAAGGTTTCAGAGGACAATCAAATTTGACTAAGAAATAGCAGAGATAAGACTCAGCGTTGATAATATTTTTTGTGGGTGGGGGGACTTTTTTATATTATTATCACATCTTTCTTCCAAGGACATCAAAATAGTGCCTATCATTCTCTCCCATAGAACAACACTATGAGGGGCAGCAACATAGCCCAGGAGCTTCATTACAGAGGGGATTTGAAGCTGAGCCTCTATCCCAGCAGTTCTCAACCTGTGGGTCGCGACCTATTTGGGGGTCGAATGACCCTTTCACAGGGGTTGCCTAAGCGCGTGCTAGCCCGCCACGCTCCCTTTGTCACCTCATCACGCGCAGGGAGGGGGCGGGGAGGGGGCTGCGGCGGCGGGGCGGGGGTCACGGCATTAGGAAGGTTGAGAACCACTGAATTAAGGCATTGTGAATATTTTTCCCCTTTAACAGCTTTTGATTTGGGGAGATCAAGTAAAAAGTAAATTGGAAGATTTTATTTGAATATGCACCATCAGATCTTGAGAACCACTGCTCTATCCCATCCCATACTAGATCTCAACTGGTTTATCAGCAGGAACTAGGAAGTTTCTACATCCCTGGACTGGTGGTTTTTATAGGATAAATAATTGTGGGCAGAAGGGCAACATATCTTCTATCCTATTTGAGTCTGGCATAGTAAACCATAATTAATGGCTTTGTGTATTGTGGGAAGCTAGTCATTTGTGGCTTACTCAACAACCAAATTTTAAAAAGAAATTGTAGCTTAGTACACTATATAAATCCAGCTCCTTATTTCAGAATCCAGCTCCTTATTTCAGAAATCAATTAAACCTACAAACCTTTTCAGAAAATGGGCAAAAAAATAGGCAATAAGGCAAAAATAAAAAATAAATTTCTTTTACTAGAGCAAGGTATGAACAAACACATTCACACATTCATATATACATTAACCTAGTCTCCTGTAGTTTAGAAAGCAGGTGTTATTCCATTCGCTAGGTTCATACTAGGATTTCATAATACCCTGTTTCCCCAAAAATAAGACATCCCCTGATAATAAGCCCAATCGGGCTTTTGAGTGCATGGCAATAAGGCCAAGAGCTTATTTCAGGGTTCAAAAAAATATAAGACACAGTCTTATTTTCAGGGAAACACGGTATATATAGCATCTTCTAATTTATTGATAAGGGTTTTACTCCTATTTAATGAAGAAATAGTCCTTAGAGTTTTGATTCCATACAATTCTAATCACACTATTTATCCATCGTTAACTGTTCTAGAGTATAAGAAGGGGTGAGGATTTAAATGAATATTCCTCTGAAAAGGATGAAAGCCAAGCCTAATCCATATGTTTCTTTGTGTCTAATTTAGTTCCATAGTTCTTGATCCACCAAGTGGTACCAATGCTAAAGTTATAAAGTATCTCTTAAATCAAATTCAAATCCTGGTGATTTCATATAGTATTCTTGGAATTGGTATTATTGTTGTTAGTAATGGTGGAAGTGGTAGTAATGCAAATGCCACTGATGTTGTCCAGGATTTTTTTTTTTTTTTACTCACCTGTCTAGCATGCAGTCCTAAGTTTCTTGGTCTCTCATCCAAACATTTATGATCATGCTTAGCTTTTTCCAGATCAGCCAAAATCAGTTTGTTGATCCCATTTGCTATGATTGGGATCAATCACCTTTCATGCCTTGGCTCAGGGATAGGCAACTATGGCAAACTTACGACCTGTGGACTTCAACTCCCAGAATTCCTGAGCCAGCCAGCTCAGAAATTCTGGGAGTTGAAGTCCATAAAGTCATAAAGTTGCCAGAGTTGCCACCCCTGCCTTGGCCTATTACACCTCAGAGGTGGGAGGGTAAATTGAAGAAAGGAATATTGTAGAGATATCCTGAAGAACATTAATTATAAGTGGGGAATTGTTACAGAACTATCTTCTGCCACTACAGGCAAGGAACAGTAACCCATTTAATTCACAAGTAGCTGAACACTTCTAGGGAAATCAGTTAATGACACAGTAGAGAAAAAGATTGTGTTTACTGCGTGATTCTATACCTATCTATTAAGAGTGAGTCCCACTTAATTCATTGGGATCTACCAAATTATGTACAAGACTGTAGTCTTGAGGTAACTAAGCCAGAGGTGGGTTCCTGACGGTTCGGACTAGCTCTATAGAACCGGTAGCGGGAATTTCCCCCCACTCGCCGAACCGGCAGCGATGGATGGCTGGACACGCCCCCGAACCGGCTCTCTCGGCCTACGGCACCGCCATCTTGTTTTTTGCTTCTTCACACGCGCTTGGAAGCTTGTTTTTAGCACTGTGCATGCACGCTCATGCGGCACACCTGCGCGGTGCGCAAGGTGCGTGCACCCACACGGCAAGTGAGGAAGCGAGGTAAGTCAGAACCCACCCCTGAACTAAGCATGTAGTCAGTGCTCACCCAACAAGCCCATTCCTAGTTTTACACGTAAGACATCTAAATCAAGGCTCATGTAGGCAATATTGAAGGTCATTCTTCTCACTTAGGCTTTCACGCCAAGGGAATGATCGTATGACAGTTCTTATCCCTGACTATTCCGAATGAAGATGCTTTAATAGGCTAGCTATTTAGAACCTGCTATTTCTATTTAACCAGCATCACCTCATTCTGGCTTAAAGTTCATGAATGAGGAGGCTCATAACAAGCAGATACATGTTATGTTACAATAAGTCACTAAAGACCCAGTGACGCCCCAAAGACTGAAGAATTTGGAAGGCCAGCCTGTGGGAAGACACTTTTTCAGATAACCTAATTGCTGAGTCCAATAGTCCCACGTCACATGGGGATGGGGCAGGGGAGGCAGGCTGTCTAGATTTTTTGGCACCGATATAACAATCTATTCCCATTATACATTCTTGTTCAAGCAAGTCCACATTCATATCTAGAGGTAAGTGAATGGTTCAACATTGCCATCTATGTTTTCAATATATGCATGAAACCGGACTTCATATTATTTCAGAATAATATTCATTTTAGCATTTATTTATTTATTTATTTATTTAATAAAATTTGTATGCCGCCCAACTCCCGAAGGACTCTGGGCAGCTCACAACATATGAATAAAAAGACACCAATAAAAACCATGATAAGTACAATTTAAAAATATATCAATAAAACATTTACACATACATACATGGGCCAATCCATCAGTTATTGGCCCCAGGCCTGCCGGAAAAGCCAGGTCTTAACGGCTTTACGGAAAGCCAGTAAGGTGGGGGTAGTACGGATCTCGGGGGGAAGTTGGTTCCATAGAGTCGGTGCGGCTACAGAGAAGGCCCTCCCCCGCAGACCCGCCAG
>QLTV01003652.1:2222549-2238130 GCA_003457575.1 Thermophis baileyi
CTCACCTACAGTCCCAATATTTTTTATTTATTTATTTATTTATTTATTTATTTATTTATTTATTTATTTATTTATTTATTTATTTATTTAAATTTCTATGCCGCCAAACTCCCGAGGGACTCTGGGCGGCTTACAACAGAAATATTAAAAAAAACATTAAAAAACCTTATAAAAACATTTAAAAAACAATTTAAAAACCCATGCACACCATTCATGGCCAGATCTCACAGGATTACAACAGCGAGATCAACAGCCCCAGGCCTGCTGGAACAGCCAGGTCTTCACCGCTTTCCGGAAGGCCAATAGGGTGGGGGTGGTCCGGATCTCAGGAGGTAATTGGTTCCAGAGGGCCGGGGCATCCACAAAGAAGGCCCTCCCCCGCGGGCCTGCCAGCCGGCACTGTTTAGCTGACGGGACCCGGAGGAGACCAACTCTGTGGGATCTTACCAGTCGCTGGGAGCTATGTGGTAGAAGGTAACCTTCTGTATACTGTTATATACAGTAACACGGAAGTAGCTATGTGGTAGAAGGTAACCTACTGTATACTGTTATATACAGTAACATGGAAATATCTCAGAACAAAGGGTCACATCCTTGATAGGAAAAGGAAAAGTAGGTTTTGCAAGAATCTTCAGTGGAATAATAATATTATAGTAATAATAATATAATATTATTATAGCCCTCACTGAAAATAATGACATTTTAAATATGTACACCCATAAAGCCAAACAGCATTTCCAGGTATTTCTAAGACAGGAGAGGGAGGGAGAATTTTTAAAAGCTGGAATTAGAAGACACTACTCTGTATGCCATGAACTGGAAAATATTAGAAAATCTTATGATTTTAAAAGTGCAGTTGCTTGGAAACATGGGTGACTATGCAGTTAGGCCCCCCCTCTTTTATAAACATCAATTCACACTAAAAAGTTGTAGGAACTTTGCTTATACCATTGTAGCTACAATCTTGATTTTTTTTTACATACACTTGGGTGGGCAATAAATTAATTAAATAAAGTAGCAGGTAACCAAAACCAGCAATGTTTTCAAATGTTTATATGCAACACTTATTTTGGTTATTGAAATAGTAATGACGTAAGTGCATAACTTCAGTGTGACAGCACAGTGACAAATGTGCAGGCTTCCATAGACATGCAAAACAGGATGAGCTGTAAGATATTTAATATTTTAAATGTACTATCTGACTGTTTCAGACATGAAATACACAATTTATGTCTTTTATGGGCTTTTTGGCAGCACTTTTTGGCCCCAAAAAACATTTGGGGGACATGAATGTCTGCAAAATTGGTGGAACCTCATCCCACATATGGGTAGTTTAGGTCTGGGAGGAATTTTGCAGAGGGTCCCATGAGGAATAGCTTCAAACCAGCTTTTCCATTGAAAAACAGCTAAAATCCAGGAGTGAGAAAGCAGAATGAAGCAAGAACTTCTTCCAGTGTAGAAATGGACCACCCACAACTCCACAGAACCACAAAATTTCAAAGAATAACTTTACTGGTGTTTCAGATGCACTACAGCTGAGCCACTAAGTCAGGCATAACTTTGAAACAGGTCTAATGTCCTGAGATCACAGAAGACCAAAGCTAGGGTCAAAGTGCTAGAAAATCCTTCTAGAGAAATATCCTGGGGGTTTCCTTAAGGAGAAACATCTTCCATGAATCACTAACAAATAAGGCTACTTGCTGATTTCCTTTGCAATCTAGCAGATCTGTCTGGTTTGTCTGGTTCGGTTCTGCAACCCAACAAGACAGACACAGACTTCAGAGGATAATTAGAACTGCAGAAAAAACAATTGCTACCAACCTGCCTTCCATTGAGGACCTGTATATACTGCACGAGTCAAAAAGAGGGCTGTGAAAATATTTACAGACCCCTAACATCCTGGACACAAACTGTTTCAACTCCTACCCTCAAAACGACGCTATAGAGCACTGCACACCAGAACAACTAGACACAAGAACAGTTTTTTCCCGAACGCCATCACTCTGCTAAAAAATAATTCCCTCAACACTGTCAAACTATTTACTAAGTCTGCACTACTATTAATCTTCTCATCGTTCCCATCACCCATCTCCACCCACTTATGACTGTAACTTTGTTGCTTGTATCCTTACAATTTATATTGACTGGTTCCTACTATGATTTGATTGCTTATTTGTACCCGGACTATCATTAAGTGTTGTACCTTATGATTCTTGACGAACTTATCTTTTCTTTTATGTACACTGAGAGCATATGCACCAAGACAAATTCCTTGTGTGTCCAATCACACTTGGCCAATAAAAAATTCTATTCTATTCTATCTTTGGGCCGAAATGGAAATTGAGAAAAGAAGAGAAGGATTCTTCTTGGTTAAACATCACTTTGAGTAACTATCCATTTCTCCCAATTTTGGAAAATAGTCAAAGTATAAATAATCAAACAATAAGACAATGTCTAGAGAAGATCTAAGAGGGCAGAAAATGTGGACTATTTACAGCAATTCCTAATTCTGAGTTACTTAGAAATATATCCTATACTTCAGATATATATTTTTATTGTCGCTGTATTGCCAATCTGCATGTTACTGACTATTTTTTCTGATGAGAGCAATGTGAAAGCAATGCCATGAATAACAGCTTCATCTCTTATTAGGCTAGGGCCTCCTGTTTGATTTATTCTGTGTATATTCACAGTGCTCTCTAAATAGCTTAAATTCTGCTTCAGCATACTTGAATCAATGCTATTTACCTTTCCCCAGGACCAAACATTCCCAAGACTAAACAGAATGGAGTTTTGTCCAAATAGCAGTTTTGGAAACTAGAAAGGCCATTCCAGAGCACAGTCCTATATACAGTTACAAAGTCTTTCATTTTTTTTTTCAAACCAAGATTTTGTTCTTTCTCTAATACAGTGATATGAGAGTTCGCAACACAAGGAAGAGTACTGAAGCTGAAAGATAGCAACTGGCATCATATCCCTTGCTAAGCCATTGCTTGCTAACTATATTAAGTAAACCATAGTTTGTTGTATTGACAAAAAAATACTAAATAAATCACTTTTACAAATCACAATGATTAGCTTTATATAATGTGTGAATTCAACAATTAATTGCACTAAGCCATTATTTGAATCATGCTTTATTGATTATGTCAAATCAGTAATATTCACAAAGATCACGGTTTACAAAATCACAATCACTGGGTTTATTTTAAAAATATGTAGTTATTACCAGTATTTGTTAGATTTATATCTTAGTTGCTCTCCAGACGCTCTAAGCTACTTATATGACAGTCTCCTTCATTTTATCACCAGCACAATAAATAGAGTACGTGAAGTAGTTTGGACTGAGATAGGGTGAATGGTAAAGATTTATATTTATTTATTTAGTTTGTCAAAACATGCATGAGATAACAGGTATAAGTATAAACATGGACATGAACACAGGAAATGGGTACGAATAAATGGGGACAGTAGGACAGGGACGGTAGGCACACTGGTGCACTTATGCACGCCCCTTACAGACCTCTTAGGAATGGGGTGAGGTCCACAGTAGACAGTTCAAGGTTAAAGTTATGGGGGTTTGAGGATGTAACAACAGAGTCAGGTAGTGTATTCCAGGCATTGACCACTCCGTTGCTAAAGTCATATTTTCTGCAATCGAGTTTGGAGCAGTTTACCTTGAGTTTGTATCTATTGTTTGCTCATGTATTATTGCGGTTGAAGCTGAAGTAGTCAGTGACAGGTAGGACATTGCAGCAGATAATTTTGTGGGCTACACTTAGGTCAGATCGCAAAATTTCAAGCCTAGTGGCATAAGGTATTCTATTGTGAGCAGAGCAGTGGAGTACTCTTCTCGTGAAATACCTCTGGACCCACTCAATTGTATTAATGTCCGATATACAGTGCGGATTCCAGGCAGATGAGCTGTATTCGAGAATTGGTCTAGCAAAGGTTTTGTATGCCCTAGTTTGCAGTACAGTGTTACCGGAGAAGAAGCTTCGCAAGATTAGGTTAACAACTCTTAATGTCTTTTTGGCAATGCTGTTCCAGTGAGCTCTGGGGCTCACTGTATAATAAAGATATAAATATTGCAGGCATGGTACAAATGACATGCTGCTAATTTCATCATTTCAAGATCAGGTAGCAACTACAGACCTCGTCCCATTTCTCATTAAGTTCCAACCAAAGTTCACCAGTGCATGTACATCAATGCTGCCATTTTAACTAAGATTGGAAACCAGATTTTGAAGTGAGTTTGGATATCTCAACCAGGGTTATGGATGGTAACACTGAAAGAAGGAAAGTATTTGTGCTATAACAGAGAGGGAAAAGAAGCTAACAAGCCCACTGTGCACTTCTGTGATTAATGCCAGAATTATGGCTGCAGAAAGTTATAGAATAATGCAAGATCAAAACAGGGAGTTGATGTCATTTTTTTTCGTTGTCTGCAAGGATACTGGAGATCTGTATGAGGCTTTTCTAAGAGCCCAAATGCCAGTTTTTTACATTACTGTGGTTAGAACTTGCATAACTCTAACTGTTGACTGCTTAAAATCTTCAGTATTCAGATACATGAATGCTTTTTACTGTGTGTCGTCTGTGAAAGAAAGTAAAATGAGTTAAAGTTTTATGGTAGCGCAAATGAGATCAAGATTCGTATTATTCGCAATTGCAATAATATAAGTGGTAGCAGAAGCATTTTATTAATACTAGAAATTATTATTAAAGCAGCATATAGACCTAAATAAACAAAAAGCTGTGCCATCAGATTAACATACCAAAATAAGAAAAATAATATGAAACCTACAGTGAATCATATAAGAAGAAAACGTGTGTATTTTAAAGAAAAACTGGCCTGTCCGTATCAGTTGTTGTTGTTGTTATTATTATTATTATTAATTTTGTCAAACATGAGCAAGATAACAGGTATAGCATAAACATAAATATGAACATAGTAATTGGGTATGGAAAACAATGGAGACAGTAGGACAGGGACGGTAGGCACGCTGGTGCGCTTATGCACACCCCTTACAGACCTCTTAGGAATTGGGTGAGGTCAACAGTAGACAGTCTAAGGTTAAAGTTATGGGGGTTTGGGGATGTAACAACAGAGTCAGGTTATTTGTGGTTTTAATTAAAGACAGCAATGATAAGACTGGGAAATGGGACTGAAGGGAAAAGACATACATTCCATAGTTTGGAATCACTATCAAAAACATCATGGTTCTTATGAGGTCATCTTAGTAGTAGACAGTGACCTACCTTCAGAGTGTAGCCAGGATATGATGGGTAAAATTGGTCTTTCAGATAACCTGTTTCCAAGCCATTAAAACCAGGGCTTTGAACTAGCTTGGAAACACATTGATACAGAGGACAATGTCTTTAGATCTTCTGACTCACATCAGCAATTAGGCAGCCATATATAACAGAAGAGCATATATGTAGCTCAGGATTCAATTGTGGAGTCCCTGGTGTTCTCTGAGCTTGGTTGTTTGCTTGTTTCATTACCCAATTAGGTAAACTCATCAATGCAAGTGAGCATAGGGTTTGCTTTCAGTCACTTGTCCTGCCAGTGTTTCTGGGTGTGTGGTTTTCTCCTTGGTAGTTCCTTGGTTGGGGTATTGTTTTTTGCTTGTTTGTCTGGTTTTAATCCTTACTTATCTGGGTGTTAGCTGCTGCTCTTTTTTGTTTCCTTCTTAGCTTTTTTTTATTGCTGCTATTGCTGCTTGAATGATGTGCAAATGTAGTTTGTCTCTAGATGTCTATTGATGGATGATTTGTCTGAATGCCAAGCTTCCAGGAATTCCCTAGCGTTTTTTGGATTTAGCTTGGTTTAGGATTGTCACAGTTTCCCATTTAAAATGATGGTTGACTCTGTCCATGTATTGTCAGATTGAGGAGTTTTCCTCGTCTTTTGACTGCTATAGTTGGTGTTTAGGGATGAGCTTTGCTAGTCTTCTGTCTATCTGTCCTATATAGTGACTGTTACAGTCCTTACACTATGCATTATAGATGATTCCTGGTTTTTTCTTCTTGGGTTACTGGTCTTTTGATTTATTTAAAATGTGCGGGAGGGCTGTAGTTGGTCTGTGTGCTACAGTGATAGCATGTGGTTCTGATAATCTGCTGGTTGTTTCTGAGATGTTTTTGATTCACTGTATGTCAGTGTTATCCTTTTCATAGCTTGTGTTGGTTATGTTGTAGTGGGATGACTGGACAGAAACTTTTTGATAAAGTTGTGTGGATATATATTTTGTTGGAACATGTATAGATGGTCCATTTCCTTTTTCTGGTGTTGTGAGTTGCTGAAATGGACTGTATTTGTATTTGTCTGAACAGTGTTCTTGGACAACTCCTCTTGTGGGAGGTTGCTTTGTTATTTGATAATGGAGCACTAAATTAGTGTGTTGTTTTTTGCTAGATATATGACATCTAGATTGCCTTCAAAGAGAGGGCCATGGTGGAGCAGTGGTTAGAATGCAGTATTGCAGGCTAATTTTGCCGACTGCCATGGGTTCGATCCTCACCAGTTCAAGGTTGACTCAGCCTTCCATCCTTCCGAGGTTGGTAAAATGAGGACCCAGATTGTTGGGGGCAATATGCTGATTCTGTAAAACCGCTTAGAGAGGGCTGTAAAGCACTGTGAAGTGGTATATAAGTCTAAGTGCTATTGCTATAACACTGATTGCATCTGAAATCAAAGTCTTTTCTAGCTATTCCACTACAAAATCATAAACCTATCTGGACTGCACAAATCTGAAAAAGGAAGATAGAATCTATGTTCCCTTTTTTGTGTATTTTCTTTTCCTTTCCTTTTTTTTCACATTTACTTTACTATATTTCCTTTGTATTTGTTATGTATGTAAAATCTTTCAATGGACTGAAGAAATCTTGATAATTAGAAAGGGCTAGAATGTTCTGTATTTCTTTGCTGCCATCGTGTGGTTGTTTGGAATTTTGCAGCCCAGGTAAGTGGCCGTACTCCTGGGTGTTAGACCTATCGGAGCTTAAGAAAGTTCTAATAGGTTCTAATATTTCTGCCACATCAGATAGCAGTGAGCCCAGGATCATTCCCAAATTACAAAGCTGAGATATCATGATCCAAGATCAACAAACTTCCTACCCATGGATTTCCTAGATTAAGTCTTAGTCGGTTATCTTCTATTTATCAGCAGATATTTAAGATCCAGTCAGAATGTCAGAAGGAGGGGTGCGTTTTTTATTTATTTTCTTTATTTTTCTGGGAAAGGTTAAGGAAAACTTAGCAGGATGACCATTCAAAGTTACAATGGCATTGGAAAAGGTGACTTATGACTGATCCTCGCACTTACAACTGTCTCAGCATTACCACAGTCATGTGATTAAAATTCAGGTGATTGGTAAGTAGCATTTATTTACGATGGTTGCAGCACCCCAGGGCCCTATGACCATTATTTGCAACCTTCCCAAGCAGCTTCCGACAAGCAAAGTCAATGGGGGAAAGCCAGATTCACTTAATGACTATGTGATTCTCTTAACAACTGCAGTGATTCTCTTAAGAACAATGGCAAAAGGTCATAAAATTGGGCAGAGAAAGGAATGGAACTTCTGGTCCCAATTGTGGTCGAGAGACAAAGAAAAGAAAGAGAGAAAGGAAAGAGAGAGAGAGAGGAAAGAAAGAAAGAAAGAAAGAAAGAAAGAAAGAAAGAAAGAAAGAAAGAAAGAAAGAAAGAAAGAAAGAAAGAAAGAAAGAAAGAAAGAAAGAAAGAAAGAGAGAAAGAGAGAGACAAAGGAAAGAAAGAGAGAAAGGAAAGAGAGAGAGAAAGGAAAGAAAGAAAGAAAGAAAGAAAGAAAGAAAGAAAGAAAGAAAGAAAGAAAGAAAGAAAGAAAGAGAGAGAGAGAGAGAGAGAGAGAGAGAGAGGGAGAGAGAGGGGAAAGAAAGAAAGAGAAAGAGAGAAAGAGAGAGAGAGAGACAGACAGAAAGAGAGAGAGAGAGAGAGAGAGAGAGAGAGAGAGAGAGAAACAGAGAGAGAGAGAGAGAGAGAGAGGACACATATAAAAATGAATAGAGAGAAACAGAGAGAGAGAGAGAAAGAGAGAAGGCACATATAGGAATGAATATAATAGAGTTAAGTGTAGCACACAGAAATAATAGAAATGGGTTCATACTTTGTAGTAAAGCGGCAAGTTGGTTTCCACATAGTATAATGTCTGAACTTATCTACTGTGGATTGTAAACTATAGTTTGCAGGCAGCTCATTGTGATATGTGATACTCCATGCTTGCTTAATAAATGATGGTGTACTGCAATGTTTGAACCTTGCTAGATTAATTTCCCTAACCTGGTATTGTCCAGATCTCTTGGAACAATTTGCAGAATTCCCAGACAACATGGTTACAAATTACAGACAATTAGCTTACTATGGTGTAACCCCCTGGTTCTCAACCTCTACCCTTCATACTGCCCTTCTCAACCTCTATTGTTATTTGATGTCCCTCAAAAATCTGTTGCATTCATAATTTGTCTGGTGAAAAATAATGATTTTTCTCAGTGAGTTGAAAGTGGCATGATAGCCTGTGATTGCTCATAGTCTGTATATTTTTTTCTTTTGCCCCAGTCTCTTTGTCTCTGGTCAAATAAAATGCCAGAATTCAAAATCACATTCCCAGATGTTTTATCGCCAGTATCATTTTTAGACATGCAACCAAGCTGTTTTAATACCAAACCTCTAAAAACATAAAGCATTATTGTGATGAACACATAGGTTATTTTCACACCAGCTAAACATCCTATGACTAGTTGTTTGGTCCATTTTATTACATATTTTTATTGCAACTCTTCGTTGGTTATACGTTGGGTAAAAGTGGAGCAATAAACTTTGAAATGTAAGCACTAATTGTATTATTCCCCCACAGGATGACTGGCAGACATTTCTGGGCTCAGATATAGATACTTTGCGATAGCCCAGACATGCAAACCCTCACACAGTCAAAAGAGATTTGAAAGAAAAAATTTTTACCTGGAGAGATTGTATGCATCCTTATGAAATACTGTATGTAAATATTTTTCTATGAGGCTTATCCTTTGCTTTAAGGATCCATTATAACACAGAGAAATCCAAAACAAACAAACTGCTAAGAAAAGCTCATGTTTAAGATTACAGAGCACGATTTGTAATCCTATGCACAGTTGACTAAGCTTCTCTGAACTCATTGGGGCTTACCGGTATTTCTGACTATAAATTCACCCCAGGAACCTTACATAAGGTAACTGAAGTGCAACTGTTAACTTAGAAATGAAAATGCAAGCAATCATAGGCATCCAACAGAAGTCACAAAGACATCATATCCCATGTTGTTGCAAGATGCCTTTCATTTGTGATAATATGGCCGTCAAAAATCATCACACTAATGACACAAATTATATACAGTTTGCAGCAGTTGGGTCATACTCATATGTTGCAAATATTGCACATATGTAATGTGCCTCATTTACAGGATAATATCACAATGACCATGACATCATTTGCATATTCCCCCCATTTATATAAGGCATTTTGCGACAAAGTGCAAACATTTACACTCCTAGCAAGAAGTAGGAATCCCACCAAAGAAAAAGAGAGAAACCAATGTCTGCTCTGTTATCTGGCTCTCTTTGGGATAATGTACCCTGAACAACAATAAAACTTAAAAGCCTCATTATTACCAAATTGTTATTGCCACACCAAGAAGGGGCATCAAATATTCTCCTGCAGATGGGATGGGATGGGATGGGATGGGATGGGATGGGATGGGATGGGATGGGATGGGATGGGATGGGATGGGATGGGATGGAATAGAATGGAATAGAATAGAATAGAATAGAATAGAATAGAATAGAATAGAATAGAATAGAATAGAATAGAATAGAATAGAATAGAATAGAATAGAATAGAATAGAATTTGGCCAAATGTGATTAGATACACAAGGAATTTGTCTCCAATGCATAAGCTCTCAGTGTACATGCAAAACAACTGAGTAATAATAATCATAACAATGATACTGGTAAGAGAAAGTTGTAGAAAAGATGAGAAGGATAATAGTAATACAGCCCTACTATATATTCTATATATTCTTAGACATAAGACAGTACTGTGGGAATTAGATGTTCAGCAGAGTGATTAGATGTTCCTGCAGATGATGTCCCTGGTCTAGGATTAGGAAAACCTGAATCAGGTCCAGAGGTGGGTTTCAGCAGGTTCTGACCAGTTCTGGAGAACCGGTAGCAGAAATTTTGAGTAGTTTGGAGAACCGGTAGTGGAAATTTTGAGTAGCTCGGAGAACCGGTAAATACCACCTCTGACTGGCCCCACCCCCATCTATTCTCTGCCTCCCGAGTCCCAGCTGATCAGGAGGAAATGGGGATTTTGCAGTAACCTTCCCCTGGAGTGGGGAGGGAATGGAGATTTTGCAGTATCCTTCCCCTGCCATGCCCACCAACCCACGCCCACCAACCCACACCACGCCCACCAAGCCACGCCCACAGAACCAGTAGTAAAAAAAATTGAAACCCACCACTGATCAGGTCCATTTCAGCCAATGATTGCTTGTGGATGGTTTTGGAACAATCACCTGCCTCCATTTCACTGGGACGTTGAAGCCAGCAGAGAAAGTACTGTACTAACCACTAAAAGTTCTGAAAGAAAGGTGGTCATAGTGTAGGAAATTCTGGTCCCAAATGTGATCATAAGTCAAGAACTAGTTGTATTCAAGGAAGTGACTTGGACAAACACAATGACTCTGTTCGGACTGACTTGATTGATACACACTTTTGATCAGCCTCCTTTAAGTGACAGTTTACTTACGTAAGTCACATTCCAATGAAATAGCATAAGAACTATCCATACTGGTCAGGGGCATCTGCAAAGGGTGTGTGTGTGTGTCAAAAACAGTCAATTAGTCAATGAGCATGTCTATGGAGATTCTCAGTCATCCAGGTCATGGTTGTCCCAAAGGTGCTTTTTCAAGAGGCAACTGGACTTTCTGGTTTTTCTTTGAAGACTTTTCACTTCTCATCCAAGAAGCTTCTTCAGCTCAATGAGCAGTGATTAAGCAAACCATGATTTGGCAGGTTTACATTGCTTTTATGTACATAAAAAAGTCAGAGCTTTGATCATGCAGGGGCAGATGCCATCTTGATTTTTTTGACCCATTCTGCAGATGTCCCTCTGTATTGCCCTCCCTTGAAATTTGACTCTCTTTGTGATCGCTGTCAAGTAAGGAATATATTATCCAAACTTCTGTGAACCAGTGCAACCTTAACAGCTATCCTGTGGGAAGATGGTGAAATATTTAGAAATTACCATGAACATTTATGCTGAACTCCCAGTGAGATTTGTGTTGATGAAAAAGGCATAGATGTTGCCAAGCCATGTGTAAATGAACCCAGTAGCAACATGTGGCAGCCATGCACAATTACATCCAATTAGCCCTTGAAAACATTTCTTTAGTAAGACATTCTTGAAGTATTTGGCTAGAACAGGCATTCTGATACTGTAAATGAGTGAAAATAATTCAGTGCACTAAGTTTAAACAGTTGTTTGAGGACTGAGCTTGAAGTATACAAGAACAACATAACACAACACTTCACATAAATCATCGTTTGTGTAACCATAGTTCATTAAATAAGTTATTTCCCCATATAGTTCTGTCCTATTACAGTCCACATTTTGGATAGAGAGAACCATTGGTTTGAAAGTGGGGTAAAAAAAAATATCTGTGTTAGAATTGAACACCCCTCCCTCAACAAAGGGGGAGCAATAAGACATCACTTATCTCCAGTTTACAAAGTAGCCCTTGCAGCCATTCCAAGAAGATTCCACAAGCAATTGCACCCTGATTCAGGTGACCCCCGAAGGCACAGATAAACCCCCAAATGGCTTCAACAGCTCTCAGAGAGAGTGCTAACCACCAGATGACTGCAAAGAAATACAATCCTTCCATTCCCCCACCATCAGAACTGATGAAGCTTCTTGGATGAGAAACGAAACATTTTCTTCTTCCTCCTCAAGGAAAAAAACGAATCCAGTTGCCTTTTGAAGAAAAAAAGCACATAGAATAGAATAGAATAGAATAGAATAGAATAGAATAGAATAGAATAGAATAGAATAGAACAGAACAGAACAGAACAGAACAGAACAGAACAGAACAGAACAGAACAGAACAGAACAGAATAGAATAGAATAGAATAGAATAGAATAGAATAGAATAGAATAATAGAATCGAATTTTATTGGCCAAGTATGATTGGACACACAAGGAATTTGTCTTGGTGCATATGCTCTCAGTGTAGATAAAAGAAAAGATACATTCGTCAAGAATCATAAGGTAGAACACTTAATGATAGTCATAGGGGACAAATAAGAAAACAAATAATACTAGGAAACAATCAATATAAAGAGTAATAAGCAATTGAATCATATTAGGAACCAGTCAATGTAAATCGTAAGGATACAAGCAACAAAGTTACAGTCATACAGTCATAAGCGGGAGGAGATGGGTGATGGGAACGATGAGAAGATTAATAGTAGTGCAGACTCAGTAAATAGTTTGACAGTGTTGTGGGAATTATTTGTTTAGCAGTGATGGCATTCGGGAAACACGGTCCTTGTGTCTAGTTGTTCTGGTGTGCAGTGCTCTATAGTGTCGTTTTGAGGGTAGGAGTTGAAACAGTTTGTGTCCAGGATATGAGGGGTCAGTAAATATTTTCACAGCCCTCATTTTGACTCATGCAGTATACAGGTCCTCAATGGAAGGCAGGTTGGTAGCACCCTTAACTTCTGTCCTATTCTGACATAGTTCTGTCCTATTAGAGCAATTTAATAGGGCTAGCATATCTAGCTTGGAAGAATCCCAGTGACTTTAGGTAACAACTTATTTAAAAGTAAATTCTTTGCTGCCAACTTGAGGTCACCAGGATTTTTGCACCATGGGTATGATAGCACGTGAGTTAGAAGATTTTAAGTTGTTCTGCTTCTTTTAGAAAATATATTTGGAACTCCCACCAATGAATAGCTAACATTTAAAGATTTACACATTTTGTTGAGCGAACTCTGGTAAGTTTGAGGAATGAATGAAACCCCTTAATTAATATGGTCACCTAAATGAAAGAAGAATCTGAACTTAAGCAGAAAAGTGTAGACAAAAATTCCTGGTTTCCCCATCTGTGAACCTATATTGCTATTTTTATTTGAGACCAATCCAAAAAAATTGTTCTCATCCCCACAAAAGTGAGTATGGCAGATATTTGTTTTAAAATCCCTAATATTCAAATAGGAGATGCACAAACACTGACTATTATTTTTTTTGGTCGTAGTATGCATTATGAGCTCTAGACCACAACTGCTGTCTAGAAATACTGGTAGGTTATGTATGGCTTTCCAGATGTTCCTCAATTAAAATTCCTTAAGTTTTCAGTCAGAATAGCCAATTGGAAGGAATGTTGAGGGCTGTAGTTTTGCAATACCTGGAAAATCTCACATTTCCATGCCTGTCTTATGTGTAAATATTGTATTATTAGCCCATGATTTGCCATGGTTCAACATTATATCCTAAACCTACCTCTGATCCATCTAGTTCTAGAGACTGATGACAGGTTTATCTAGTCAGATTTCATTCTGATTTGGCCTCTACTACTGTCTCCAGTTCCAGGCCATCAATATTTGTCCCAATTCTAAACCCATGAAATCCCACTGGAATTTTCATCCTCCCAATTTTATCCCCCCTCACTCAGAAATCCTTACATTGCTTAAGAGATTGTTCTAAGACTTATTGAAAAAAAAAGAAACATTTTAAACACTGAAAATATTGCCATATCATTAAGTGGCATTGTTCATATTGAATTATGTTTTAAGTTCCCTTCTATTGTTAGAATACATAGAAGGTAGGAGAGATTGCAAACATGCAGGTCTAAAATCCAGGTATGCCAATTAGAAAAAAAACCCTATAAATTATACATGTGTTATATAATATATACTTTGCATTATAAATTGTATTTACACTGTCTCCCATTAGCTTGCTGTCTCTTATAAAATCTGAGCTTAGTTAAAAGATCTAATGCCAAAGTTACCAACTTACTCCTGTATTATCTGCCTGTCCTCTTAGGTCCTTAATGGGACAGCTACCTCTAGTACTTTAAATATCAGCAGGAAATTCTATCTATGGAGAGACCATACTCAAATATTTGTCACTGCAGTTGAGACTGGCCTCTTCCTCGTTACATTTTAGAAAGGGGCTTAAATGTTTTAGATGTTTTCATGCTTAATTTTAATATTTCCAAAATTTAAATTTTTTAATTATTTATTTATTTATACGTATCACACACACACACACACACACACACACACACACACACACACACTTTGCAAGCTATCCAAAGCTATCCTAACAGCTTTGGATAGCTTACAAAGAATATATAAGCTATCCAAAGCTGTTAGGACAGCAGGATACATTCTGTATGTATTCATAAATAAATCAACTTACATTACTTTTCAGTTTTCCATTCTTTTATCATATAGGAAGATTGTCTTTGTGGTGTCACCGCAGTATTAGTGTGACAGCATGTTGAACCACAAGGAAAATAAGTACAAATGGTGAGAGCAAATCTATCCAGATCAACATAATTATTCTGAACTAATGTTTGTGCTACAGCACTTAATTTATACAGTCTTCACAATTCAGTACAGTTTATGAAAGTCCAGCAATGCAGTTTTAAAGGTGGATGTTAAAAATTGCCGTAGGCTTCTGAATTGCATCTCTTGTCCTTCTTGGTCATCTTCAGATAAAAGCATGAACTGCTTAACATTTTCACAAAACCACAAAATTTTGGCTGGATTTTACAGATTTGTGGCTGAGTTTCCCCAATGTGCTAAACCATGAAATAGCCCCACCAGCTTGGCCACCACATCAGGCTCAACTGGGGCCAGCAAGTTTGTTGCTTCTGTTGCCAGAGATGAACGTCAGTTAAAGTTCGTATAATTTCAGTGTTGCTGCCTTTCTCAAACTCAGTTGTGCCAAAGACATCTGAAGATGCTTCTAAAACTCCTGGCTGGAGATGTTCGGCCACTCGATCCAAGCATCGGGTTGGAGTTCCTCTCCTCGCCTTCCCCCTTTGGCTGCTTCAGCAGGTCCAGGCGAGAGGTTTCGACACCTGAGACTGGGAGGCGGGGCTCTGTGGGCGGGGCTTCGAAGAAAGGAGCGCCTCCTTCCACAGCCTCCCCGATTTACCTGCGCTCGGCTCCTTGGACGTCACCTGCCTGTCGGTGGGAAAGGCGGCCGAGAGCGAGCGCAGCTGGGCTCCAGCCTCCGGTCGACCGGTCCTTTTAGCGCTTAGTGATGCCAGAGCTTTGGAATTGGGTGGGGGGGCAGCGGGCGGCTTCCACCAAAGTCTGGTTTTAGGTTACCTCGGCAAGAAAATGTAAGCCTAAGATGCCGGCCCAACTTCAGAAGGCTTCTCCGTTTCTTGCCATGTAATAATACACGATATGTCGAGCCGCTGACTTCAGCCGAGAGATATTTGCTGGAGCTTCTAGCGTTGTTTGATGGTTGTGGGGGAGAGGGAGAGG
>QLTV01003652.1:2243332-2258649 GCA_003457575.1 Thermophis baileyi
CTCTTCTCAGCCAAAAAGCTTCTCAAGTTCTGAAGAAGAACTGAACTGAGAACTGAAGAAACTTCTTGGATTACAATCAAAATACCCTCAAATAAAAACCAGAAAGTCCAGTTTCCTCTTGAAAAAGCACCTTTGGGACAACTATGACCTGGATGACTGAGAATCTCCATAGACATATAGAACAGGTAGTACCTGGTTCAACCGTAACTGTGAGAAGGATCTAGGTGTCCTAGTGGATCACCCTTAGTCCCTTCCAACCCTGTTATGTTATGTCTATGTCTGTAATAAAAAGTTTCATATGAAGTTATCATATCTCAGAGCAGCTTTGTGTAAATCATCGGGCAGGGTAGCAGTCTCCAGGATCGGATGATAAGTTGAGCCCGTCGTTTTCCGAAATATATACCCTTCGACCGCTTTGATTAAGGGACTTTGCACTGACTTTAAAAAGATATACTTTGATGTTGGGTTCCCGCGACAGGTTAAACCATGGTTAACTAAGCTGTGATTTAGAGAATAAACATGATTTTCTGGGTTCTCATGAGCCTCAGGACCTAAGAGTACCTGGGCTGGGTTTGCCCCATGATTCAAGGCTGTGGTGGGATGATTTAATCTGTGACTCAGTATGTCATGTACAAACTATTGTCATATCTTGGGGGATTTTAAGGTTCAGGAGAGAAGAGACCTACAGAGCTATCATTTTATCAGGCACTCAACTTTCCCATTAAATTCAGCAGCAATGATTAATACCGTAGCAAATTAAATCTGAACCTTTATTGTCAGATGAGTTAAAATGCTTGAGTGGCAATAGCTATAGACTTCTATACCACTTCACAGTGCTTTACAGCCCTCTCTAAGCGGTTTCAGAGTCAGCATGTTGTCCCCAACAATCTGGGTCCTCATTTTAGCGAACTCAGAAGGATGGAAGGCTGAGCCAACCTCACTGGGCCAGTGAAAATCGAACTGCTGACAGTCGGCAGTCGACGGAATTAGCCTGCAGTACTCTGTTCTAACCACTGCGCCAGCACAGCTCTTCATAATATATTTAAGGTGCTTCTAAACTACCTGGTTGATATTGCAACATAAGCGGGATTCCTCCATTGGGAAGAACATCTGGACTGCTTGAATTTTGCGCATTCAGAAATGGGTACTGAGGGAAGCACTTCCCTCTCCCTGCTAAACCATTTTGCAATACTTGGGTTAGGCTTTGAAATATAGTATCCATAGCAATATGAAGATGTCTTTTCTAAAGTTCTATATAGGTTAGCATACCCATGATCCATCCCAAACTAACGGGTTCTGTGTATTTACAAAGGGGAGGAGCTGAGTGCAGTGACTGGAAGAAGCAATTGGTTTCTACTACCCTCTAGTGGTAGTTTCAAACATTTTTTTTTTTTTACACTGGTGTCCTCAAATGTGTTGGGGAAGACTGAACTAGTTCAAATTCCTAAAAGAAATGGGCACAATTAATCAAAGATGGTGATCCACCAGCCAAATAAGAGATGTGGCATGATTTAATTGCTCTCCAGATTTGGTTTTGAGCACCCAAGTAAGGGCACAATAGAAATCAAGATAAATGAAGTCCAAATTGGTGGTTTAATAGTGCTGGGAGAATTTATATATTAGCACTGCTTTATTCATGGCATTTAGCATGGGGTTCTAAGAAAGATGTCTTGTTTGTTACTGATCCCATCCTTCCCTACCACTTGTTCCATTGTTTCCTACAAAGGAAGAAAACTTGGAACTCCTGCTGAATGTATTTACTAGCACTGGAAGGCCCATTTCACTGCATCCAAACTATTTATTCTCAAATAATTTTGTTTTCAGTGAAAAGTTCACATGTGAATTATTTGAGAACGACTGAAATTTGGTCTTCCCCTTTTTAGGATGCTGAACACAATACAGGGAAAATAGGATGGTGGATCAAAACAACTGACATCTCAGTCCAAGTAGAAGTTTAGACACTGCATGACAGAGGTTTGGTGGGAAACAAGATGTTTATAAATAAAGTACTTTGGATTTTTAGCTTCTTCTTAAAAAGGCAGGTATAAGTACAAGAACAGCCTTTGCTAGCAGCCCTGGTAAAATCTTGGCCAACCTGAGTAGACTGGACTGGATTTAGTGGTCCAAATTGTGACTCACAATAAAGGAACTTTATTTATCACTGCGCACATTCAGTTCTCCATGATAGAATGTTGCTCAACATTGCCACCTGACCCATGGAAGAAGATAGACCCCCAAAGTCTAAATGACTTGTTTTTATTCTTCTATAGAGCAATTCTAGTCTATTAGAGCCTTTAATTTTATTATTATTTTATTTATTTATTTATTAAATTTGTATGCCGCCCAAGAATCAGGTTTTGGAGGGCGGCTCACAATAATATAAAAAACTATTAAAAGAAAACATAAAAAAAACAGGTAAAAACAGTGAAAAACTCATACATACATGGCTTTAAAAGTGATAACTAGCACCTTGAATTGAAAATGGAAGCCAACTGCCAACCAGTGCAGTTCACAAAGCAGAAGTGACGGGACCAGGAGGAGCCCAACCCTGTGGGATCTTACCGGTCGCTGGGAGCTATGCGGCAGAAGGCGGTCTCGAAGATAACCTGGCCCTGAGCCATATAGGGCTTTAAAGGTAATAACCAACACCTTGAATTGTGCCCGGAGACCAATAGGGAGCCAGTGCAGCTCGCGGAGAATTGGTGTAATATGGGTGTACCTAGGTGCACCAATGGCAGCTCGCGCAGCCGCATTCTAGACCAATTGTAGTCTAATGAATAGAGCTACACTTTGGTTTACAGTTCCCTCACCATCACCATCCTTGGAGAAGGAATCTTATTAGAATAACATGATTAATTGACTGAAATAAGATTAGAAAATGCAGGCCCTGTGAAGGGGGAGCAGAGAATGCAAAAGAAGCATGAGTTATCAGACAGTTATCTGTTTGTAGTAAGTTGTTATGGTGTGCATTCCAGGGCTGAACAGTGAAATGTTTCTGGACACAGAGTCAGAATTTGGTTTCCTTGGAAGGAGTTCACTGAAGATTGAGGGGGGAAATTATAACACAAATATATTAACAAATGTATATAAACTGCACTTGTAGGACAGAGAAGCATTCCCTAGCACAGAGCAACCTCAAAAAGTGGAAGTAAAAGTAGAGAAATTTATATCTGCTTTTAAATTTTATATCTATTAAAATCATAACTAAAAGCAAAAAAAAAATGGTGAAGAGGCTTATTGATCTTAAAGACAAGGTACATTTTGTTATAATTTTTACCATTCTTTATCAACGTCTGATAAAGTGGTCTGTAATATATTAAAGCTTAGGTCATCATGAATTTGTTAGTCTTTAAAGAATCACATTTTTTATCTACAGCAGACAAATATGGCTCTCTGAAAACCAAAATCACACTCTAAGGTAGTTCCTTACCCTTGACTGAGTTCTGCAAAAAATATGAATAATTTTATATTCTGGGATCTTTCAGGACATATGTAGGTTAAAGCCTGGCCAAATCTCCTGTCTTTTTGAGGAAAAAATACTATTGCCTTCCTGAGATTCTGCCTCTGAAGATATGACAAAGACCTATAACAAGAATGGAAATTAATTTGATGGGCAACCTGTAAATATTTATGAACTACAACTCCCAGCATTTTTTACTACTAACCATTCAGTAACTTTATTACTTACTTTACTTACTTACTAACCATGCAGATTGGGGTTCTCCAGACTTCTGGTTCGTCAATATTTGTAACAATATTTGTTTCCCACCCTTGTTTTAAGGTAAACTAGCATAAGCAAGACCCTATTTTCCTCAAGGACGTGCTTGAGATTTTTCAACTTGTAGAACTAAATAGATCTAAAATTATTTGTATGCAATCTTTGATTTACTTAGGATGTATTCAGCATTCTTTCCGTTTTCTGTTCCTCTCTAACAGTGACAGTCATCACAAATAGCACAAGAGAGAAGCAAATGTTTTTTCTAACGTTCTATCAACATGGAAATGATTTATTGTACTGAAAAATCCCATGTCTGTTTCACTTGGCTGCTAGTTAAACAAAAACTCAAGGCAAAATCTAAGGCTAGGTGCCAGGAAAGAAATAGACAAGGGGCCTCCATGTTGCCTAGACATTGTCAATTTGATTCCAGTGCAAGGTCTCTCGGGGTTGCTAGTCTGAAATGTACCTTTACATTCTTTGACAGAAGAAAGGCGAAAATAAGGGTGGGTACATATTTAGACTAAATAAGCTGGAGGGTGTTGAGAAGTAGAAAGATATGAAGGGGCAGAGGTTTGTTTAAAACCAAAGGTGGGTTCCTAACTGGTTGTTTAGAACCATTAGTAAACCGGTGATGACGTCACAGAACCGGTTCTTTCGGTGTGTTCCGTGGGTGCCACCATCTTGGATTTTGCTTCTGCACATGCGCAGAAGCGAATTTTTGCTTCTGCACATGCGCAGAAGCTATTTTTTTTATTGCTGCGGGGGTGCGCGCGCACGGCGCGACCCTGAGCGAACCGGCAGCAAACGGATCCAGAACCCACACCTGTTTAAAACATACTTTGTAATTCCATTGTAGTTGCTGTCTTCAGGTGCAGTGGGAGACTCAAGTCTTCTGTCTTCTCCCGATGGCTTTATGGAACAAGCAGACAATCCCATTTCTGGGTTGCTAGAGGCACTCACAATAGAATTAGCAGAGTAGCACAGGTTTCACAGGCAACATTAGCCTATTTCTGAGTAGGTCATAATTTTCAAGATGTTCTTCCATACAACCTCCTTTGTTGAGCCATAAAGTTGCTTAGTCCAAATATGACTCCATCCTATAACCTCACAATAATGCCTCATAAAGGGTTGTTTTTCAGATCCTTCATCATCTTAATAGCTCTCCTCTGAACCAAGGGTGGGTTCCTCCCGGTTCGTACTGGGTCGCCCGAACCGGTAGCGAGGCGCTGGTGACGTCATGATGGCGTCGTGGACCCACCTTGGTCGGTGCCGGTCCGTGGGCGCCGCCATTTTTTTCCGGGAATTTTTGGCGGCTTTTCTTCGTTTTGGGCTGTTTGTGTTCTGCTGCTGCTTTGGAAAGGGCCCTCCCCCGGGTGAAGGCTGTCCTTTATTCTTCGCCTGAAGCACAGCTGATCAGCTCCTCAGCTGTGTTTCGGGCAGATTATAGTCACTGAGCATGTGCGGACACAGAATTGCACCGGGGGAGCGGGCGCGCACGTAACCCTAAGCCACGACCACAGAGTGGTAGCGGAAATTTTCGGAACCCACCCCTGCTCTGAACTTGCTCCAGAACTTGTCATTGTTTTAGTGTGGTGCTCAGAATCGGTCCTTTACACCAAATGAGGTCTGACCTGGGTGAAAACAATTCCTTGTTTCCTATGAGCTGAATTCTATGATCCTGTTAATGTCCCTCAAACTAGAATTGCCAATTGCATCGTGTTGTAGGACCATGTTTAACTTCCTGTTAACAAGGACACCCAGTTCCCTTACCCATGTGTTTGCCAAGCCAAGTCTCCACCTTCTTGTCCTTGTGCTTACATTTTTCCTGCCCGATGCAGAACTTAATCTTTCTCATTATTACATTCTATCCTGTTCATTTCAACCCAGATCTGTTTTAATCTTATCTCTTTCTTCCAAAATATTTGCTGCCCCTCCCAGTTTGGTATCCCCTCCACAACAATGTTAAACAACACAGTTTGGTAATATGTTCAAAGTTGATGGCCCATACAGATGTCAACCTGATAGAACTGTAATTTTTGGGGTCCTCCTTTTTCCCTTTTTTGAAGGTGGAGTTTTCAAAGATTACAGAAGGTAGTTCTATGGTCATTTAGTTCCTTCATTATTCTGGCCTTGGAGATTTTAAAAACCCTAGCTGTCTTCTAAATTGCAATTCTCTTATTCACCCAAAAACATAACAATGACCAGCTCCATTCAACTTCAGACACACGAGAATAATAGAATAACAGAGTTGGAAGGGACCTTGGAGGTCTTCTAGTCCAACCCTCTGCTCAGGCAGGAAACCCTATACCATTTCAGACAAATAGTTGTCCAATCTCTTCTTAAAAACTTCCAGTGCTGGAGCATTCACAACTTCTGGAGGCAAGCTGTTCCACTGATTAATTGTTCTAACTGTCAGGAAATTTCTCCTTAGTTCTAAGTTGCTTCTCTCCTTGATCAGTTTCCATCCATTGCTTCTTGTCCTGCCCTCAGGTGCTTTGGAGAATAGCTTAAGTTCTTCTTCTGAGAGAGATGCCTCATCATCATCATCACCACACATTTACTACTTTCTTCTTACAATGGACCTACACTATCTTTGACTTTCTTTTCTTTCTAGCATACCCAAACTTATCCTTTTTTGTTGTTTTTGCTATGTCTCACAAGACTCAGTCTTTCCAAGGCCATCACCTTTCTGATTATCATCTTTCTGATAGAGTTAACTACAATTTCTGGGGATAAACTTGTATTTTTCTTTGGCTGTGTTCCTCTCCATTTCTTGCACATGACCCTTTTTCACTTCAGTATTTTAGAGAACGTTGCATTATTTATGTATCTTCAGATTTCTCTAGCTTTTTTCCTCTCATGGGGCTTGTTTCCAAGTGCACCTTATTTGCCTAGACATTTCCTGGATGCCTGTTCTCCTGAAATATTTGAAGCCGTTACACCTGAACCGCCTTCCCTTTGAGTTCATCAAAATCTGGTCTTCTGAAGTCCAGGAAGCAGGTCTGCCTCTTCTCAATTGCTTTTCATCTTTCTCTAGCTTTTTTGCTTGTAACGTATTGATTCCCTTAACACCCAAAGCCTTAAAAGAGGAAGTAAAGAAGAAGAACATATTGATATTCTTGTGAGTTTGGTGGTCAAGGTTTAACCTAATGCCCCACAATCAGGCCAGCCAGGAGAAGACCCATTTGAGAAGGTCAAGACATATTGCCAGGGTTGAAATAAAATGGAATAAATTTTGTCTGCAAAAAAGAAGAGGAGCACTTTATGTTCATAATATGGGCATGTTACAGCATTTCCTTCCTACTTTAGTGTTAGCACATGCTTCTTCAGGCACAGGGGTGGGATTCTACCTGTTCGGACCGGTTCAGGTGAACCGGTAGCTCCAACGATCAGCTAGGAGTGAACCGGTTCGCTCCGACCATCAGGTTGGCCCGCCCATGCGCTTTACTGACCTATATCTTCTCAGCTGATTCGCGTGGCAGAGCGGATTGCCGCGCCTCAGCTGTGTTACTCCCCAGCAGTAACGCGGAAGGTATGTTTTCATAAAACTGTGCATGCCCGCGCAGCGATCACCAAACCGGTTGTTAAACCGGCAGGATCCCACCACTGTTCAGGCACATCCCCGGAACATAGGTCACCAAGAATCTTGTTTATGTGAAGTGTAGGGAAGGTATGAATGAACAGGTGAACAAAGCAGCCCTCCTTCCTTCCTACTTTATTGAGGAGTTGAATGCCAATCTCTTGGGCATAGTATCTCTGAAGGTCCATGTTCAGATTACGCTAACTGCATCATCCCATCACTTGCATGTGCAGTTGAACCTTTTTAGTTTGAAAAATGGACCTTAGAGATGGTTTAAAGCAGTGGTTCTCAACCTTTTTAATGCCGCGACCCCCTGTGACCCCCGCCCCGCCACCGCCACCGCGACCCCCGCCCCGCCCCCTCCCCGTGTGCAATGAGGTGACAAAGGGGGCGTGGCACCAGGGGTGAAATGCTCCCGGTTCGGGCGTGCCTGCAGGTCGCCAGACAGCTGATAACGACGGAAGCGGGAGACTTCGCCCACCCACCCGGATGCCGCCATTTGGGTTCTTTTACCCTCTGTGCATGCGCATGGTAGCCATGGAAGCGGGAGACTTCGCCATTTGCCGCCCAGATGCCGCCATTTGAGTTCTTTTACCCTCTGCACATGCGCAAAGCATTCTGCGCATGCGCAGAGGGTAAAAGAACCCAAATGGCAGCGTCCGGGCAGGTGGGCGAAGTCTCCTGCTTCTGTGGCTACCAGCTGTCTGGCGACCCGCAGGCACGGCCGAACCGGGAACATTTCCAATGGCGGGCTAGCACACGTGGCGACCCCTGTGAAAAGGTCGTTCGACCCCCAAAGGGGTCGCGACCCACAGGTTGAGAACTGCTGGTCTAGACTCTAGGCTGGCAGGCTCTGGTGTGGGGAAGGAAATAGGTACTTTTCAGTCCAAATTTATTTGATTGCTGAAATGCAGTTCTTTCTTAATGTCTGCTCCATATTATGGAAGGGTTTTAGGTAAGACTCTTGATAGGCTCCCCTGATATATTTATGCTAAATCATAAATAAGTAAAAAGTGCTAGAGATTAAAAGTGGAGGGAAAATTGTGTCTGCAGCAATGACTTTGTGCAGGGCCTCCTCTTTCTCAGTCCCTTAGAACTGGAGGCCAAAAGGGAGAAATAACCTCAAGTTAATTTTTGTCTTTTGATCTCAGACAACACAAGGATAAGATAACATTATTTACAATTACCCTTGGATACTTTGAAATTAGTTGGCTATAATTCTGATCTGAATGTGACTGGGCTATAGAGATACCCATGACCCAGGGTTTACATAACTCAATTTTTAGGACTTACACAACACATTCAGCTATAAAGTAACCACTATCTAGGTTCTCATGACAGCTACACTTTGTTGTGGCTGGTTCGATGTGTCTTGTGAACATAGCCACTGTGCCTTTGACTCAGAGCTGCAGTGGCGCAGTGGTTAGAATGCAGTACTGCAGGCTACTTCTGCTGACTGCCTGCAATTTGGCAGTTTGAATCACACCAGGCTCAAGGTTGACTCAGCTTTCCATCCTTCCGAGGTCAGTAAAATGAGGACTCAGATTGTTGGGGGCAATATGCTGACTCTGAAACCGCTTAGAGAGGGCTGTAAAGCACTGAAGCGGTATATATGCTAAGTCTAAGTGCTATTGCTATTTCTATTACCTCTGGCAAATGCACTCATGAATCAATCTTCACTCTAGTTGTTGCTTCTCTTTCTTTCTCATCATTGCCCTCTCCTTCTTTGCCTAAAATAGCTGGTGAGCAGACCAACCATAAAAAGCTTAGTGCTCTTCCTTCATATCATCACCTTTGTGAGAGGGAGCAAGAAATAAATCAACAAGTAGATTGCATTTGTGAAGAGAAGCAACTGAAGGAGGAGCCTCTAAATAGGATTCTGGTGGGTTGTGTACCTTTGGCTAGTACCAAACCATTGTTAACACACTATTCATACTGAACAACTGATGTTGCCCCATCTTTCTTCTATGGCAAAGCATTTGGGAAGCACTACCAGAGAGGAGGAAGATTAAAAGCCTCTTCTTTGAGCAGTTTTCAAAAGTGGAAGGGGACAAGAGGAGAGAATATGATTACTAAACAAAGACTGGGCACTCCTATTTCACAAACACAGTGTATGCAATTAGTTTATGGTGTTTTACATCACATAAGTCTCAACCATGATAGTATCTGATCAACCTCATCTGAGCTTTGAAGTTAAGGATTGTAAATGTTTGGATGGGAGACCACCTGAAAGAAGGAATTCCAGGACCGTAGGGTAGATAGACTAGAAAGCTGGAATAAAAAAAATATTCTGGAAGGCGGCTATAGCAAAACTGTTTCCATAACACTTCCACGAAAAATACACAAAAGTGCAAACTTCACTTAAGGGCCTCTTTGTCTTATGATAGCATGAAAAGCTAGAAAAATGGTTTAGGTGACTAAACCATGGCTAACCATGGTTCAGGATGCTATATGAATAAAGGCCGAGGGATCAACGGAAAGGAATTGTCCCATAGCCCTGGTGGTAAAGGTGCCTTGGAACAAGTCTTCTAGCATGCAATTATTTTGGAGAGATGGTGGGAAGGCTGAGAAAAGAATGGAAGGGAGAATAGATACAAACAGACACAGAGGATGATTTTGTTGGCAGCTTATCTCATAAACAGCAACACAGCCCAGCTGGCAAGAAATCCTGGAAGAAGCTTTTCAAATCATTTAATCACACACTATAAATGAACACTGGAAATTCCACTTTGCTTCCAAGATATAATATTTACACAAGGCTGGCATTAAGGATACCTTACTGAAATCTGTGCATTTCTTGCTCCCTCGGTCTTGTCCAACTAAGTGGGACTGACTCACACACGCACATTCATTTGCAAAATGCTGTGAGAGAACTAGAAATTGGTACTTTACTTTTTATAACTCTCCTAAGCTTCCTTTGCTTTATCCTTTTGAATGCCTTTGGAAACCCTTGGAACTTTCTATATAGGCTTAGACACCATGGAGCGTACTTGTGATGAAAGATGCACAGATCTGTATATCTAAGGGCAATGTTTACGGTTTGTGGTATCAATCAGATAAAGTTGGTTGGAAATGTGGTTGTCATTGAAGCTCTGGCGTCATTTTGAATTTCGGAGTGCCGCCTAAGCCCAGACCAACATCCCAAGCGTTAAAGACCCTTAGAACTCTTAACTTGCTGAAATACTTCAAGTCAGGAAAAATAATAGGACTCAACCTAGAACATGGAAGTAAAATTCATCCAGAATTAATAAGCCTAGAAAGAATGCATAATCATTTTAAAACCCTCCACAGGACAAGGTTGCCTTTAAGTGTTATGTAATTTAGGATGATGTAATTTGTTCAGGAAGTGTAAAACCTCATGCTCAGAGTCAGTGGGTCGTGGATGGATGTGGCTTTTATTCCCATTGAAACCAAACTGAGTAGGAGAGAGCTTCACCCACCAGCTTGTTTCGAATCTATTGTTCCCTTGCTTTAGAAGCCTTAATCCAGGTCATGATGATAAACTGTTTATAATTATTCAGTGTAAAGAGATAAGCACGCTGCAGATTTACCTGCATGGCCTTTTGCCATTAAAGACTGAAGACTTGGCAATGGGGAAAAAATTGGATGGGGAGTATTGCATGCTGGATCTAATTAAGCACCTGCAAACTCTTTTGCTTCCTTTGCCCATGACCTCCAAACTGCTTGCAGTATCCAAAACTGGGGTCAAATGAAAGAAACTCATCTCCAATCAAAGGACAGTTTTGAAATATTTCCAGTGGAATTTAAGGCAGTCTGCACACCAGCCTGTTCTGGTGAAACGAGCTGAAAGGATGGGAAATGCCTTGATTGGTCCCAGATTGCCTGTTTGCAAGGCGGATAATGGCTTCAGTGGGGATAGGAAAATTCAGCCAAAAGAGCTACGTTTTCTTCCAACTCTGCAGATGACTTTTTCTCTCCTTTTTTTTTTCTGTTCTCGTCTCTGCTCAACCACTCCACCGATCCCAGTTTTACCAGGCATGGTACCCATACAACATTTGATGATTGGAAGTTGCCCAATTGTTCCTTTTTTGATGTGAAAGCCAGATTCAGTAAACAAGCGAGAGGCCCTTAAACTCTGAACTGCAAAGAAAGAACCAGGAGTGCATTTCGAAGACCATAGAAAATGTCAGCTCCATGGGGCATTTATAATAATCTTTGTTTGAGCAAGCCCAGAAGGTTTTATCCTTCACCAAACCAGGTAACCACACATCTGGGGCCCAGATGAGATTTTTTACAGATGTATTTAAAATCCTAAAGCCTCTCTCCCTCCACTTGCGAGTTGTATATTATTAGTTGAACATCTGCAAAGGAGGTACAGTTTCTGCATCTTTAGTAGAGGTACAGCTGTACCTTTGATGAACCTTCTAAAGGAAATGAGAGAATGGCTCTCCCATTCTGCTGCTTGTAATAGCTTTCCCTGACAGGAGTTGTCCTGCTAAGAATAGAATTTCTTCTCCTTTGGAAGGAAACAAAGCAAATGACTCAGGCTATCTTGAGCATTAAGGTTTATGGACAGTCAATCCATCTATTTTGCAGAATTTTATCGGGGGCCCAGGTGCTGCTACCTTTTACTTGTAAACCTTCTTACACACACCTTATTACCAAGGTGGGAAACCTGGGAGTTCTTTTGATTGGAAGTGCTTTTCGAAAAGCACTCCCTGGAAGCTTTTGGGTTAAAATCCTGAAATCATATGAATTGCAACCGATTTGTATGGTCTGACCTGGAACCAGGTTAATTTAACCTTGAGTCTGCAGGAGAGCATCAAGTTATAATTTGTGACCAAGATAGAAACTTTGTTGTTGTTGTTCTCTTTCATGTTTCTTTATGAGTTTTCAAACACATGGTGTTGTTTGCATAAGTGAGTTTGTATGTGTGTATGTACCGGTATGTGTGTGTATATATATATATATTGCATTTTGTGTTTCTTCTGTAATGCAAAGGTAGATCCAGATGCTCACTAAATGGGCCTCATCTGCTTCTGTTTATGTCCATGAAGGGGAAACGGAATGTAAGAGGCTGCAGCATAAATGAATGGCTTAAGTTCAGAGGGGAAAAAACTGCTTTCTTCCAAGTCAAGCTAATAATCCATACAACTCAATCTTAATGACTCACTATCCTCACTGGGGAGAAAACACTTTAATTGAAAGGAACTGATCTGTTGCTATCTGTTGCACACAGCAGAAACAATCAATTAATGCAAACTGCCTTTGCAAAAAAAAAATGCTAATTCATTCCCAGGTATCTCTGTTACCTTCTCATTCTTTTGTTCATGGAAAGGCTCTTAAGACATAATGCTATTCATTTAGATGATTTAAACTGTACTTTTTGGAACCAGGAATGCATGCAATCTCAAATCTGATGTCATGGCCTTTTATAAACTCTCACTAAAATTGCTGGAACTGGATATGTCTAGTTTGATGAAAAGAAGGACTAGGGGTGACATGATAGCAGTGTTCCAATATCTCAAGGGCTGCCACAAAGAAGAGGGAGTCAAGCTATTCTCCAAAGCACCTGAGGGCAGGACAAGAAACAATGGATGGAAACTAATCAAGGAGAGAAGCAACTTAGAACTAAGGAGAAATTTACTGACAGTTAGAACAATTAATCAGTGGAACAACTTGCCTCCAGATGTTGTGAATGCTCCAACACTGGAAGTTTTTAAGAAGAGATTGGACAACCATTTGTCTGAAATGGTATAGGGTTTCCTGCCTGAGCAGGGGGTTGGACTAGAAGACCTCCAAGGTCCCTTCCAGCTCTGTTATTTTATTCTAAAAGTTTTGGAAATCTTAAGCAAAAGAGAGCAGTAATCTGGTGTCTGTCATAGCTGTCACAAATGGGAACCATCCTCTTCTAGATTCAGGCATCACCCCTCAGCTATTGTAGACGTGGCAGGTTAGAAGGTCAAAGAGGCAGTAGCAAAGGCTCCTGGCAGTGCCAGCCCAGAAGCATTGTCAATTAAACATAGGGCAGAGTAACAACTTGACAGAATAACAGAGTTAGAAGGAACCTTGGAGGTCTTCTAGTACAACCCCCTGCTCAAGTAGGAAACCCAATACCATTTTAGTCAACAGTCAAATGGGGAGTAACTCCTCTCCTCCCCCCCTCCCCCATCCATCGCAGGAAGCCGTCACGAACTCATGGCTGCCCTCCAGCTCTACTTCTCACTGCTCAAAAACTAGTTGTTGTCCAATTTAGATAACTCACTAGGGCAGAGGAGAGGGAAACATGGGCCAATACATAACAAAACTTGAACTTTGGAGGTTTTCCTTAAAAGCAGATGCTAAGGCAAGAATACATAGAGGCAGGGGTGGGTTCCACTTACCTTCCCTACCGGTTCGCATCACGACGGAAGTGTGCGTGCGAGCGGGCGAAGCGAGTGCGTGCGCCTACATCACATTGTGGAAATGACCGTCTGCACATGCGCAGAAGCCTCTGCACATGCGCAGAGGGTTCTTTGCCAGCCGCGGCGACCGGAGAACCGGTTCGGGGGCGTGGACAGCCGGTCATCGCTGCCGGTTCGGCGAGCGGGTGCAAATTTCCGCCACCGGTACAGGAGAACCGGTCTGAACCGGCAGCAACCCACCACTGCATAGAGGAGACAATCAAGCAATGATTCAAGAATACTGATGTTAAAGTAGAATGATCTTGTCTTCAAAGTAGTATTTTAAGTAGCCCCTGTACTCCCTATAGACCAGCCAAATACCTGAAACAAATTACTGTTCCCAAGCTAAGGAAGACCCTAACCTTAGCATATTCTTCCATTGATGGTTTTAGAAGGAGATACAGAGACAACTCATTTAAATCCAGACTCTGCCCATGTAATGAAAAAGGCAATGAAATTATTGTATTGTCCATTTTATACTGATTTTCACTGGGAATTGTTAACCCCACACCTAATTAAATATGTTTGTGTCTCAGATCAGTTTTATTTGAAAACCTTTCCTTTCAAATTCAAATGATTCTATTTCCTTAAGTGCAGCCAAATTTTGTCATGCAGTATGTAAGAAGTGCAGAGAGTTTGATTGACCCGTTTACTGAATTGGTATGCATGTAAGTTGTTTTTATGGACTGGTCATTGTCTACAATAAACATTTTTCTTCAAATGAAATTGTGCTTCTAATATCATTGAGTGTGCGAGGTATAATTCTATATTTTGAAGTGTTTTGGGTTTTAAGGATTAAAATGGAGCCTTTCATTGGCAACTACTGGGTAATGTTTAAGAGGATATGAAATGGTGCAGCTCAGACCATTGCAAATTGAAATGGTATAGCTCAGAAAGACAGGTTTTTTTCATCAGGGCTAATGACTAGGCTGTGAAAGAACTGCTGGAAAGAAACCCTGGATACAAAACACTCTGGTAGCAGGCAGTTGTGATCCACTATCCAAAATATGGATTGTGGGTCATGCCAAAATAGACAGGACCTTGAAAGCATGTCATCTGGTTCAAGAAAACCCTGGATATAATTATTCTGCTGGACCTCTGTCTTCCACTGATGGATTCTGGTGAGTTTACCAGACAGCAGAGAACAACCATTCTCTAGTTAAGGGTACGTGCAGTTAAATGTTCCCATATTTCTAAATGATGCTAGGAGGAGATCATCTCCAGAAAAAAGGAACAAACTTACGCTTTCCATTTATCTATGTTGATATTACATATTAGACATAATTATAAGGTAGAGAGAGAGAGAGATACAGTACTTTTTACTTTACTGGGCAAAATTTTAACCAGGAACCTGCTGCTGTCCAAATGGAAATGGTTGCTGAACAATTTTAGGGCTCAACTTTTCATTCTTTTGGTCTTCATTTTTAAGTAAGAATTAATTGTGTAGGGATGCGGGATGGATGGATGGATGGATGGATGAATAATGATGATGATGATGATGATGATGGATGGATAGATAGATAGATAGATGGATAGATAGATGATAGATAGATAGATAGATAGATAGATAGATAGATAGATAGATAGATAGATAGATAGAAAGAAGAGAGATAGA
>QLTV01003652.1:2258791-2287947 GCA_003457575.1 Thermophis baileyi
TAGATAGATAGATAGATAGATAGATAGATAGATAGATAGATGATAGATAGATAGATAGATAGATGATGATGATAGATAGATAGATAGATAGATAGATAGATAGATAGATAGATAGATAGATAGATAGATAGATAGATAGATAGATAGATAGATAGATAGATGATAGATAGATGACAGATAGATAAAAAATAACAATGATAAAATAAAATAGGGCTTATGGCAATAACAACATTGCAGAAAATTTGGGGGATCCAAAGTAGGGACAATAAATGGAGCTCCAGAATCTTGACCAATATTCTATTACCAAGTTCTCATTCCCATTCCAGATCTTTTTTTTTTATCATTGTTTCCCCTAGATTTTATACATGAACTCCAGCTGTTTTGGGGAGCTGTGGTGTCTTGGAATGAAAGACACCAAGAAAAGTTATGACTCACTATTAATAAACACTTAAATGCCAAGCATTGTGCTTGCTATTATATTGATCATTCAAATGGTTGCATTTACAATAGATAGGCAAGGCCAGGTTAGGAAAGTGAGGTGAACACAGAGGGCACTCCAAAGGGAAGAAGAGGTGAAAACTAATGTATGTCTCCCATTTGCCAGGGTCTTGTGCTGGAAGGGAATCTAAGATGAATTTATGGGATATGATGACTGTCTGCGTGGTGCTACTCAACTCGATCTCGACCTTTCCGCTTCCCGCTGGTAAGAGACCTCCTGAAAAGGCCCGCTCAGTGCTAGGAAGAGCTGAAGAAGACCACACTACCAGCAGGCTGCTGAATCCCTACGCTGGCCAAATGGATTGTAAGCACACATTCCACTTTCTTGCTGCCACTTCTTGTTGTTTTTACAGCTGCTTACTGGCCTTCGGCTTTTTTTTTTTTTTTGGTCATTTTGAGATGATCCAGTCAGCTCTGCCCTCCAACAGAGACTCAGGTGGGGATGGGCAGATGGGGGCTAAGGAAGAAACAGTCAAGCGATTGCCATTGTTGCCCCACAGCACAAGATAAACTAGGGCTAAAGGCATTCCTGCAAATCAGTATGATGCTAGTGGCTGTTGCTTTGCTTTTCAGCAGATTAGCTTCCTGTATTATTGTTTTTTTTTAAAACTAGCCTTTTCCAAGTTGGGTTGGTCAGGAAGCTTGTCTTTAAGTTGTTGAACAGAAGCCACATTGCAGAGCTTGTTTCCTTGAGATTTGCTTCAGATCAAGAGCCTTACAGTGTATAGTTTTAGTCTTATTTATTCAAGACCTACCGAATTCAGCTGGGCCAGTTCCCACATGCATTGAGTTGCATCCTGGGAATGAAAGTCAGATTTTCTTGAAATTAAAGTTCAAATTAATGTTGGGATTTTTTTTTATGATGAAATGAAATATTTTCACTGGCAATATACTGCTGACTGTCTTGGAACATAGTGCAGGTTTCTATTCACTTTCCCTTCACATGTATGTGGAAGTATGGATAGAGTAGGGAACAGGATTGTACTGCAATCTGTACCCAGGGAAGGCCATGTTCTATAACAGGGGTGTCAAACTCAATTTCATTGAGGGCCGCATCAGGGTTGTGTTTGACCTCGGAGGGCCGGGGGGTGGGCGTGGGCGTGGTGGGCGTGGCCATGGTAGGCGTGACATGGGACTCGTTTCAGGGGCACCTGTCGTGGCCAAGTGCTAATGCAGGACTTCCCTGAGATCCTCACTCACTCTCATTATAATCTTCCTTCCTTCCTTCCTTCCTTCCTTCCTTCCTTCCTTCCTTCCTTCCTTCCTTCCTTCCTTCCTTCCTTCCTTCCTTTATTCATTCATTCATTCATTCATTCATTCATTCCTTTTCTTCTTTTTCCTTCCCTCTTCATTCTCCTTTCTTCTTCCTTCCTCTTTCCTTATTTTTCCTTCCTTGTTCTCTTCCCATCTTTCCTTCTTTTTCTTTGTCTTTCCTCTTTCCCTTTCTCTTTTCCTGTCCCTTCTTGCATGCTCAAATGCGAAAGGGGAAACATTTCTCCTTTTGTTTTGTTTTTCGTTTGTTTTCATAGCCCTCTGCTAGCGAAAATGGCAGTTTTTGCTGGTAGAGGCACTGCGGGCCGGTCCTTTGCTGTTTCAAGGCGGCCCGGGCCGGATCCAGCCCACGGGCCTTCAGTTTGACACCCCTGTTCTATACATTCATGCAGTTGGTGATGTATGTTTAATTCCTTCATGCTTTCAGGAACTCTGATCACTCCAAGGCCTTTCTTCACATGAAGGAGATAATATTGGTATAATGGCTTGCTCATAGGTCCCTTCCATGTGATCCTTTCAACAGATGGTAGGGACTTGAATGTGCCAACACTGGAACAAGACACAGTCCTACTCAGGAGTAGGCTTCAAAAATTTTAGCAAGGGGTTCTCTGCCTGGTTGCTGGGTGGGCGTGGCCTAGGCCTCCTGCACCACGGCGGGGGAGGCGTTTTTGCCCTCCCTGAGCCTCCGCGCGCGCCCTGCACTTACCTGCATCCAAAACGGGCCGCGTGAGGACTCCTGGGAGGGGCAGGGCAGGGTGGGCAGGGCCAGCCAGGAATGGGATTATGAAATATTTTCACTGGCAATATACTGCTGACTGTCTTGGAACATAGTGCAGGTTTCTATTCACTTTCCCTTCACATGTATGTGGAAGTATGGATAGAGTAGGGAACAGGATTGTACTGCAATCTGTACCCAGGGAAGGCCATGTTCTATAACAGGGGTGTCAAACTCAATTTCATTGAGGGCCGCATCAGGGTTGTGTTTGACCTCGGAGGGCCGGGGGGTGGGCGTGGGCGTGGTGGGCGTGGCCATGGTAGGCGTGACATGGGACTCGTTTCAGGGGCACCTGTCGTGGCCAAGTGCTAATGCAGGACTTCCCTGAGATCCTCACTCACTCTCATTAACCCTTATTTTTCCTTCCTTCCTCTCTTCACATCTTTCCTTCTTTTTCTTTGTCTTTCCTCTTTCCCTTTCTCCTTTCCTGTCCCTTCTTGGATGCTCACTTGCAAAACCATGTGATCCTTTCAACAGATGGTAGGGACTTGAATGTGCCAACACTGGAACAAGACACAGTCCTACTCAGGAGTAGGCTTCAAAAATTTTAGCAAGGGGTTCTCTGCCTGGTTGCTGGGTGGGCGTGGCCTAGGCCTCCTGCACCACGGCGGGGGAGGCGTTTTTGCCCTCCCTGAGCCTCCGCGCGCGCCCTGCACTTACCTGCATCCAAAACGGGCCGCGTGAGGACTCCTGGGAGGGGAGGGGCAGGGTGGGCGGGGCCAGCCAGGTTTGGAATTTGGGGGTTCTCCGAACTGCACAGAATCTTAGCTAGAAGTTCTCCCGAACCCCTGCAAACCCCCAGCAGTCCACCCCTGGTCCTACTTTCTTCGTTTTCTTTCCCACATTCGCTGAATAAATGAAAATGAACCTGTCCTTGTTTCTGTTTCCTGGAGTACTACATTGATGAGAATTTAATAATATGTATGTGGCAGCAATCTGCCTTTCCCCCCCCCCCCTCAAAATTTTGAAAGAATAATGCTTTTCTAATGAAGCTTATAGATCAGTGTTTCTCAACCTTAGCAAATTTAAAATGTGTGGACTTCAACTTCTAGAACTGTTGCTGGCTGGGGAATTCTGGGACTTGAAGTCCACACATCTTAAAGTTGCCAAGGTTGTGAAACACTATTGCTGATAGTTATGCCTTGCAAGGGCTTTGCCTCACTCTGTTGTAACACAAAGGGGATCAAGGAGCAGCTTCTTATGTGTAAATGAGATGTACTCCATGAGTTGTAGCCACCCCTTGGGCTCCTCGGGTGGGTTTTATTGTGCTTGTAGCAAATTATACAGTAGTCTTCCACTGTTGCTTTCTGGTGACATAGGGATTCTCAGCCATTTTTGCCTCTTCAGCATCTTTCCAACAGATGCAAAACCACATCTGCATTCTTCCACTTTTCTGCCTTGCCTGTTCCTCCTTCTCTGTCTTTCCACTGGAATCTTTCCTGGGTTTCCCTCTTCACTTTTTTTGGAAGGAAGCCACAGGAATGATGCAAGTTAGCCAAAATGTTTAAACTTTTGTCATTCTTTCTTCCTTCTACCACACTAACTACTATAATTCTTCAATTGACTCAATTGTTGATTCTTTTCTGTATGATGAAGGCATTCATACCCAAATAGACATTCTAGAAAGTCTCAGGTTTCTTTGTCTTTAGAACCCCTCTGTAGTTGCTTTTGGGAAATATGGTAGTGTAATGAAAAGTCACAAAAATTTCTGACAATAAATGCCAGAAATAAACTGTTATTGTCCAGTCAATTATGATCATTGCTGTTAGTTATTACTTGTAAAGTGGTTTAAATCATAATTAATTTCTTCATACATCAACCTAATGTTGTGAAGGCTGGGCTAGGAAATAACTATTTGCAAGGAGGCTCATCAATAATCAAAAATAGTTTTAGTAAAAAATTATATCTAGATTAAGCTTGGTGTTTCTTTATAGTTAAATTTGGGAATGAGTTAAAATTAATTTAGTATCTTCTGAAACTTCAAGTTTCTGTTGATCACATTATTGCTGCTTTACAAGTTGAATAAACTTAGAAAATGTGATATAACATAGTCACTGATATTTTTTGTCTAGTCAACCACAACCAGTTATATTTGCAGTTGCTTTCTTCCTCCACAATATACTGTACATTAAATATGTAAGATAAGCTCAGTCAATATACATCACTGAGCAAGAATCAAGCTTAATGAAACAGCAGTATAGCATAACTAGCTGATCTCACTAAGCCTCCCCAGAGACAGAGCCATGGTGGCGCAGTGGTTAGAATGCAGTATTGCAGGTTAACTCTGCCGACTGTCAGCAGTTCGATTTGCACTGGCTCAAGGTTGACTTCCATCCTTCCGAGGTCAGTAAAATGAGGACCCAGATTGTTGGGGGCAATATGCTGACTCTGTAAACCGCTTAGAGAGGGCTGTAAAGCATTATGAAGCGGTATATAAGTGCTATTGCTATTGCTATTTTGATCCATCCTCCCAATTAATATTTCATAAACTGGAATAACTATTATTAATGTTATATAAGCTTTGAGGCAGGTTTTGATTCAAAATATGTATGGTTTGGATTGGGATTGTCTCTATTAGCTGCTGTTTCAATGGATTGCTCATGTGCACAGTGATATTGCTGTCCTTGTACACAAAATTATGCTTCTGAATCTCTCAGTTGTCCTGTTGTAGAGATACTATGTATGAAAATGTCTAGGAACTTTCAGAACAATTAAGGATATAAGGCCTTCTATCTTTCTTTCTCTGCACAGATAGAACTTGATCCATTTACATTGAAATTGTGTAAAATTTCAGTTGTTACTTAATTAAAAAAACTATTGAACATGCTTATGTAAATATTGACACATCAGCATGCCATTTATTGGTTTGCATAATTCTAAGTGCATAATGCGGTGGCATTACAAAAATGGACTTTGTTTGTTTCAGAGGCATAAGCAACTAGGAGTAAATATTTATTGCACTGAAATATTTTGAATTCTCATTAGATTCAACAAGTAGAGATAATGTGGCAGATGGGTTTTCAGTGGCCTGGCCTGTTTCCTGTTCTGATGACACGAGCCAGCCATTGGAGTGAGTAAAAGGAGAAAAGAAAGTTCAGTGTTGGCCTTGAAGAGAAGTTGCACTTATCACAAGGCCTGATGAGCTGCTCTGGCTGGCCAGGGCTTTTGTGGGGAGTTTTTGGAGACAGCAGTCCCATTGTTCCAGTCTGCTACATAGCTGGGGGGTGGGGGGGGGAGGGTGTCACCCACCTCCACTGAGGGGTCATGCTACTAGTCTGACTAAAAATAGAAGAGGGAAGGAGGAGAGAGAAAGTCTGTGCATAAAATTAACAGAGCGGCTGGAGAAGAAAGTTGAAGAGAGAAGTTAAGTGTGTAGATCACACACTTAATTTCCTGGTTGGAAAAGGAGAAGTAAGGTCCAGGGGGCAAGGAGATGATCAGCTGTTCATGGCAAAGCCCTGGGCTCTGGGGAAAGACTGGGCAGATGACCCTGAGAAAGATTCTTCCCTCAGGCGGAGAAGGAGAAGATCAAGCCATCTTTAGCATGTTATTGTAAAAGCCTGAAAAAGGGGAAGGGATTGAGAGAAAAAGGGAGGAAGCAAGAGAGACACAGATGGATAGTCTCTGGGGGACTTAGGAGGATCCAGTATTGTGCTATATACTTGTCCTAAATACATGCTGTAAGTATCACTATATAGCAAAATGCATATTTTTCTGTGTCAACTGCCCCCCTTGTAAAATAATACGCCTCTAGTTCAAAAAGAAAGAAAGAAAGAAAGAAACCCTGTCACACTGTAACAGATTGACAGCAAATGTGGCAGCATTCCTTCAGTGTTTTATCTCCATCCTTACTGGCACCAAGCAAACCATGAGGCATATTGATGGAACTGACATGTCCAGCTTTAGATATAACCATACGTAAGGGAGAAAATCCAGAAGGAAAAGGACAGTATCTTCTGTAGGAGAAACCTTGCGTTATATCATATTTGCACATCAACCCTGCACAGTTGTGGCAAATCAGCTGTTCAATAGAAACAGGCAGGTCAAAATCAGTTCTTCTTCTTTCCCAAATAGTTGATTGGTATAGTTGCTGATTTTATACTGCAATCAATTTTGGTCATCATATTACAAAAAAAGATGTTGAGACTTTGGAAAAAGTTCAGAGAAGAGCAACCAAGATGATCAAAGGCCTGGAGACTTAAACATATGAAGGACATATATGAAGGATTTGGGTTTGGCTGGTCTAAAGAAAAGAAGAATTAGGGGTGACATGATAGCAGTATTCCAATGTTTGAGGGGCTGCCACAAAGAAGAGGGGGTCAAATTATTCTCCAAAGCACCGGAGGTCAGGACAAGAAACAATGGTTGGAAACTAATCAAAGAGAGAAGCAACCTGGAATTAAGGAGAAACTTCCTAACAGTGAGGACAATTAACCAGTGGAACAGCTTGCCTTCAGAAATCATGGGTGCTTCATCACTGGAGGTTTTTAAGAAGAGACTGGACAGCCACTTGTCTGAAATGGTATAGGGTAGAGGTGGGTTCCTACCGGTTCGGCCCGGTTCTTTAGAACCAGTAGCGGGAATTTCCCCCCGCTCGCCAAACCGGCAGCGATGGCCAGCTGGACACACCTCCGAACCGGCTCTCTCGGCGGCGCCATAGGCGGCGCCATCTTGTTTTTCGCTTCTGCGCATGCTACTAGCTGGATTGATAGAAGACCTCCAAGGTCCCTTCCAGCTCATTCTATTCTAAATTCTCTAACAACCTACTAGCTGGATTGATAGAAGGAGCTGCCTGCATTGCACCTACAGGCGGATAATGGATTTTCAGCACTGTGCATGCGCGCGCCCATGCGGCGCGGGAGGAAGTGAACCGGCAGCGAGATAAGTTAGAACCCACCCCTGGTATAGGGTCTCCTGCTTGAGCAGGGGGCTGGACTAGAAGACCTCCAAGGTCCCTTCCAGCTCATTCTATTCTAAATTCTCTAACAACCTACTAGCTGGATTGATAGAAGGAGCTGCCTGCATTGCACCTACAGGCGGATAATTCCTCATCCAATTAGAGATGCATTTGCCTCCGTACAGCTCAAGGCTAGACTAGACAGAAGCAAAACCTTTTTTTATTTCCACCATGAGAGGTTGCTTATGATTAGAAAAATAAGCTTTGTAACATATTGCGGAGTCGATTGTTGACTTTATGTGACTAAATTCAGTGTGCTATACAGTCTTTAATTTGAAGCCAAGTCAACCCCAACCAAATACAAATCAGGAAAGATGACCATTTGTGCAGCAAATAAAGGAAGTGAATCAATTGCCCTACATCTTATGGTCTAATAAGCATCAGATTTTCCCAGGTAGGCTTGATGTCTTGAGGTAAGTAGATGGGGCAAGGAGTCATCAGATCCATTGAGTTAAGGGGACTGTTTTGCTTTGTGTTTTGTTTTTGTTAGCCATTAGTTCACCCACAATTATTAAACTAATTTTGTGATGGGGTGGAGCCACGAAGTCCCTACTATTCTTGCAGTTTGTGTGAACCTGTAAATGGCTCTGAAAAGGAAGCGGAGAGCTTTCTTTGACATTAGAACTCTTTTTAGAAACTGAAACTTCTAGAATGCTAATATGGTGAATTTCTAGATTATGTTCAATCTGTTACCAAAATGCCTTAAGTCTCCATTAGCCTCTTCTAAGAAAACTGCACCTTAAATGAACATCAGAAGCCCCCAAACCTCTCATAACTGAGGAGCATTCATTTAATGTATAGCAAAATCGTATGTATTCTGTATTCATTTGTAGATGCCTTTAGATTTATTGAAACCAGGAAAACAGAATATAATCGCTGTGTTCACATAATGTGTTAGGCCCCCAAAATAAACCATGATGTAGCTCAGTGTTCACACAAGATACTAAAATAGTGCCTGGTTTCTCACAGCAGACTGAAATACAAACAACACAAACTTATTTAACCTTGTCTACTATGTTGTGTGAACCCAGCCACTGTAAATATATTATTTAATTTCAGTGATTCTTTCTAAGTACATGTGGCTTATACCACCTTTATTTTAACCAGCATGCAGTAGTAGGCTTCCCTTTAATGCATAAAATGAGTTTTAGACTAAGTAACAGTTTGGCCAATCAGTTTGGAAATCTAAACCCAACGCTTCTAGTTCTTCACACTTCTATTTACTGTCAGTTTACAAGCTAGTGCAAAACTACATATAGCAATAGCACTTAGACTTATATACCGCTTCATAGTGCTTTTACAGCCCTCTCTAAGCGGTTCACAGAGTCAGCATATTGCCCCCAACAATCTGGGTCCTCATTTTACCCACCTCGGAAGGATGGAAGGCTGAGTCAACCTTGAGCCGGTGAGATTTGAACTGCCGAACTACAGCTAGCAGTCAGCTGAAGTAGCCTGCAGTGCTGCACTCTAACCACTGCGCTACCTCGGCTCTGTACATGTTGACTGTACATGAAGGTTCAAAGAAAGGGCTTCTTGGTTTCTCCTCTTCCCACTTGAGTCCTGGCACGTGATCTCGTAGATCAGGACCTTGGGGTGGGGCAGGATGGGCGTGGCCAGCTCGATGTCACTTTTTGTCGGGGGCACCTGTGATGGCCCGAGTGCTCTGCCAGCGAAAACGGAGCTCAGAAGGGCAGAGGGCGGCCCTCCCAAGCTCTGTTTTTGCTGGCAGAGGGTTGCAGGAGGCTGTTGAAGCCAAAAACAGAGCTCGGGGGACCACGCGCGGCCCTCCCGAGCTCCGTTTTTGCTGGCAGAGGCACCGTGGGCCGGTCCTTCGCTGTTTCCAGGGTGGCCCCGCAGGCCAGATCTAAGCACCGTGCAGGCCGCATCCGGCCCGGGGTCCTTGAGTTTGACACCCCTGTTGTAGATGGTCTCACAGAAGGAATTATAATATCAATGAATATCAAAGAATAAATAGGCTGTGCTGCCTATTTTTTCAGCGCCTTAGAAATTGGATGCAACCTTTCACCTTGTTGGGGAAAAAAAATACAGTACTAGTTTATATTATAGGAAGGATTGCTTGCCAGCTGTCTTTTCTAGTTTAGTAAGCCAACAAGGACCGTTTGAGTCATTCAAAGTTTATTTTTCCTTAGCATTGTTAATATATCATCCATCGTTGGTGAACATGTTTCCATTTCCTCCAAAGCTTGTACATTTTGCAATGAAGTCCATTCTTAATCTGGATGCAAACAACAGGAATAGTCCACCTAAGGAGCTTGTTGGTTTTCCATCTGTGGAGGTGTTTTGTTTTTTGTTTTTTGGTTTTTGGTTTTTTTTTTAAGGCTGGATACCTACCTACCTTCCATGGATGATTTAATTGGTTTCCCTACACGTTGTAGAGGGTTTGACTAGATGAGCCTTGTAGTCTATTCCAATTCTACAATCTTCTGGTTCTAACTTCTTAGTTCGGATTCCTTCTCAGTCACTGCCATGTCTGTAAAGCAGGCTGAAATATTTGGGGTATCTTAGGTTTTATACAGGCCCACTATGTAGACCAGACCAGGAAATCAACTCTACAGGCAGGCTAAAACTACTTTGATATGGGATATAATAACAGAACCTTGCAAATCTAATTGTGAAGAATTTCTCTCACTTCTTATACCCATGTGAATTAGGGAGGAGTCTTAGCTGACCCGCCTCTGCGTACTTTCTGCTTGGTCAGGACTTAAGCTACCCTTTTCTCCTCCTTGCTTTGATGACAGATCTGGCATATTTCTGTCAAGGTCAACTTTCTTACTCTCTGTATTTTCCTCATCCTTCAAATAGTTCAGTTATTAGGAAGTTGTCTGCTTGCTTCCATACTTTTTGCATATACCAGGGTTATCTTCATTATTGTTGATTATGACTACCAGAATTCCTAATCATTGCACTCAGTCTTTGAATGGTACCAATTTTGCTGGGATTGGATAACAATATTTGTTGAGGGGATGATATCTATGATGCAATTCTCCAGGGCAAGTGTCACTCAAAGGAGGATATGAATTCACACATTGAAAGTGGCTTGAATCCAGGCAGATGTTTTCCAGTAAATCAGGAGTAGTAATCCTATGGTAATCCTGTGAACCATGGGCTAGATGTGGCCTGAAGACCTGTTTTACAGATCCCATATTTTTCTTTGGGCTAGTTGTGTTCAAACTTTAAAAGTAATCGGTTATATTTTGAGGCTTAGTGCATTTTTTGTGTAAACCCAGCCTGAATAAATTTGAAGGCCAACATTTCAATCCTGTTCACTGTGCCATTGCCATGCTCCAAATAAAAATGTCCTCCTCCCCCAGTTGTAATTCATGCCCATTTTTACATTAAAAGGTGGGTAACAATGCTCAGACAGTTGTGGAAATGGAATAGAACTATGAATAGGCAACTTATAGAGTGTCATAGACAAGGAATAGACCAATTTTCTGTAATCTGAACCTTCCAAATGTATCAGATCACCACTTTCATAATTCCCGGTGGTTCCCCTGGATAGAAATTACAGTTGTACTCCAATGCATTGGGAATATCAAGTTAAGGAAGTTTTCTGTCTGTTCAAGAGTGACTAGGTGCTGTGAGAATACATCACAGTCTAATATTTCACTTAATCTAGTTTTCCATGGAAACACTTAGTCAACCAATGGATATGTATTAAATAGGTTAGCCTGTCTTATGAACCTCTTTCAACATCAAAAGTAATGTTGGGATTTTCACAATCACCTTATACAATGCCTGTACCTAAAAGAAGAAGGCAGCAATGGATGTTGATAAAAATGTGTTAATCCTTGTGAATTTTGAAATCACGCCTATAGAACATACATTTTGTTAAGCTGTCATGATCATGGGATAATTTGGGTCCAGTTGAGCAGAGTTTTCTTTTGGTTGTTTATATTATGGTATTGGTCATCAATTTATATTCTGTATGTCATATTTATGTATTGTACAATATCTGTTTTAACACTATGGCTCTTGTTTGGTTTATGGCTTGTGTTTTGTTAGTGTATATCACTCAGAGTCTCATTGTTGAGTTGGATCCAGTAATAAATCCAGTAATAAATAAAATTTTAAAAATTGAATTTTGCAGCCTTTAACGTATGCAGTTGTCACTCCCAGATTTAACCATGTGCCTGCTTGAAATTTCAGTAAGTAAGATCATTTTCTCCATGTGAAATAAGATGGATACGCAATCATTTGACAAATTGTTTTTCTCCTTTTCCCAACAGCTAATATGCCTGTGGATTATCCCAGCCAACTTGAGGACGTGATGGATTTTATTCAAACCACTTTAAAAAGATTGAAGAGGTCACCAGATAAACCACGTTTCTCCAAACGGGAAAGAAACCGGCAAAATGCAGGAAGGAACAATAATTCCAACAGCAAGAAAGGACGGAGAGTTCAAAGGCTCAAATCTCGGGATTGTGTCTTAAGTGAGATTCACTTAAATGTGACTGACTTGGGTTTGGGATACACTACCAAAGAAGAATTGATTTTCCGTTATTGTAGTGGTTCGTGCGAGACTGCTGTAACCCTGTATGACCAAATTTTAAACAATTTAACCCAAAATAAAAAGTTGGTCAGTGACAAAATCAGGCCACAGCCTTGTTGCAGACCCATTGCTTATGATGATGACCTTTCGTTTTTGGACGATGACCTATCAACTTATCACATACTGAGGAAACATTCCGCTAAAAAATGTGGGTGCATTTGATGTCCTTGTGTGTTTGGACACGGCTATGATATTGCATTCCTGCTAAAATGGGCAAAGAAGGGGACCAAGGCTCCTGAGAAAAGAAAAAGTTGGCTTCAAATGAAGGAAGAGGACCAAGCATACAGGAGAACAACAGCTGTGGAAGCCTGGTTGATGGAAATCCAGCACAGGATAATTGGTGAAGCTACAACATGAGGGAGCTTTTGGTTTCTACAGGAAGGCAAATAGACATCAATGCTCAGGGGCTGAGATCCAGGATAAATGGGAATTATTTTACATCATTGGTTTTGAGGTGATCCACCATTGGCAAAACTTGGCCGAACAGGTGCTTATCAACACAAGCTCCCTTCCTTCTTTGTTTTCTCTCCCCCCCCCACTCCCCAAATGGAAGTTAAACTAATGATCGCAGGCCTTCATCACAATCTGGAGGCATAATCTGTCTTTCATATTGAGAAGAATGTGTTTTATGATCAGCTGCAGGGGCTTCTGGGGGGGGCGGTGAAATCAACAATGTCAGAATGGCCACCATGATCAGATGACTGGAGTTCCAACCCTTTTTAAATGTGTCTGTGGCATGTTAAAAAGGAACGATGCTTTGGTTATCCAGCCATATCCATGATTTTGGTCTTGTTGACCTCATTCCTCATAGACACCCCTGATCCAAACCTTCCCTAACCTTGCATCCTCCAGTTAATATGGACTGGGTTTCCAGAATTCTTCATAATGGCCATACTGGCTGAAGCATTCTGAAAACTGAGATCCCAGGTTGAGGAAGGCCACTCTGTGAGCAATCCTGAGGAATTTATCGGGACATTTGAGATGCAAGAGTGGAATATATAGAAATGTTATAATGGATAAAACACACTTGATGAAAGGAGGAAATTATCCTAGCAGAACTCTCCGTTCATACAAATTGCTGGCTAAATTTGTCCAGCTTGAGAACTGACAGTTCCCAACATTTCACTCGGCACTTTTTTTGATACTTGTTTATGGAAAGCCTAGCAATTGTAGACCTTTGTCTTCCATTGCTAATAATCTCTTTTAGAAATCCTTCACAGAAATCTAAACTTGAAATTCTGCCCTTGATTTACAGACCACTTAGCTAAATTGTACATCACAACATCCCTCTTTTTTGTGATGTAAAGACATTAACAAGCTTCTTTTCCTGTGCCTTATGAATAATGCAGAATTATTCTACCCATACCAATCAGTCAGAAAAGAAACTCACAACAGAGCCCTCCAGTTACAAAGCTTCAAGTAGAGTTACATATACAGGTAGCCCTTGACTTACAACAGTTCATTTAGTGACCATTCAAAGTTACAATGGCACTGAAAAAAAGTGACTGAGGACCGTTTTTCACACTTACGACTGTTGCAGCATCCCTATGCTCACATGATCAAAATTCAGATGCTTGATAACTGACTCATATTTATGACGGTTGCAGTGTCCCGTGGTCATGGGATCAGCTTTTGCCAACTTTCTAACAAGCGAAGTTGATGGGGAAGGCCAGATTCACTTAACAGCCATGTTACTAACTTAGCAGCTGCAATGATTCACTTAACAACTGTGGCAAGAAAAGTCATAAAATGGGGCAAACTCACTTAACAAACGTTTCCCTTAGCAACATAAATTTTGGGCTCTGTTGTGGTCTTAATTCGAGGACCAGCTGTAAATTGAAAGCAATTCCATATTTTTATATACAGGTAGTCCTCAATTAACAATCATTCATTCGTGTGCCAACCATTTGAAGTTATTGGCCCTGAAAAGGGGGATTTACAAATGGTCCTCACACTTATAACCGTTGCAGTATCCCCATTATCATGCTTGGCAACCGGCATGTACTGTATTTACAACTGTTGCAGCATTCTGAGGTCAGGAGATCACTATCTGTGATCACCTTCACAGCTGGCTTCCAATAAGCAAAGTCGATGGGTGAAGCCGAATTCACTTAATCGTGTGATTCACTTAATAACGAGTAATTTGCTTAACAACCGTGGCAGAAAAGGTTGTAAAATCGGGTGGGGCTCACTTAACAATCATCTTGCTTAGCAACAGAACTTCTGGTCTCGATGGTGGACGTAAGTCAAGGAGTACCTGTATGGGAAAGAAGTCAAGCTCAACTTTTAATTATGTTGCTAAATTCTAAACAAATGATTATGAAAAAGATGGAGGATTTCTAAAAGCTAACTGATTTAGAATGTAACTGAAAAAGGAATAATGTTAAAGGGAGAGAGATGTTACCCTTTCTGTTTCCCAACATAGCAGGCTGTGTTTTTAATCACCTGTCTAGCAAATGCCATTTTTAAAAATGTGGATCTTTTATTGGTTTAAAGAAGGACTAAGGTCACTTACTTAATGAACTACATTTTTATTTGCGGTCATCGTGAGTGAAGAGAAAGACTACTTGATGCAATGCATCCTGTTTAAAGTCAAATCTAGAGAAAATATTTATTGAGATTTTAAGTTATTATTATTATTATTATTTATTACGGTTCAGACATGAGTTTCAGTTTCATTATTTATTAAAGCTTCTTTCTTCTAAAGAGGTGCCAAAGTTACAATGGGATAGTGATGCTGGGATCAAGGTATATAGTTTTTCTTTAAAAAAAAAAGTATTAAGAATGAATATCGGGAATGCAAACTGTTGTTGTTGTTTTTTAAAAAATCACTTACTTTACCATTTGAACAAAAATCATGGAAGCCCAGTTGGATAGTACTTCATCATACTCATTGCAATATGTTTTATCATTGATAAAACTTTTATCATCTTCTTTAACTAGTTGAAAGTTTGAAGATTCCCTAACTTCTGACAATGCTGTTGGGAAGGGTTGAAGTCACAGGAGAGGTCATACTTTGTTACCTTTGATGTGGGGGAGAGGCAAAGTATCATAAAGACCAGAAAATATCAAGAATATTCTAATAGCTGAATATCCTGTCAGATGTTAATCGGTTTAATCTTAAGATGTCTCTTCCTTGGCCTCATTCAGCTTAGGGAAGTGATTGGAGGCCATCAAAGATGAGCTATTTGAAATAATAACTTAGTGATGGCTTTCAAACAACTGAGCTATATTCATTTCGAAGACCATTATCTCTCATAAGCATCTCTCATAAGAAGCCACTGGGTCAACTGATGCAAACTGTTGTATGCAGTAGATCAGAGTTTCCCAACCTTGGAAACTTTAAGAAAGATGGACTTCAACTCCCAGAATTTGGGAATTCTGGGAGTTGAAGTCCACCTTTCTTAAAGTTGCTAAGGTTGGGAAGCACCGCAGTAGATGAACATCTGCATGCATGCATACATTTTTTAATACGATGGTCTTTTAAATGATCTGAAGTGCATTTCAGTGGAAATCTGCATACAAATTGTTGGATGCCCAAGCTTGTATTGTTTGACATAACCCCTAAAATAGCAACTATAAAAGTATCTATTTGAAAGGGACTTAGAGGTGAGGCAAACCCATTGCAGCAAAGGCTTAGTCATTGGTCACTTAGACAACAAAGTTAAGCATTTGTTTAATGCTGTCTCAATGAAGTGAACAAGATTTGATAGTGCCCAATTTGGTGACTCTTAATTTTCTACATTGTTTCTACTTCAGATGGAACATAATGTTTCTTGGGATGCTTATATCAAACCCTTCTCCTAAGAAGCATTTTACATCCTTGCATAGTATTGATCAAGAGCATCCTATACCTGGAAAGATATTCATACTATCTGAACATTTCACCCATTATGAAAAAGTAATTATACAGTATTTCTGTAGTCTTTGGCAGATATTAGTTCCTAGTATTGGTCTTAAGCTGCTAAAACGTTGTTTAAATACACCTAGGAATTTAATTGACATTTCTAATGGAACTCTCCTTGTTTTTAAACAAGAGCAGGGGGGGGGGATTTAAATTGTGCAAATTTTAGAATCCTTATTACTTTATCACAATAGTTCATAATAAGCCAGATCATTTTGTCCTGTCTTTTGATTCTGACTGACAATAGCTAAAAGGATTTTTATCTCCCAGGCTTCTTATCTAATGTTCTTAAAGCAGAGGTCCCAGGAAATGAGAATGAAGATCTTACATGTTTGAAGCTGGCTTGCTATTTCTGCTGCTATTGCCTACCATATTACTACTGAGATATAATCGTCCCAAAGGTGCTTTTTCAAAGGGCAACTGGACTTTGTTTTTCTTTGAAGACGTTTCGCTTTTCATCCGAGAAGCTTCTTCAGTTCTGAAGTGGAATGTTTGAGAACTGAAGAAGCTTCTTGGGTTAGACGCGAAACATCTTCAAGGAAAATCAAAGTCCAGGTGCCTTTTGAAAAAGCACCTTTGGGACAACCATGACCTGGATGACTGAGAATCTCCATAGACATACTGAGATATAGGAACTTTTCATGAACCTTAATATATTCTTGAATTAAGCTTTCCATTCTTCCTGCCACACCTTTATTTTTTCATGTAATATATTATCTCACAGGATGATTACTTGTGGCTTTTTGGGACACACAACTTTATGCTCACCATTTCCTACTTGAGCCATCTGCCAATCCCACCTTCATACAATTGGACTATGAAAGCAAGGAAGACCTGTGTCTCAACATATACAGTTTACCAAGGTGAGATGGCTAGGAACTATAAAATAGAATTCCACAATCTCCCTCTTAAATTAAATCTGCTATGTGGAGACAATCCAAAAGAGAAATTCCTTCAGTCCTACAGTGTTCAGAGGTTTTTTCCAAGAAAAAGGAGAGTCGGTTGTCTTTTAACTCTCTGGTAGAAATTCAACAACAACTACTTTGATGTAACAGATAGAATATTTATTGGATTTGCAACACCATGACGCATAGAAAATAATTAATGTGGAATTTGAAAAAACCCTCAGCATTTGATAAGATAAAGACCAAAGAGAAAAGAAAGCCATGTTATCTCATTCTGCCAAAAACTACAGAGCACATGTGGATTATGTAATAATGAAAAAAATAAATAAAAACGCACTCAACACCAATTAATCCATAATCAAAGTTTTATGAAAATGTAGCCTTATTTTTTCACACCAGAAAGCAAGTACAGAAGAATTGATGTCCCTGCAGAGATGTCCTCAAGGTGGCAGCCACAATAATGGGTTCCAAGTCCCACCTGTTTTTTATGCATGTCATGTGTGCACATAAAAATACAGGTGGCGCTTTGATTACATTATCATGGATGCTATTGAAATTTTGACTAAACCTGCAAATGCTACTTCTTTCATGTCTGATTCTGCTACCATTGCTAATGTACTACAGACATGGGACCACTATAATTTTCATCCAAATATTTTAAGTGCAATTTCTATCTCTTTTTGACTCTCTTATTTTTTTATACAGTTGGTCTCCAATAAACATAAGTGACTGTAATCCAGAGAACATACTGTATATCATATCCATAAGAATAACTCTATTCTTATTAACATTGAAAATAAGATTTCTGAAATCAATGGAACATCAAATTAGTATTCCACTGAAATGAAATAAATTTAACTTCAAGTAATTTCGTTGGAGTGGGTATATGAGAATTATATTAAAAATAATTCCAAGCACTTTGTTTTTGGAAATGTCGATAAGTAATTTTGCTGTGCTGTGCATACACTTCATTCATGCGGCCTTTGCATCGGAGAAATATCTGTTGCAAGAATGGGATCTGAGCGGGATTTAAGCCAACAGTTCAGTATATCTCTGTCATCAAGAATGCGTTCCATCCATTTGGGAAAAGGTTTCTAAAGCTTCCAGCAAAATATTTTGATTTTGTCCTAGGGATGTTGACCTTTCTGTGGATTATATCTTACGTGCCTGCCTAATGCTTGTCTTGAAGCCACTTTTTATCCTGTTGCTCCAGAAATTCGTGCGGCTATTGTTATCCATGTTCATTTTAGAGAGATATTCTGCTGTGTTCGGCAGCATTCCCAATTAAAATGAAAAGGAACATACCCCTAGTTTTAATTGTTTAAAAGGGCTGTACCTGCTTCAAAAATGATTCAGGCAAGGGGCTTCAAACATCTTACACAAGCTTGACAGCTCTCTGCTTTTGTTAAAAAGCTTTCTCCCCCCCCCCCAACAGACCTCTAGAACAGGAATATCAAACTGGCAGCTCGTGGGCCAGATGTGTCACCTGCAGGCCACGCCCACTCCAGCTCCGTGAATTGGAAAAATGTCGCGAAACATCACGTGACGCCAACGTGACACGGCGAGTTTGACACCCGTGCTCTAGAACAATCTCACTGCTTTAAGGAGTTAACGTATGTGATTCTTAAAGCAGCTGTAACTTTTCTTCAAGTTCAGGTAGTAATCTGAAATCTATGAGCTGCCTTACTGTCTAGCAGAGAGTCCTGCATTCACACTTGTGCAAATGTGAAAGGTTCAAAGGACTTCTCTGATATACTTTTTGAAGCATCCATAGCCCTATAGGTTAGCATAGAGGAAGGCAGACTAGGACCATCCAGATATTTTGACTTACAAGGTGCCAGGTCTTTTGCCATCAGCCATGCTGGTGAGGATCAAGACTCACTGAAGTCGAAACTATTGAACTACAGTAACATAGCCAGCTGCTACCCTATATTTCCACATATAAATAGATATTAACAGCATCGATGCCTATCTACTCAGAAGTAAAACTGATTGCATTCAATCGGACTTACTCCAGAGAGCAATCTAACCCTCTTTCAGCTAGAATTATTGTCACATTTACTTCCAGTTTTAATTTCCTTTCCAGTGAACCTTTGATGTTTCCTGTAAGTCTGGCTTTCATAGAGAGGATTTAAACATTTGTTTAATATTCCCACTGAAACAAAAGGAATTTTACTGGATTTTATCCAAAAGGAGAAAAAAATGATGAAGGAATAGTGATAAAATGGTCACATGACAGGATACAAGACTGCACAAAAGTTTATTCTTTAATGAGTTTCCACAATCTGAATCTTAACGTGGAAAGAATATTACCAAATAGGCTGCATTACAAACCATCAGTTTGTTAAATCTTGATTGCTTCTGGCAAGTCAGGACCAATAGCAGTTTCACATCTTGTATTAAGCCATAATGTACTAAATGTTTTATTTTTGGCTTTTGTGAAGCTATCTAACTGCTGTGTTGAAACCATGGTTTATGGTTTAGTGCAATGCATGAACCTCATACTGTTCCCTGTAAGATAAATCAGCAAGACATAAATTCGGCTGGTACGTATTCTGAACAATTAGCTGTCATGTTTAGGATATGTTATAGTTATATGACTGGTTTATCCTTAATCATAATATAGTACTACCGGTATGTGGTCATCAATTGGAAAAATCTAATGGATTTGATGATGTAAGAACATCATGGTTCCTATTCTCAAGTTTTTCCATATGCATGAGTACAGTTATCTTTTCAGACAGGGAAGTCTGCAGAAGACAAAATGATACCCTCAAAATATTAATCCAAACCAACCAGGGCAATAGGTTCCATCTCTTTTCATGAAGCATTCAAGCACCTTTACAGGAATCACTTTGGCCTTTGCTGTGAGCCTCTTTCAGCAACCAGTAGCTTTCCCTCAGCCTGTTTCCCCAGCCTGTCTCATCCTTTAATGGCAGCCTAATGCTAACAAACCAAAAAGGTAAAGTTTGTGATTTTTGCCCACTCTGGAAATAAGAATTGAAAAATAAAATAAAAACAGATAGTTGTTATTATTGGGGATTTTTACTTCACCTCCAATTGACGTCTCAGCCGTTTGTGTTAAGCAAAGTTCTCTACAGACTTTATTTTTGTACAATATGCATTTTATAAACTTTTTATGAAATAAAGCTTCTTTCTATTGTTATGAGGTAATTAACTGTCATTGTTGCACAACTTTAAAGATGGCTTTTGTCTCCTGACTTTGTGGAACAGAATCTCAAAGGTAGGTAAGGCTTTGGGTTGTCCGCCTCGAAAAAAGCCAAGATGTCTGTTGCCATTGCACAATTTATGCTCCACACTTTTTCTTGTGACATCACTCATACAGAGCTTGGATCACATGGTTGTAGGTGCCATCTTGAGTTTTTTACCTCTCCCTGCAGATGCCCTGGTTCAGTACCAGGTCACTTTATTGGGAAACAGATGTATATTAGCTGAGGGGATCTGTTGCTCTGGGGGCCCCTTACGTACATGACTGATGGCTGATTTCTTAGGTAATATATGGCAATTCTGCCTCTGTCCATCAATTGGCCTTGTTTCACATACTTGTGGACACTCAGCTAGTTGAAGCACATGTGAAAGATAAATTCAAAAGCCAACAAACTCTCCAGGTCTCTAATTCATGAGGCTCTTGGGATGGCATGCACTCATCAAGACATTTTACCAGTCACATGTGATTGACTGTAGCAATACATAGGAGAATCCTTTCCCTCCTCCTAAATTTGAATTTTCCAAAGGTAAAATATAGAAAAATCTTTTTTACAAAGTTATATAAGATCCCACTGAATAGTTTTTGCACCAAATTCCCCTGCCGAAATTTAACAAATGGAATGCCTTTCAACATGGAGAGGACCTGGAACTATTAAAGAGGACCTTGTGAAAGGAAACCCTTGGCAATTCTAATTCTAATTGGCTGGAGGTTTAACAAAAGTCCTCTGCCTGAATGGAGACTATGCCCCTTTTTGTTTCATGTCCATGGGTGAGTGCAGAAGAGTCGAATATTAGTTCTTGTTAGTTTTTATTGTGTATTTAAAATTCAAATAAAATTTTATTTAAAAAAATTGACAGGATGGCAGGTGGAGTGTCACAGTGAAAGCCTCATTGGCTTGCATCCCAATGTTCTGTCCACCAACTCAATGTTTCTCAACCTCAGGAACTTTAAGATGTAGGGACTTCAACTCCCAGAATTCCCCAGCCAGCTGGCTGGGGAATTCTGGGAGTTGAAGTCCGTACATCTTAAAGCTCCTGAGGTTGAGAAACATTGCACTAATTCACTGATTTTGATCCCATGTGATACTTATGCTGTTTGGAGTTCATATTCTCTCTCCCACACACAAACACACTCATTAAATCTCGAGTTCTTTAATGAAAATTTTTGGCTAGTCTGCCAGCACAATGCCCCATCTATTATCATACCACCTTTGAGGTCAGCCACCCAACAAGTATTCCTTTTTGGAGCTGTCTTTTTTCCTCCTCACTATCCTTTTTATATCTCTCGCTCCTTCCGTCTCATTCTTGAGGAAAGCTGCCAACTTTCACACCATTCTTCCCAAATAAAAAAAAAAATTAAATTCCCACCTACCTGTGAGTTGATTTATTTTCTTTTACTAGAGATTAAAAATATGACTGCCTGTGGCCATATTTCAGAATAGGTCAGAACAACTCGAAGGATAGAAGTCATTTATATTGTAACGCCACATCTTTTGCACATCCTATACCAGTTACTACAGAGGCTAATTTCATCCATCAACAGAAGCAGCCACATTAAAGCCTGGAGGGAAAGCTTAACGGCAAGAATGCTGGAGGCTGGGATGCACAAACATTTCTGTGTTAGCGGTAGCCAGAGATCCAAACCACGATAGCACTGAAACATCCTGTTCAAATGATCCACATGCCTCCTGGATTTGTGATATGATATATGCACTTGCTCTGGTTTTTATTTGGCAAGAGGTATGGTGTGTGTGTCTGTGTCTGTGTGTGTGTGTGTGTGTGTGTGAGAGAGAGAGAGAGAGAGAGAGAGAGAGAGAGAGAGAGAGAGAAGGGCTCTGGAATTGAAAGGCTGCCATGTCCAATGACCTACATTCAGAGGTGGGTTCCTCCCGGTTCGGACCGGTTCTATAGAAGCGGTAGTAACTTGGCAGCCTGGGTCGCTAGAACCAGCAGCGACCCAGGCCTGCCACGCCCCCGAACTGGTTCTTTTGGCGGCGCCATAGGCGGCGCCATTTTGTTTTTTGCTTCTGTGCATGCACAGAAGCTTTTTTAAGCACTGCACATGCATGAAGCGTGCATGCGCGGTGCGGCACTGAACGAACCAGCAGCAAAGAAAAGAAGAACCCACCCCTGCCTACATTCACAATTCTTCTCTCATTTAGAGAGAAGGCTGATATTGCCTTCAGACATGTGCTACTTTCTAGGGACAGCTAAAAGAAGAACCTGGAATGTTAGCCTGGGAAGCTTCAGATGCTTTGCTCAGAGAAGTGGGAGCAAGTCATCCAAGATTTTGGGCAGGGTAGGAGGCCATTGACAGCTCTGAAATAAATAGCAAGAAGAAAAATAATTGGTCCCAAGTTTCAAAGCACTAAGGCAGAAGTGGAAGGGCTAGTAGAGTATCAAGCCCTTGGATATTATTCTTATGAAATCGACCTTCATCAAGTGCTACTTTGTTCTGTCTGTCAAAAGAAGGGGAGGAGGTCAATGCCAAACACATCTGCATTTGTCCTTAGCTAGGAATAACAGCAACCATCCTTCTGTTGCATAAATAACTCCTGATAAATGATTTCCAAGTATTCAAGATTTGCAGCATTTTTTTCTGTTTTACGGATAGCACATTTCCTTCCTCCCTCCCTCCTTCCCTTCTTTTTTCCTTCCTTGTCTTTCTTTTTTTTCTTTCCTTTCTCCCTTTCCTTCTTTGTCTCCTTCTCATGGATAAGATACAATTGAATTGGCAGTAATAGACTTCATCAAACTGTCATTCTTCACACACACCCTCCAAATACTACTCAAAGGATCAAAGACTAAATAGGGGAACTTGTGGTAGGGGGACAAATAATATAAGCTCTGGTGTTACATCACCCTATGGTCAGTGTATTTAATTCCCCAATTTATCCAGGGAAATGTCCACCACCTCCTGCTCAATTTTTTAAGGATGTACAGATGGATGCAAAAGGAAGGAAAACATTATGCAAATATTGTATTTCATGTTTAAGAAGAGCCGTGATGGCGCAGTGGTTAGAATGCAGTATTGCAGGCTAACTCTGCCCATTGCCAGGAGTTCGATCCTGACCGGCTCAATTGACTCAGCCTTCCATCCTTCCAAGGTTGGTAAAATGAGGATGCAGATTGTTGGGGGCAATATGCTGATTCTGTAAACCACTTAGAGAGGGCTGTAAAGCACTATGAAATGGTATGTAAGTCTAAGCACTATTGCTATTTAAAAGGATCTTCAGGCTTGATTTTTTGTAAAAGATCCAAATAATCAGTTCTCAATTGCATTTCTATCTCCTACAAATGCCCAACCCCAACATGTAGTTTAATACTGCACATCAAACCTTTATATAATGTACAGTAACACCTGTCTTAAAAGTATAAATAGTTCCATTGGGATATCCCTGGGGCTCAGTCTAAGCTCATTTGCTGCCTGCAATAGCATAAACCACAAGTACAGTTGTGGCATACCTAACACACCACTAATGTGTTGCTTTATAGCAAAGGCATTCTCTGGTGATCACTCAATCATATGTTTTATTGCCAGGTCTTTTAAAATGGTCAAATGTCATTCCAGAGGAAATGGGGAACGGGCTTAATTTATTTTCAATTCCCCATTCCTTACGTGGTACCGATGATTTTATTCCTCTTTCTGCACTCACCATAAGGTTATACTGTAAATGCTTTTCTAAAAACTCTTTCTTGAAACATCTTTTATAGCTGGCAATGAACAGGCCAAGGTTCGCACACTAGGTAGAAGTTGGCCATCTAATGTAAAAGAAAGACAGCTGAAAATGTTTTGAAATGTTTGTGAGTGGAAGAGCATGTTCAAGGAGAGAGGAATTCTAAAAATTAATATGTGTATGCACTGAAGTTGGTTCTTTCCAGGAAGTTTGAAAATGAAAACTGCTCCCAGAAAAACATTGTGTATAATTTCTCTCTTGAGAGACATTAACTATCATAATATTGAGCGTGGATCAGCGGTGAAATCTACTTACCTTCCCTACCGGTTTGGAAGCACGCGCTTCCACCGTCGCGCGCGCTTCCACCACCGTGCGCGCTTCCACAGTCACGTGCGCCTTTTCACCCTCTGCGCATGCGCAGAGGGTTAAAAAAAAGAAAATGGCACCGTCCGGGCGGGTGGTCGGAGCCTCGCGCTGCCGCCACTACTGGTTCTCCGAACCACCGGCGGCCACCGCTACCGGTACACCCGAACCGGGCCAAACTGGTAGCATTTCACCCCTGGTGTGCATCTATATACCTACTGTGGTTCTACAATTAAATGTCTTAAGTGGTGGGGCTGAAAGCATTTTAATTTGGATGCCTGCTTGAATACAGCATGCAACTGTCCTCTGGAAAAAAATCAGAAACAAAAACAAGAAGAACCAAAATGAAACAAGAAGAGGAAAGCCCAATTCAGAAACTTAGAAAAAGTCAGAGCTTTTTCCATTCACTGTCAGCCCTTTGAGATAGTCCAGACAGGAAACTAAAACCATTTATACCAGGAGTCCCCAAACCTGGCAACTTTAAGACTTGTGGACTTCAACTCCCAGAATTCTCCCGCCAGCATAGCTGGCGGGAGAATTCTGGGAGTTGAAGTCCACAAGTCTTAAAGTTGCCAGGTTTGAAGACCTATGATTTATACTAACATTACCTTTATTGTAAGTCATAGTAACAGAATTTCACAAATGTGAAGGCACCTCTTCTGTCCCTTGCTTCTACTTTTCAGAGAGTCAAGGAGGGTTCCTTCTGAGATGCTTTCTCTGATCTCATCCCTCATTTGCATTTCTTTTATCAGACTATTGTCTAAGCTGCAATTTAAAGATAAAATCCACCGATCCGTCCTATGACATTCTTCTTCAACCTGCTGCCATCCACATGTATAGGATGAGGTTTATTTATTATTTATTAAATGTAATTCCAAGTTGGCTCAATAGTCAAGCTGCCTAGCAGTGAGTCAAAAAAGTCAAGATGCCCCTGCATCATCGCAGTCCTGCCCCCAGGGGTGGGTTCCTCCCGGTTCAGACCAGTTCTCCCGAACCGGTAGCGGCCCGCTGGTGACGTCACGATGACGTCACCGAACCAGATCGGTCGGTGCCGGTCTGTGGGGGCCGCCATCTTTTTTTGAATTTTTTTTTATTTTTATTTTATTTTATTTTATTTTTTTCCTTCTGAGCATGCGCAGAAGCAGACTTCCGGCACTGTGCATGCGGTCGCCATCTTTTTTTCGGCTTTGTTTTTTTTCGCCGGATTTTTTGTTACTGCGCATGCGCACGCAAAGCGCGCGCACGGCCACAAGGCATGCCCACGTGGCGCGGGAGGGAGCGAACTGGCAGGAAGGTAAGTTGGAACCCACCCCTGCCTGCCCCCTTTCTTACCTGTGCTATACCCCCCTTTTTCGGTGGTGGTGGGGAGCTCCCTACCACCATCTGGTCATTCCTGATTACTGGAGTGTCTAGAATCTGTCATCCAACATATCTGGAGGGCAGCAGATTGTCCTATAGACCTTCAACTAATCCTCGACAACTGGCTGGAATGTTGCAAAAAATTATCATGAAGTTGAAATTGGTCAAGTTGCACAATTTCAAATTGACCCAATTTGGCAAACAAAAGAAAAGGAAGAGAAGTTGAGCTGGGTGTAAAAACAAGAGAGAAAGTATGCAGTAGGAGTGCCGTCCGATGCATGAATTTCATTTCTTATTCGTATGCATGCGCAGGATGTTGCTGGAAAGGGTTTGCTTATATTAGGCTTGGCTGCTATGAGACATATGGATTATATCAATGCACATTATTAGATTTTATTGTTTGTGTGTGTGTGTGTGTGTGTGTGTGTGTGTGTGTGCAGATCTACAAATTCAGATTTGATAAAAAATATATATACTTTCTTTTATCAAGATGGCATTGTTGTTCGTTTCTTCACTCCTGGTCAGCTACAGCCTTCTGTTTCATTCCTGATGCTTTATTTGGTTATGAGTTGATGACTCTTCAATCTGTCTTGATCTCTGACTAAACTCCACAATAATGAAAGACTCACAAGAGATGAGTGACATCAGTAATCCAAGACTGCAACTATTCAAATGGACAATGTGAGGCCTTTATATAATATACTAATTTTAGGTTCTGAGTGATCACTGTATACTAGAATGTATTACAACCCTCGTGTTTCCAGTTTAATTTTGAGTGTTACTTTACTTGCATTTAGATGAGGTGGCAAAGTCTTCAGGCCATCGAAGACTGTTGAATATCAAATCAGCCTTTTTCCCTTCTTTTCCTTCCTTCACTATCCTGCTTTTTGTAAAATCATGTTTGATAATGGTATCTGGAGCTCTTAGGACACATTTTTGTTTTTGCTTTTGAGTTGAACACTAAAGGCATTACTGAATGCCCCAAGATGAATTTTGAAATTTTCTATTGCCAACCTCTTCCTCTTTCCATTGCAGCACTTTTGATATGTTTTTAACATACAAAAATATGTAGATAAGGAAGAATACAGTCAGATTCTTACCCACTGTTGTATCTATCTGCACACTAAAAATTGGTTTCCAGATTGATAGATTGAAAAATTTGTTTAAAAAAACCAACCTGCTGTAAACTTTTCTGTTGAAAAGTGAAGAGCTTCGTCTCCTTGTTGGTCCATCAGAATGCTGTTACAAAGAGGAAGAGGAAGAAAGAGAAAGAGAAAGAGAAAGAGAAAGAGAAAAAGAGAGGGAGACCGAGAGGGGAGGGAGGGGAAGGGAAAGGGGAAGGGGAAGTCTTGTACCCTAATGTATAGAGCAGGGGTGTCAAACTCACGGCCCATGGGCCAGATGCGTCACCCACTGGCCACGCCCACGCCCTGTTTAGTGAAGGGGGGAAAAGTCACGATACGTCACGTGACGACGCCGTGACGATGTGAGTTTGACACCCCTGGTATAGAGGTAGTCCTTGACTTACAATCATTTGTTTAGCGACCATTCAAAGTTACAACACTGAAAAAGTAACTTATTAACAGTTATGGCATCTATGACCATTAAAGCATGGAGACATGATCAACATTTCGATGCTTGTATTTACGATGGTTGCAATGTCCTGGGGACATGGGATTGCCATTTGCAACCTTCCCAGTCAGTTGATTTGGGTAGAGGATTTTCGTTTCTGGGCATGTAGTTTGAGCTATCGGAATGATAGCTCCAAATGGCATAAGATGGGTTGAACCTCTCGATGACTAGTAAAAGTATTATGGCTGAAGCATGGCAAAGTTTAACCAGAAAGGCTTTATAATGAATCTTGTGGGGGTTGGAGACACAAACCTTGAGGAAAAATCTCAGATGCTTCTGGACTAGAGAAAGGAGTGGGAGTGTTTCTTCGTGTGGTGGGGCCTATTAAATCACTCAGTGGGGGAAAAAAAACCTCCTAAAGTTCATGGCCTTCACTGTCTACATGCTAAAGCTCCCGAGTATGGGAAATAAACACGGCAGGATTAAACTCTTAGTACAGGAAAGCAAATGTGATTTAATAGGTATAATGTAGATCTGGTGGAATGACTCCTCCAAATGGAATTGCAGGACATAATTTATTCAGGAGAAGCAGAAGGTATAAAGAGGGAGGAGGATTTGTACTGTAAGTTAAAAATAGAAATCCAAGCGAACAGATCTAGTGATACTGTAGTGATGAGTATCTAGGTTAAAAAAAAACCAGAAGAAAAAAAAATGACAGCCATGTTGTCGGAGGGCTACTATTGCCAGCCCAACTAAGGAGAAGATGTATTATTGCTTTCCAAAAGTAAACTGCAATTCTTTCAAAGAGTCATGAAGTAGTAGTGATGTGGGACTTTAATTACCCCAACATCTGTTAGGAGATAAACTCTGCCAAGCATGGACTTTACAGGAAATTCCTGACTTGTCTTGCTGACAACTTTCTCCTTCGGAGGATGGAGGAAGGCACAAGAGGATCAGTTATCCTTAACTTGATGCTAACCAACAGGGAAGACTTACCTGAGGAAATAAGAATAGCAGTGACATTGAAGGAAATAGCCATGTAATGCTGATATTCTTGATTTTTTTTAAAAAAAAACACACACCTTAAACTGAGTGAAGTCAAGTCTGTGGACTTTAATTAATTTACACCAGGGGCGTCAAACTCGCGTCGTCACATTGTCGTCATGTGATGTATCGTGACTTTTTTCCCCTTCACTAAAACGGGGGTGGGGGGGGTGGGCATGACCAGCGCGTGACGCATCTGGCCTGCAGGCCGTGAGTTTGACGCCCCTGATTTACACCAATGATAAGCAGAATTATACAGCCAGAAAAGAAGGACTGAGAGGATGGGAACTCCCAAAAGAAGGATATGTTAAAAGGGAAAGAGAAAAATTGCTAAATTTGGGATTTGGGAAGGAAACATCAGGAGAAAATGTAGCTGAAGAAAAACCGACAATCTGAAAACAAAACAACAAGAACAACAAAAGGTGGATATAGGTGCAAAAAGTGATTAAGGCATCAGATTAGAAACCAGGAGACTGTAAGTTCTAGTTCCACCATAGGCACAAGAACAATTTGAGTGACTTTGGACCAGTCACTCTCTCTAAGCCCAACTCACTTCACAAAGTTGTTGTTGTGGGGGAAATAGGAGGAGGAAGGAGCATTATGTAAGCTTTCACCTTGAGTTACCTATAAAGTAATAAAGGTGGGGTAAAAATTGAGAGAAGAAAGAAAAAGGAAGGAAGGAAGGAAGGAAGGAAGGAAGGAAGGAAGGAAGGAAGGAAGGAAGGAAGGAAGGAAGGAAGGAAGGAAGGAAGGAAGGAAGGAAGGAAGGAAGGAAGGAAGGAAGGAAGGAAGGAGGGCGATAGACAGATAACGAAGGGAAAGGTATTAGTCTAATATAGGTAATCCTTAACTTACAACAGTTTGTTTAGTGTAAGTTACAATGACACTGAAAAAAGTGACATGACCATTTTTCACACTTATGACCATTGCAGCATCGGCATTGTTAGATAGTGGGTAGAGATGTTAGATAGTGGGTAGAGATGACAGGAGACAGACTTCCCAAACAGCTTTTTATTTCTTCTCTCAATT
>QLTV01003653.1:1550-21667 GCA_003457575.1 Thermophis baileyi
CTGCCGCTTCGGGATGGAGCTTACGCCCTCCCCGCTGGGCCGAAGAGCTGCGGGGGGGGATGGACATGGCAAGGCGATGGCCAGATCCTTAGGGCAGGAGAAAATCCGCGTCCAAAAACCCTCCTTAAGTGAGCGGCCGGCCGCCCTCCGCCCGCGCCTTTGCTGTGCTTTGGCGCTCGCTTGAGGGGGGTCTCCCCGCACGTGCGCACCCTCCTAGCCCCGCCACAGCCAGCCAGGGAGTTGCGAGAGGGGGAGGAGGGTCGCCCAAAGGGAAGCCTCCGCCAGGGGTGGCGATCGTTCTTCAACCAGCGCCAGAGAATCAGCCCCGGATGCTTCTCCATTCCCGCGTCGCCCTTGCCTTCTCAGGCCAGGTGAGGGAGGGGAGGGCAAGGGGAGGGGCCAGCCAGTGATGGGACAGGGAGCCACAGCAGAGGGCTCAAAGAGCCGCATGTGGCTCCAGAGCCACGGGTTGCCGACCCCTGGACTAGACATACCCAATTCCTGCAACCATCCTTCATGTTTTAGCCTCCAGTCCCCTAATCATCTTTGTTGCTCTTCTCTGCACTCTTTCCAGAGTCTCCACATCTTTTTATATGCTTTGTTGCTTTTCCATAGCTTTATGTAATAGCCTCTTTTGAATACAGCATATATAAGACAAATAGGTTTCTGCCTTCTGAATCCCCTCCAAATATTGGCCCAAAATACTGGTGGAGGAAAAGCCACAGGGGGAAGGAGCTCCTCACTCTCCACTACTTAGTGTATTCTTGGGTTTGAAGTGTGCACGTATGTTGTGTTGGCTGAAGATCCTCCTGAGCTTTTCCGATGTGCCTGCAATGTACGGAATGACAACGTTGCTTCGTTTATTGTTCTCTTCGTTGTCTGTTACGGAGGAGCTCCTGTAGGGACTTTTTTCAGATTTGATGAAGGATAATGGTTTTGAGATATTCTAATCTCTTAATAGATTATTTCAATATCTTTCAGAATTCCAAAATCAGAAGAAATTTCAAAAGGAAAGCTTGTATGTTAGCTATTTACTAGGGCAGGGGTTTGGAACTTTAAATACTCAAAGAGCCATTTGGACCCATTTCCCACAGAAAAGAAAACACTGGGAGCCACAAAACCTGGGTGGGCGTGGCCAACTCCATGTCACTCCCGCCCAGTCACATGACACCCCCCAGCCACGCCTACCCAGGTTTTGCAGCTCCCACTTTTTTCTGTGGGAAATGGCTCTCTCTCTCTCCCTCTCTCCCTCCCTCCCTCCCATTTCTGTTTTTCTCTTTTTCCTCCCCCTCTCCCTTTTCTCTTTTTCTTTCTTTCTTCCTTTCTTTCCCCCTTGTCTCTCATTTATTTCCCTCTCATTCTCTCCCTCCAGCTCTCTCATTTCTCTCTCTTCCCTTCTCTTTCTCTCTTTTTCCTCTCTCATTCTCTCCATCATTTTCCCATTTCTCTTTCTTTTTCTCCCCTTTTCTCTCTCTCATTTCTCTTTCTCTTTCTCTCATTTGTTTTTTCCTTTTCCTCTCTTTTTCTTTCTTTCTCTTCCTTCTCTCTCATTTGTTTCCCTCTTTTCCCTCTCTCATTCTCTCCCTCCAGCTCTCTCTCATTTCTCTCCCCCTTCCTCTCCCCCTTCTCTCTCTCTCTCATTTGTTTCTCTCATTCTCTCCCTCTAGCTCAGCGGTTCTCAACCTGTGGGTCGTGACCCCTTTGGGGGTCGAACGACCATTTCACAGGGGTCGCCGCGCGCGTTTGCCCGCCATTTTGGTGCCACCGTCACTGCAGGGGTGAAAAGGTCCCGGTTCGGCCGTGCTGCGGGTCGCCGGACAGCTGGTAGCCCGGACGTCACCATTTGAGTTCTTCTACCCTCTGCACATGCGCAGAATGCTTTGCGCATGCGCAGAGGGTAAAAGAACCCAAATGGCGGCGTCCGGGCGAAGTCTCCCGCTTCCGACGCTATCAGCTGTCCGGCGACCCGCAGGCAAGCCTGAACCAGGAGCATTTCGCCCCTGGTGCCACGCCCCCTTTGTCACCTCATCCCGCGCGGGGAGGGGGCCGCGGCGGCGGGGGGGTCGCGCCATTAGAAAGGTTGAGAACCACTGCCATAGGGCATCTTGATTCTTTCAGTTTTCAATATTTTCCCTATTTGCTGGTGAACATGGCACATTTGTCTAGTCTAAACTCCATTGCAATATCTTGCCTGAATATACAGACAGTGTTGAGCAGTGATTCTATTTCAGATGGTGTTTTTCCATACAACTTCAGATTGTCCATATAAAGGAGGTGAATAGTTTGGCAGATGTTTTTAAAGTTTGATAGCTATGACCCAATTATTCAGTATTGTAGACAGAGGAATCAATGCAATGACAAAGTGGTCATTGTCACTTGTTATTAGCTTCTATCAATCTACCACCATTGACCAGTAACAATGTCTTTCATTGTGCCATTGATCTTTGCACAAAGCTTCTGATATTTCTGTTGACTCCCCTTATTTCTTCTTATTTCTTATTTGTATTGATTATCCAATCATGTGGCAGGGAATCGAATGCCTTCTTGTGATCAATCCATGCTACATTCATACTTACCTTGCAGTTTTCCAGAATCTTGTCAATTAGCAGTTGATCTTTTGTTCTTCTGTTGTCTGGGTGGTTTCCTTTCTGCTCAGATGGAAAGAGCTTGTTTTCAAATAGATGCTGTTGGATTGCATCAGCTATCACATAAATTAATACTTTGAAAGTCGTTGGCAAGCTGATAATTAACCTGTAGTTATTTGGTGCTGCCTCTTTCCTGGATAGTTCATTATCAGGTAGCTTTTGCCAGATGTTGACCACTCTTTAATTTCACCTTCTTGCAATATGTTGTTAAACTGCTTGGCAACAAGTGGATGTAGATCAATCAGATGTTTCAATCAATAACCATGAAGTTCACCTTCACCAGATGCTAACCAATTCTTCACTTTCACTTTTATTTGCATTTTTATGCCGCCCAACTCCCAAGGGACTCTGGGCGGCTTACAGCAAAAAAAAACACCTTGATCTTCCTTGCTCTTTTTTTCACCATTTCTGCTGTTCTTACAAGTTCTTTTATTTCAACTTCTTTTTTATTCTTATTCCCCTCTTTTAAGCAAGCTGCATCCTTGTATTACTTTGGGCAATTCCATATCTGTGTCCAGAACTTCCTTGTCAGATACTAACTGATTCACTGCAGTTTCTCCATTGATGGATTGGCCTTTTTGGACTTGATCCGAAATAACAGATTATTTCTTTGTTTTAAACACCTTTCCTTCCAATAGTTCTGCCACTGCTGGCTCTGGTTGCTCAGCCAACAGTCTTGAATCCTGTAGCCCAGTGGTTTCCAACGTGGGGCTGACGCCCCACAAGGGGGCAATTTGATTTTTAATGTGGGCAATTGGAACCTTGTTTACACCAAGTTAATGGCCTTTTAGGCTTCCTCCGCGTGAGTAGGAGTTCACTTTTTGAATAGTAAGAATGTCACGGTGGGGGGGCCATCAGGAGTTTAGAGATGCTTAGGTGGGGTATGGCCAAAAAAATGTTGGGAATCACAGCTGTAGCCCATTTCTCTACCAGATGTCTAGAAACTCCAATACCTAAAGTGGTCCTCTTTGACCTGGGCGACAACTGAGTCGGTATGGATTTTTATAGTTTATGTCTCACCATATTTTTTTATGGAAATGGCACTCTTTTTTTTGATTCCTCTGATAAGACCTGTCCAGTATAGTTGAATCTATAGAATAGCTCTCATCTTTCTCAGAGCACACAAGCCCCACAACCACATTAAGGTATAGCCTCACTGGGGATTGCGCTCAATGTTTATTTAGTATACCATCAACATTTTTATCATTTTTCTATTTGTCTTCTCATCAATCATGGGATAGTGTGACCAACTTCACATTCTCCAGATGTTTCACGCTGTGTGCATTAGAAATTTGTGTCTACTGTATCTGACTGTGTCAAGGCACATGAGAAACGCACGTGTTGTGTTTATAAACATTATTTCTCTAGTTGATATTTATAAGACAGCTACGTAATTCTTGGAGTGATTGTTTGTGCATCATTGCAAGCTAAATATGGGTAGTCCTCAACATACAACCATAATAGAGTTCACCCATTACGGTCGTATGTTGTGATGGTCATAAATTGGGTGAGTCACATGACTGACCTGATTTTATGACCGTTTTTGTGGTGATCATTAAACAAATGTGGTTGTTAAATTAACATGGCAGTCATTAAATAAGCCCATTGTTCGCTATGATGTGGTTTTTCCGAAAACCATAAGTCATTTTCATTTTGGCAAAAACATTGTAAAGCGCAGTCACATGATTGCAAGACACTGCAAACAGCCGTAAATCCAGCTGGGTTGCTGAGTGTCTGAAATGCAGTCACGTGACTGGCGGCGACTGTTGGAACTGGGTAGTAGCTTGCTTGTTCCAGTAAGTCATAACTCTGAATGGTTGTTAAGCAACTGGTCATAAATCAGGATACATGTATCTTTGCCTTATTAAAAATTCTTTGAAAAAGTACTCAGCAGCTTTTAGCCCATAAGTTTTGTGCCACCAGTTCACAATAACACATAAGAAATCACCTCCATTTTTAGGGGGGAAAAGTTAATATAATTCCTTCTGCTACATTGGTTATCCTACTCATTTAGCTTGATGATATTCATTATCAGAATTTAGAGGGGAAAGATCTTAAAATTTGAGTTGTAATAGAAATAATTTTGTATACTGTCTTGATGTCTTCTTCAAATAAATTGTATTATTGATAAATTCCTGAATCGGAAGGTAGATTTCATTTCTTTTTTTCCCAATTCATTTTACTACATTGCTTCCATTATAGAAAAGAAAAATACCATAGTAAGTTTAACATTCTTTTTGTTACTTACAAGCTTTGGTTCCAAAAAGTATATACCAGAGAAATCTTACTCTTTCACCTTCCTCCATTTTGGTTTTAAATGAATCTGAAAACAAAAATGCTTTATCTTTCTTAAATAATTTTGCAGACTAATTTAGGATTGACTTTACCTCGTGGATACTGCAGATACCATTTCAATTCATTGAATGGCTGTCAGAAACCAAACTGCTGGTTTTCGCATGTTCTTGTATCAAGAGATGATAAGGTAAAACATGTTCCATTTCAGTATAAAATACTTTGCTAACTTTCAACCATAAATACAGCTATCAAAATCTTCATAAATGTTTGCCTTTTAACAAATCATTGATATGACTATTAAGTCTTTTAAGTTCATATTTGTTGATTTGGAGAAAGTGTATGATAAAAATGAATAGATTTCAGTAAAATATTACAAAGTTCGATATTTGCTGCATGCAGTAAGTGTGGCATACAGTAAAAGTAAAACACATTAGAATCAAAAGAACCAAATATAGTTCAGCTTTGATTTAACATATTTATGATTAGCTGTATAAGAAATGCCTGCAAGCAGTTAGAGGGGTGTTGAATACATAAAATACATAGAAATGTGCACCTTTTTAGGTGAGTTGGATGTAGATTATTTGATTCCATGGAGAATTTGCATCTAAAATGCACTAAATCAAAGCGCAAGATAATTGTGTTTATAACATGGTAAATGAAATGAATTATTACAAACATAAAAAAATGGAAAAAAATAAGAGCAAGTAAAAATGTATCTTAATACTAATTTATTAAATGTATATACTGACCAACTCCTAGCAACTCTGGCTAGGAATTTTTATTAACATTCTTAGTTGAACATTAATAAAAATGGCAAAATCAGAGAAGAAATTTAAAGAGAAGATTGGACTGTTGCAAGAAATTAATGTCAAAAATATTTGAAAATGGGATCATATAACAGCATATATCTCTACCCACTTTGTTTTATGGAAATGAGAGTGGCTGTGTCAGAAAAGAGTTGAATGTAGTGAGAATGGATAACTTAACTGTGCGAAGTAAAATGAGTAGGGCTATAAATGTATGCAAATACCACACAGAAGTACACAAGTAAACTTTGGTCATTCAGTCACACAAAATGAATGGGGATTGAATCACAAAATACTATAAAAATAGTGAATGGGAAAGGAATTCATTTGATGGAGTTCTCAGGTGAGATATTGTATACATTAAATGTAGGTAAGGCAATATATGAATCAGTGTAAAAATGGTGGAAGCAAGGATGATTTTCCAATTATGGAGAGGTGTGATTGGCATTGGTGTAACTAGATTGGATTTTTTTTTATTTCCTGCTGCTACATTTTTGCTAGCTATTGCTTAACTCTTCCTGCACTTTGTATAACATTGCTAAGGGGAAGAGGTCTTTCCAAACCTATACTGATTTGTTTTGCATATTAACTATTCTACTTACAACATTTTGTCATCATATTTTTCCTAATTTTTGGCAGAATCTCTTGTGGGGAAAAAAACTGTTTCCTGAATTTTGCGGGGAGGGGGGATTTATGCCCATCTTCACATACCTAAATAAATAAACTGTAATGGGACTTTGGTATGGTCAGTATAATTCTGTATTTGAAAGAAGAGTCAGATTCTGGAATTTTCTCAACTGAAGTTATCATTAGGAAGATAAGCTAATGTTTCTTTTTCTTATTCTTGGAAATAAACAATTATTCTGTATATCATTTTGGGATTTTGCCAAAAATGACAGCGGCAATTATAGTGCTTTTTGCCAAAACCAATTCAAAAAGGAAACAGAAAACACTTTCTTTTCCAATATCAAAAAATGTGAATTGCTCAATTGACACACTTGCAGATATCAGTGGTGTTTTGCTGCTTTCATGTGAGAAAATCCATTTTAAAAAAAAGAAAAGAAAATTCCTTTCCCAAATTTCTTTCATTCCCATGATGTCTAGTCTGCTTTATTTTTTCTTTTTGAATTGTGCAAGATATATCTTGTTAAAGATAAATCACCCTCATGGAATATTGAAGAGAAAAAGAGAGGATTCTTTGTCTGGAGAAAATTTGATAGAGAAAAGGAAGATGACAGTCCTTTCCCTTCTCATTGAGATTTTATAATAGGTATCAGCACTAAAGTGTTGCTTTCAAAAAAGCAGTGCCCCTCTGTTTCTTGACTTTTCTGTACATGCCATAGAACTTCAGAAAAGGAGGAATGGTGGAAATAAGCATGATGTAAAATACATAATTTTTTGCAGACAAAGTTTGGGAATAGAATTTCTGAATTCTTAACAATAGATATTTGAATATTATCAGTACATAATAGCACTTTTCCAACTTTGCTTTTATTTTGTTTTACTATACTGGAATTGATCCACCTATTTGAGAATTTTCCCTGTTTGTATTCCATTTATAGGGAACAATGTCCTATAAATATCACTAGAACATATCCATATAAACATGCTTTGAATTGTAGCCTCTAAAAATAATTTGTTTACAAAAAATGTATAATAATGGAAGAAAACTATGTGTTTTCTTTTGTGTTTTCTTTTGACTAGTTGAAAAATAGTTTTGGTACTATTTGGACTTTAAAGTAAATACATAAATCTGCACTTTTTTACCTTTTCTTGTTTAGCAAAGAGTATTAACTTTGTGATTTTATTTTATTTACTAGCTTTGCATTGAAATAATTAAGAAATATATAAGTATTGGTGGCGTAGTTTTGCTGCAACGGGCAGGTAATAAAAATTCAACATTACTACATACTCAATATGTTGAGCTTGAGATTGACATCTGTTGATTTTCAGAATATAATACATATTAATAGCTCAAGAATTATCCTGATATTTTACTATAATTAACACTGAGTAGAAAGTTGACATTACAATAATTTGAATTTAAACTGGTTGATCTTAGAAAAGTGCCACTTAAATCAGTCATATTTGATCTAGTTTAGAGCGCTATGGATTTCAGATCCATAAAGCTGAAGCCAGTGTATAGTTCCTAGTCATCAGTATTGGTAGTCAGATAGGTATGTAGATTCCAAACATATAAAAATCTTCAAGCAGCTATCCAAAGACAATCCTTTTACATCAGAACTAGAATTCAGCTGAAATAAAATGTGTTATGGCATGAGTTCCTGGTATTGAAAACTCTATCAACCATGAATATTTAAAACAACATATAGAGATTTTAATCCTGAAAACAAACATTGCTAAGGAATACATATGAAATTAATGACTGTTCATAGTTAAAAGAAAAAGTCAAAAGTCATTCTTCAAGATAAAGTACTATAGGCAAGGTCACTGTATTTTTAAAACACTAGACATTTAATTCTGAAGCTTATGATTTATTAACTATTCTTTCATTCCATTTCGTACTTAAGATGAAGAGACAAAACAGTGAATATTAAAATATCCAGGAATTTGAAATACTCAAGTTTAGCTGTTTTAATTAAGAAAGTGAATATTTTAGATGCATAACATAAAACATTTTGGATTATAAAATTTATATAAATAAAAAGTATAAATTGTAAAAAATAATTCATTGTTAACTAATATTTCATGGAATAATACTGATATATAAGAAATAAGATTACAAAAATTGTATGAAAAAATGATACTATAGACAAATCCCTTTCTACATCCCTTTCTAAAACTGAATTTCCATTGTATCCTTTTTATGCATTTTACTTTTTCAAAATCAGTACAAGTGATCTTGACTTACAACCACACTAGGGACCAGAATTTCCATCTTAAGTCATTGCAGTCATAAGTTAAGTTACCATGTTACTAGATTCAATTTTATGACTATCTTAATGATGGTTGTAAAGTGAGTGACTGTTTAATAAGCAAATCCACTTTCCCCAATGGAAATTGGCAAAAAAGGTCACAAATTTGATCATGTGACCTTAGGATGCTGCAACCAGTTGTAAAAGTGAGACAATTGTCATGCGACCAAATTGAGATCACTTGACTTCTGGGGTGGTGCAATGGTTTGCAATGGTCATCAGTTTGATTATAGGTCATAAAGCATCCTTTCTGAGGTTATTATAATTTGAACCATCATGAAATGAACAAAATTGAGGATTATCTCTAAATCATTTTAGTAATAAATTACTTAAATACTGCTTATGTTCACCTTTAAATTTCCTGTTTTCTTTAGTACATATATTCTCAGATTACTGCAAAAAAGATACCACTGTATATCACTTGGATTTGCAAATGTTTCATGATCTCCTAACATCTTTGCTTCAGTTCTGTTTGCTGAAAGAACTATTTCATGTAGTGCACACTGGCATCAGGATTAAAATATTAGTAAGTGATCCTTCAATGTGTTTAATAACATTCTATAAATTCCAATGAATTTAATTGAACCTACTCTCAGATAAGTGGAGTATTTTTAGTTTATTGTAATATCTTTATATTTACATGCTGTTTGGATTTTGGATTGCTATTTAGCTGTTGATTTAGTTTAGAATTCCCATCGTTGTCCAATGAATTTCTTATGATATGCCAAAAATGATCTGAAAACAATTTAGAGATGATAGATATGGTTAGTTTCCACAGGATCATATTGTCTGATCTTTAAATTCTGTTTGTGATAATTGCACAGAACTTGAATTCAAGCCATTTCACAAGTGGTAATATTACATCAGGCATATCTAAAGTCTTCTTGAAGTTGTGGAAATTAGAATCTTTAAATGGATTGTATTTTACATTTGCTTATCTTTTTGTAAATTTCATATTTTAAATATTAAGGTGTTGTTGTTGTTTTGCTTAGCCAACTATAGATATTCTACTCAAAATATTTGAAGAAGTGGCTTTGATGAAAATAAAAGAGGCAGTACCTGAATTATCTGACATCTTTTGTAAGGTATGATTTGGATTATTTAATTTCTTCTTAGAAACTTTGTTTCTAGAGACTCTATTTTCAATATTTCTATAGTCTCTCTGAGAACATGGTACATTGGAGATAATCTCACAAATAACACTTTTTTATTTTTATGGTATCTCATACCGAAGAACAAGAACAGAGTCATGTTTTTAGATTGATATCTATTTTTAAAATGGTTTATTGGCATTTTCAACTAAAATGCAGCCCATATAAAATAAATTCCAAAAGATGGAGAAGGTTAAATGAAAATGACCATGTTTTAAAAGTACTATGTTGATTATAGCTCAAAAATATGAGAAGAGCAAATTTTTGGAAATACAATAGAAATATTGTAGAATCCATTGGAGTTGGGCAACTAATAAATTTGAGTGAATAATAAATAATATCATTTTTTAGTTTTGCTAAAATGTTAAATGCATGGAAGATTTGGCAGCAATTATTTGAATAAGAGTTGTCCACCTAAAATTTTGGCATCTACCACTAGCTGTAGACTTTGGTAGAGATCGAGACTATATAATATTAGAAAGAAAGCAATTGTTACTACTTTTCAACACTTTTATATATACAGTTTGTTTGTTGGATATAAAAATCTGCTTTGAATCTATATATGACTGTTTCATATTAAACTATACTCTGAGCATCTTATCAACATAGTATTATATTGCAGCCATTGAGCAGCCCCTGGTTAATTTAGCAGTATTGAATATTTGGAACTATGAAAATGTAGTCATCAACTGTTAGCTTGACATCCCTAATCATAAACACATTGCGTATAAGAAGCCTTTGACATATATTATCTATTTTTTCCTTATTTTTGTAAAGAATTTTGCAAGGACTTAATTGTGGAAATCTTGAAAAAGTTCTTTATCAATGGATTTTTTGTTACTATAGCTTATTGATGCTGGAATGGTTTTTGAACGTGAACATATTAGACATATCACCAACTTACTAAACCAGTTACATGTTTCCAGTCAGGAAATTACTAGGCTTAGGTCCAGGTATGTACTTTTTAATATTCTTTTAAAGCTTCAAGTGGATAACATTTTGAAGTATCAATGCCCGTAAAGCTATAAAATATCAATCTATCCCAGCTATATTTGTTCATAAGTAATTAATTATCTTATTATGTTTTTTAACTTCATTCATACCTATTCCTCAATTTATGTACTGAGTTGATCGAAAGACATATAAGGGAATGCAATGGCAAAATAAATACTTGTAAATGAAAGATCTTTAATTACCAAATTGCTGTATACAGTTTTATATTCAGGATTTTTGTAATATGATACTAGGAGTTGAATCTACAGGTAGTTTTTGACTTTCAAGTACAATTGACTCCAAAATTTTTTTGCTAAGCGAGACATTTGTTAAGTTAATTTTGCCCCATTTTACGACCTGCCACAGTTGTTAAGTGAATCACTGCAGTTGTTAAATTAGTAACATGGTTGTTAAGTGAAGTTGGCTTCCCCATTGCCTTTGCTCATCAGAAAGTCACAAAAGGTGATCACATGACCCCGGGACATTGCAACCGTATCAATTGCCAAGCATCTGAATTCTGATCATGTGACTATGGGATGCTGCAATGGTGATAAATGTGAAAATTGGTCATAAGTCACTTTTTTCAGTGCTATTGTAACTTTGGGCACTAAATGAACTGTTGTAAATTGAGGACTAGCTGTATTTGATCATGTGCTGCTGGACTCCAAAATGACACCCATTATTTCACAGATTAAATAAAAACATAACAAGCAATAAACAAGCAGTTTAAAATTTAAAAATACCACTCACACTAATCCTGCTAGCGATTATACAGATCAAAGGTTCTACGAAACAGCACTATTTAATGACATTCCTAGAGGACTTCAAAGAAGGAACCAAGTGCATCCCAAGGGCAAAGTCAATCTGTTCCAAAGAGATTGCAGCAGATAAAACATTGCCTCTAAACCTTTTCCCATCAATCTCTTGAATAGACAAATTATTAAACATCCCTTTACCAAATAAGTGTACAAAATGAACTACTTCTAATCAAAGAAAACAGTTCAGAAGGTAATCCTCACAAGTGAGCCAGAAAGATATGATTGGTGGCATTGAGTGCCATTGAGAGGTTGATGAAGAGGGCTACATCCCACCATCCAAGTCCTGACAAAAGTCATCCAGCAGAGCACTTCTGAAGTTCTTTGTATATTCTCTGCATTGTTCACAATCCACAACAGCCACTATCCCTAACCTTCAAATTCCTGGTAGTGATCCTAACACCTTACTTCAGAATTCTGCATCATGACCACACAACCACCAAATGCAGCATTATATGACAAAAATAAATAAGGCTGTTCACACTTTGTAACCCAAAATTAAAAACTTTCCAATGATCGCTTAATATAGATGCCAGTAATGGACAAATACATGCCAAGACAAAATTAAAGGCAATGGCTGATAAGTAGCAGTGATAAGGAGATGCTTTTGAAATAATTTCAAAGATCGTAGCCATCCCTCATCTTCATCCCCCATCTTTAAAGTACTCTGAGTAAAAAAGTCCACCTTCAAATCATCTGCAGTACTACAAGATAGAGTTTTCTTGGTATGCTTTCCTATGCTCACATGTGTTAGGAGTAATCAAAGTATATTTTGCAAAGTATGTGTTGTTGAATCCTAATAAAATAGAGAAATAGTTAATGGTTTGACAGAAATGAACAGTTCAAGCTTCCCAAACTGCATTGTTTGACAGAGATGAACAGTTCAAGCTTCCCAAACTGCAATGGTTATTTGGATGCAGCTCCATAGTCCTCTAAAAGTTGATGGGAATTTGTATGTTAATGTGTAGAACAGAAAAACTGTTAAAAATATAAATACAATCATGTAATTGTAATCTGAATTAACTTCAACAATTGAGTTTTATTTTTGTTGAATTCTGCCTACATTTTTGAATGTGGCTCCTTAGAATACTCGCCAAAGATAAAATAAGATCTTTAGCATGAAAAACTGATTTGGGGTTTGACCTATTGCCTTTTATGCTAAACACTGATTAAAAGATTAACTTTCAATTGCAACGTACTATATAAAAGTTTCTTCTTAAAGATTTCAGGAAACACATTTTCACAAGGCCGTCTTTTGTGATTTTGATTCAACAATAGCAGCATTTGAGGTACCATGTATATATTTATTTTTAGGACCTTGGTATTAATGATTAGTTATTATGTAAAACATTACGATTCACAGGGTAAATTGTTGCTGTCTCAGTTTTTATTAGTTTGCTATTTATTGTAAAAATGAAAAGGAAATAATTTAAAAATTGTGAAAATAGTAAATATGGAAAATAAACTTCAATTTTTTTTAAAAAAACTTGAGTAGTTAATCACATAGTCACTAGTTTTCATTTTCATTAACTATTCTCTTAAACCATGCCTATCTTTTATGTTATAGGGAATCCTCGGCTTACGACCACAATTGAGCCCAGTATTTTGGTCATAAGTCATTGTGTTTGTTAAGCGAGACACCCATGTTACTGTTTTACGCAATGATCCCAATGCTGACTTTCCCTGTTGAGATTGTTAAGTGACCTTAAGCAGTGTGGGGGGTGCCTCGGATGAGGGGGAGGCCCAAAACAGCCACATATGCTGGGTAGGTGCAGTGCAGTGCAAAGCTGCGGTTGCCCCAGCTGAGCTCTGGAATGCAGCAGTTTGGAGGCAGGGCCTGGGCCTGAAGTAGAGGCTCAGCGCATTCAGCATTCTTAACTGAACATTAAGATGGTCCTGAACAAAGGAAGTTACAACCCATGCCTGAAGTTAGGTCTGTTGCAGTGCCCCTGTGATCACTGATGACAAAAATTGGGGTGTTTATCCATGCCCTCTTCTCACAACTTCAAAGGATCCCCACCCTCATCCCCACTACCTTCAGCAGTCTGAGAAATCTGTCACCATTTAGACCTCTAAATCGGCCTTTGTGTCGTTGCTGCCGGATGCCACCCACCTCCCCACACCCACCTATTTCACCCTGTCTAGGTTGTCTTGCACAGCCCCATATGAACAGACTCCATTCTTCAAAATCCCCATTAGACCTGGAAGCCTATGGAAAGTCTGTTCGCGTGGAGCTTCCAGAGGCTTCCAAAGACATGGAAGGCTTCCAGAGGTTTCCAAAGTTGTGTAGGACCTCCAAAGGCTTCTGAAGTTTTGTGGAACAGGCAACAGGAATGAAGGTGACTGAGAACTGCCTCATATCGGCCTCTTGGCAAGAAAAAAAGTGTCTGCAAATAAGTGCCCACAGCTGATACTTGGGAGTGCTGAGTGGCAGGGCAATCATACCATTCCCCAAGACTCACATGTCAATGGATATTCTCAGTCATCCAGGTCATGGTTGTCCTAAAGGTGCTTTTTCAAGGGGCAACTGGACTTTCTGATTTTTCTTTTTCCTTTGTTTGTTTGAAGACATTTGCTTCTCATTCAAGAAGGATGGGAAGCAAAATGTCTTCAACAAAAAAAGAAAAGAAAAACCAGAAAGTCCAGTTGCCTCTTGAAAAAGCACCTTTGGGACAACCAAGACTCACATGTTTTACAGAATGCAGTGAGGTGGCAGCAGTGATGCAAGCCCTGGGCATTGGCAGCTGCTTCAGACTGCTGAAGGCAGTGATGGTGGGAAAGATAGGTGGGGGAGTTGCAGCACCCCTGCATTTGGTCAAGCATCTAAATGTTTATCATATGACTACGGGGGTACTACAACAAACCTAACTTCAGGCATGTTAGTACACTCTGCACAATTATTAGACAAGTTGTATTTTGGAGGATTAATTTTATTACTGAACAACTACAGTGCTTTTGGACAATTCAAAATGTTAATAAACCTCAAACCTGAATATTTAAGAAAGTAAAAGTCAGGTTTTGGGTTTCTTAGGAGAATATCTATGTATGCACAATTATTGGGTAATTATAAGTGCAGAATTATTATGCAACTAAATGCATCTGTTAAAGTGAGAATAATAAACAAACAATTCAAAATGTACAAATGAACATTTCTGACATTTCAAAAAAAAAATCAGTGACCAATATAGCCACCCTTCTTTTTAATAACAGTCATAAGCCTTCCATTCATGGAATCTGTCAGTTTCTTGATCTGTTGACAATCAACTTTTTATGCAGCAGCAACCACAGCCTCCCAGACACTGTTCAGAGTGGTATACTGTTTTCATTCACTATAAATCTCCCGTTTAAGAAGGGCCCACAATTTCTCAATACAGTTTAGATCAGGTGAGGAAGGGTTGCATGCCATTATTCTTTCATCTTTAAGACCTTTACTGGCTAGACATGTAGTGGAATACTTAATGGAGCATTTCCTGCATAAAAATCATGGTCTTCTTGAAAGATAGACTTTTTCCTGTACCACTGCTTGAAGAAACTGTCTTATAAAAACTGGCAGTAGGCTTGAGAGTTGATTTTGAGTCCATCTTAAACTCGAAAAAGTCCAACTAGTTCTTTAATAATACCAGTCCATACCAGTACCCCACCTGCACCTTGCTGGTATCTGAGTCGAAGTGGAGCTCTGTGTCCATTATTGATCCAGCCATGGGCTCATCCATCTGGTCCATCAAGAGTCACTCCCATCTCATCAGTCCATAAAACCTTTGAAAAATCTGTCTTCAGATATTTCTTGGCCCAGTCTTGCCATTTCAACCTATGTGTCTTGTTCAGTGGTGGTCGGGTTTCAGCCTACCTTGGCCATGTCTCTGAGCACTGAACACCTTGTACTTCTGGGCACTCCAGATAGGTTGCAGTTCTGAAATATGACAGCACTGGAGGATAATGGGTTCCTGGTAGCTTCACGTTTTTATTCTTCTCAAATCTTTGAAGTTCATGTGTGTCTTTTTTTTTCAATACGTTTCTTAACAACCCTGTTGACTGCAACAAAATTTTTGATGGTTCTGTGATCACGCCCCAATATCTTAACAATTTCAAGAATTTTTATAATGTTTGACTTTTCAGAGTCAGTTAACTTTTTTTTTGGCTCATTTTGCCTGAGGAAAGGAAGCTGCCTAATAATTATGCACACCTTGATATAGGGTGTTGATCTCCTTAGGCCACACCTTCCCTTACTACAGAGATACATAGCACCTGATACCAGGGGTGAAATGTGAAATTTTTCCCTACCGGTTCTGTGGGCATGGCTTATTTTGTGGGTGTGGCTTCAGGTGGGCGTGGTCATGTGACTGGGTGGGTGCGGCCAATTTAGCAGTCCCATTTTGCCAGGGAGCAGGGGGTAGGACTAGATGACCTCTGAGGTCCCTTCTAGCCTTTGCTGTGCTGTTTCAAAGCATCCTCTGAAGCTGTGTCTAGTGCCAGCCAGGTTTGTGGTCCTCCCTCCCTCCCTCCTTTCTTTCTCTCTTTCTCTTTCTTCTATGGGAAGGAACCTCCCCCCCAAATAAAATATTACTCATAATAAAAGGCTCACAGAAAAACAAGGAAAAATCAAACTCGGGAATCACCCAAACCCTTTTAGAAACACAAAGCCCATATTGCACAAACCCCAAAACTTCAAAAACATATATCCATATCAGATTTCTTCCTTTTATCCAGTTTGTTGTTCAGCTAACCCAGACTGTCACTTCGCTTCTGCAATTAAAACCCACCTTCCGAGCAGCTTCCGAAGGCTTTTCAATTTAAAGCAGGAGTCTCCAAAGTTTGCAACATTAAGACTTGTGAACTTCAACTCCCAGAATTCCTCAGCCAGCCATGTGGCTAACTTTGGAGACTGATGAATTTAAAGCAACAGCATTTGTTTTTCTTCTTTGCCAAGCGGTCTCCCGGCTGGAAAGTGAGTCCTGATTTTTTCCTTCTAACACCACTCTCTTTCTTTCTCCCTTCCCTTCTTTTTTTGTCTAGATAGGAAGATCTTGTAGATTCATTGTCTTGTTTACATTATCTTTTTGTTTTGGCACCTATAGTTGCTTCTTAGTCAGCTTAATGTTTGTATATTTAATGCCTATGAGATTTTTTTTTCTTGTGCCTTTGGTTTTCATGCCATTATAGCTTGTTTATTCTCTATGTTGTGTCAATGAGGTAGTCAATTAGAGGGCTTTTTTTAAAAAAATCCTTAACAAAATTACTGTCTTCTGAAGAAACCAAACCAGATACTCCACAAATTATAAACTTACACTCTCGGTGTGATGAAAATATGCAGGGTTTTTTTTTAGTAATTGATTTATTATGTGCCATCAGGTCATTGTCAGTAACCAATAAATAGACCTTCCCCAGAATGATCTGCCACCACCTAGCCCTTCAGTTCTCCCAAAGATGCTCCCATCTGTCTTGTTGCTAATCATCTCTTTCATTTTTCCAACCATTAATGGCTTCTTGGAGAGATAATTTATATTTACATAAAATATCCAGAATATAATAGGTATAAAGACATCCCAGTATTTGAATATCTTTTTCAAGGCTTTCCCAAAATGCTAGTCCCTGGCATATTTCTTGACTGCTGTTTCTTTTAAACTCTTAATAATCAGTCTTAAAAGACAAAAGCTATCTCAGTGACTTTATTATCATTTTTAAGATTGGTTGCTGTTGTTATTAGTTTAATCTATTTGTATTTCATTGTGGGCTTTTTTCCACTGTATTTCTTCATTACTAGAGTTTGCAGATTATTTGCATTTTCAGCTATCAGAGCAGTGCCATCAACTTGGTGCAGGTTGTTGATATATCTTCTCCACTTTTACAAACCTTGCTCATTTTCTTCCAATCCAGCTCTCACAATACATATTAAAAATATAAATAAGAAAGCAGTATACAATCTTGTTTCACTCCTTTCCTAACCAATCTATTTTGCCTTGTTCAGTCCAGATTGTGGCTTCTTGATCTGTGTATAGGTTTTATATGAGGACAATGAGATGTTCTACGATTCCTATTTTCCTAAGCACACTCCATAACTTGATATGATTGACACAAAGACCTTTCTATCATTCATGAAACACATGCTGATTTCTTTTTTGTATTCTTAGGTTTCCCAGTTTTCTATCATGCATCAGTTATGTCTCTTGTTCTTTCCAACTTTGTTTTTCTTGAAACTATTACTATGTATCCTTTGGCATCCTTTGTTTTTCCATGTTTAATGTCTTAAATAATATCATGATAGTCCTTCTTGTTTCTTCTAATAATTCTTTATTAAATTTCTTCCTGAGAATTTGTCATTCTTGGCTTTGCTTGTCTTCTCTTGGCAATTTCCACAATCTATTTTATACCTAATTTGGTTTCTTTGGTTTTTAAGTCTTGAGAATCTCTTTTCACATTCTTTTTTTAACAATTACTATGATGTCATTTTGCGGTTCCCTGTGTTTTCTCATCAATCCTAGTTTAGAACATCAAAATAGTTCCTGAAGTTCTTGAAAATGGTGGGCATATTCTCCATTGGTTAGCTCTGTTCTTCCACTATAGTTTGACTTGAAACTTGCACATGAGTAGTTTGTGATCTAAAGTCAGATCCTGGCCTACTCCTTGCTGTTATAACTGAGCTCTTCTAAGTCCTGGTGCCACTAATACAATAAATTTAATTTCTCTGGGCTCCATCTGGAGATATTCATGTATATAGATGTCATTTGGATTATTTGAAAAATATGTTGGCAATGAGCAAATAATTGGATTATTAGAAATGGATAAGTTGCTCTACTTCGTATTTCCTAGGTCATACAGTCCAACTACATTTTTCTTCTTACTGTTTCCAACTTTGGCATTCTAGTCTTTAACAACAAACAGCATATATTTCTTCCATGATCTATTGATTTCAAATTGAACTTTACCATAAAATTCCTCAACCTCTGCATCAGCGTTTATATGAACTTGAATAACTGATTTTCCATTGTCTTTCCCTTTGCAATATAAAATGATACGTTTCTCGTCACTAAAGTGGCAATCTGCCTCAAGCATCTTCCTTTATCATTGCCAAATATAGGTTGCTTCAGCTGATCAACTGGGATGACCTTTGTACCCTGATGGGAGTATTTATATTCTTGACATACACTTTTAGCAGTTTTACTCAAAACTGTACATATTATCACCATGAAGCACTATAGAGAACTTGTAAGGGATACAAGTATTTAATGGGGGAGAAAATCAAAAGCTTTTCTTCAGACATATTCTCCTTTCAACAGTGTAGTTCAATCTTAAGAACAGTCATTGTTAAACAACAAATCATACATACTTTATTAAGGTTTTGAAATGAATTGTAAGTATTTTTTTTATTTTTTCAATATTTTCACAGTCATATTATAGATTACAAGGAAAAACCTTTAAATTATATAAAATTGTAGAACATACCAAATACAGTTACTGATAAGCAATTCTTTAAGTAGACAAAGTCTACTTAAAGAATTTAGTTCTATTTTTTAAAAAGCTACTTATTAAGTTTATAATGTATGTGAATTATTGTTAGTAATGTTATTCATCTTTTCTCACTTTTGAACAGCATTGTAAAGAAAAAAATGACTGGGCTAAATTGGGAACTTTGTATGTTAAAGTGACAAGAGGGTGTAAAAATGCTGATTATCTTGAAAAATACTCATGGCATGTAGCCAGCATACTAATCAGTTCAGTGAAGGAAGAAAAGCCAGGCATTCCATTTTGTGAATTTGCAACTGCAGGTAAAATGAGCAAATATTATTAAATATTACAAGGTTACATGCAAAGAAAAACAGTTTCTCTTTAAAGTTGAATGTGGGTTCCCAGAAGTATCAGTTCTACTTAATCTCCTCTGCAGTGGAAATTATGAATTTATCTTCTGCTTTATTGCTCATCATCCCATTGACTTTAAAAAGCAAGAACATTTTTTGGTGAATATATATGAAGGAGGCCTCTGCCCTTTAGTTCAGTTCCTATCTAATATCTGATAGCACATCTAAAATAAGAACTCCATTATCTGTTGGTACCTCTCATGAAGGAAAAATGGCCAATAATCTTGATTCTTTTCACTAGATGAATGAATGAGTTTATCAGACCATTGAGATTACATTTTTCTACTCAATAGCACTGATCCAAGTTCTCTCCCATTTTTCTCTCATGAGCTATATACAAAGGCAACAGCAGCTGCAGATATGGAGACTGCCCCAAGGATCACACAAACCCTCTAAGCAGCTTCTATTAAGGGCTTTTTCAGTTCCTGCTGCGAATGGAGTAATTCAGATATTAGTGGCAAGTGATGATAATAGAATAGAATAGAATAGAATAGAATAGAATAGAATAGAATAGAATAGAATAGTTTATTGTGACTGAATGTACACTAATCGGCATACATTAAAATGCAATTATGTTGCATACAGCTCTCAAAGGTTCTCCATTTCTGACATAAACATAAACA
>QLTV01003653.1:33893-45889 GCA_003457575.1 Thermophis baileyi
TGCCGGCTGGCGGGACCGCGTGGTAGGGCCTTCTCTGTAGCCACTCCGACTCTGTGGAACCGGCTTCCCCCCGAGATCCGTACTACCCCCACCTTACTGGCCTTCCGTAAAGCCCTTAAGACCTGGCTTTTCCGGCAGGCCTGGGGCCAATAGTTGTTCTGATTGGCCCATGCATGGTTGTGTGAATGTTTTATTTTAAATATAGTTGGGGGTTTTTTTTCCCCTTTCTTTTTTAAATTGTTTTTATATGTTTTATTTTTTATGATGTAAGCCGCCCAGAGTCCTTCGGGAGTTGGGCGGCATATAAATTTTATAAAAATAAAATAAATAAACTTTATCATTCCATAGATAACCGTGCCAACCAAATCTTAATTCATGGCCTTCCCATTCTTTTAACCAGACCAAACAGCAGGCATCAAAATACAATTTCAAATCTGGTAGACCCAAACCCCCTCTTTCCTTAGCATCTTGCAGTAGTCTGTATCTAATTCTTGGTTTTTTCCCTTCCATATAAACTTTGAAATGTTCCTCTGCCATTGTTTAAATGGAATATCAGTTGCAAGTATTGGTAGTGTCTGAAACAAAAAAAGCATCTTTGGTAAATCATCTTAATTACAGAGATTCTACCCAATAGTGATAACTGCAATTTATCCCATCTTAATAAATCTTTTTTAATATCATTCCAGAGAAGTACATAATTGTTTTGGAGCGATTTTATATTTGTGTTTGTTAACATGACCCCCAAATATTTCACCTTTTTCTCAACCCTAAAACCAGAATTTTTAATCAATATATCCCCATCATATTCTTAATTAGCATTGATGTTTTCTGTTTATTTATTTTGAAACCTGCTAAGGATACAAACTCGTTTAATTTTCTCATCAAATATTCTATGTTGTTTTTTTGGTCTTGCAGAAATATCACCAAGTCATCAGCAAAAGCGCTCAGCTTATAAACTTCCTTCTTAATATTTATACCTGTTATTTTCTCATCTTGCCTGATATCTATTCAAAACTTCCGACACCAGAATAAACAGCAAAGGAGACAAAGGACATCCTTGTCTTGTACCCTTTCAGATTTCGCATGAGTTAATTAAGTCACCATTAATAACAATTTTTGCTTGCTGTGAGGTATAAACAGCTTTGACCCCTTGAATAAAATTCTCACCAAAGTCCATTTCTTCCAGAACTTTAAACATGAAGGCCCAATTTAAATTATCACAGACCTTCTCTGCATCTAAGAATACTAAAGCTGCCTGTTGTTCATTATGATACTGTAAATATTCTATAATATTCAAGACAATCCTCACATTATTCCTTAACTGTCTCTTTGGCAGGAAATCCAGACTGATCATGAATATATATACCTGTTTTAAAAAATGTAATCTTTCTGCCAAAACTGCATCAAATAATTTGTAGTCCTTATTTAATAATGAAATCGGTCTATAATTCTTTATCATCATAACATCCTAACCCTCCTTCGGGAGCAACACAATATTACATCCTTTAGCGGCTGAAGGAGTTCATCTTCAAAACATTTACAATATTGACTTGTAAGTCCATCTGGGCCAGGAGTTTTAGCTGTTTTCATTTTTCTTATAACTTCTGATATTTCAAAGGGTCATTCATAAGTTGTCTCTGAGTTTGTGAAAGTTTCGGCAAGTGTTGTCTTAACAAATATTCATCTATTTTTGACTTATCTAACTCCTGCATTTTATACAAGTTAGAGTAAAAATTATGAAACAATTTTTTAATTTGCTCATTATCAGTGATTACATTGTTGCCTTCACAAATTTTTTCAATCATTCTCTTCTCCCTTTCCTTTCTTAATCTATATGCCAACCATCTTCCTGGTTTATTTGCAAACTCAAAATACCTTTGCTTTATATACCGTATTTTTCGGAGTATAAGACGCACTTCTCCCCCCCAAAAGAGGGTGGAAATGTTGGTGCGTCTTATACACAATGCAGCCATTTTTGGCCTCCCAAAGCCTGCCCCGCACAAAAATGGGTGTGCAGAGGGTTTGGGAGGTCTGCAGAGTGCTCCTGGGGGCTGGGGGAGGGCAAAAATGCCCCCGTTTTGTGAAAAACGGGCAAAAAACGGCCCATTTTTCACAAAAACGGGGTGTGCAGAGGGTTTGGGAGGTCTGCAGAGTGCTCCTGGGGGCTGGGGGAAGGCAAAAACTTTTTTTTCTTACCTCTTCGAAATCATGGTGCGTCTTATACACCGGTGCGTCTTATAGTCCGAAAAATACGGTAATTCAATTTTACTTCCATTTCTTGAACAGTTAGCATAGACAGTTGTTGGCGTAACAAATTAATTTGATGCAAAATTTTAGAGTCCATAGGTACCTTCTGCAATTCTATCTCTTTCTGTCTAATTGTACCCAATACTGTATCTTTTGCATCTTTTCCAGATATTTTTCCTTCTCTAGACAATTATTTTGTATAAAGTAACCCCTCATAGCTGCTCTCAGACAATTGCTAAATCTGTCCCTTTACCTAGGTTATTGTCAAAGTATTCATGTAATTTTCTTTTACAGTCTCTTACTATTGTTTCCTTTTGCAAAATGGATTCATTTAGACTCCATCTATAACTCAAACTCTTTTTTCTAAATACCAGAGCAACCAGATTATGATCAGAGAAAGATTTAGGTAAGATATCAGCTTTCAAAATTCTAGTTGCTAAATTTTTAGAGGTCCATATCATATCAATCCTTGAAAAGGATTTATGTCTTTCTGAAAAGAAGTTAGATTCTCTTGCGGTGCCATTATTTTGCCTCCATGAGTCTATTAGCGCTAAGTTATCTATCATCTCAAAAAATGTCTTTGGTAGTTTACCCTGGGAGGGTTTGATACCCTTAGTAGATGTTCTATCCCAAAGTGGCGAGGTCACTCCATTCCAATCCCCCAACATAAACCAATTTTCATACAAAAAAGGCAGAAGTTGGTCCATAAGATACTAAAAAAATTTATGTTTTCCATCATTTGGCACATAGAGACCAATTACTATTGATTTTATTCCATTAAATTCAATTTTTGCTATTACAAATCTGCCATGGTCATCTAGTAGAAGCAACGTAGGTTTAAACTGGGGTTTTATATATAAAACCACTACATTAATCTTTTTTGACCCAACAGATCCAAATTCCTCCTCTAAACTTTTATTTATTAAATATTTCTCATCTTTTTTCCTAATATGTGTTTCTTGAAAGCAAATTATCTCAACATTAAGTTTTCTGAAATAGTGAAATTTTTTTTTACGCTTGGATGGGGCATTAGCCCCATTAATATTCCATGTAATAAATTTACTTTCCATCTTTGGGTGAAATAGCAAATTCCTGTATAGAAATCTCAGCTGTCTCTTCTTCTACAGTGTCAACTTTTTGGGATCAGTCTACCTCCAAAGTCTTGTCTATCTCCAACTCTTCAACTGGCTCTGAAATTCATTTATGTCTAGACAGGAAATTCTTGGCTTTATCTATAGAATTCAAACGAAATCTTTGGTCACAATATGTAAGTATCACTCCCTCAAGCTTGCCCCAATGAAAGGGAATTCTTCTCTTCTTCAAAATATCGGTAAGAAATGAGTAAGATTTCCTTTTTCTCAGAATTCTTACAGGAATTTCCTTCAAAACAATTATGTCTACATTTTCTATTCTTAGTTTAGATGTAAAGTGGCAATCCAGAACACGGTCTCTCGTTATTTTTCTTACAAAATGGACTAAAACATCCCTTCTCATGGCAGCAGATCTTGAGTTTACTCTATAAACCTTGTCAATTTCAAGATCGAGAAACTTTTCCTCACAATTAGTCAACTGTAACAAGGCTTTAATCATTCTTAGCCTAATATCCTCTCCAGAGTGTTCAAGATTTAGAGCAATTAAGATTGCTCTAAATCTTAATTGCAGTTCCTTTGCTTGAGCTTCCAAGAGAGCTCTCATCGAATTCAGCTTCAAAAAGAGTGTCTTGCTTCTCCAATTTATGCTCCATAAGATCCACTCTGTCCTTCACCTGTTTAATATCTCCTGTCAAATCTTGTATCTCCTCACAAAGTTCCTTTGCCAATGTGTCAATTTTTAATTCAAGCTTAGTTCCCAATGCCTGGATGACTTCATGAGTTTTGGCTGTGTATTCGTCCAAAAAAGATTTTAAAGATTCTACATCTCCTGGTATCTTCTCTGTTCTCTTATTGGTCGCCATAATTAATAGCATTAAATCCTATAGCTTAAATAATGCCACTTAAAAGTTAAAAAGGAAATCACAGTTCTACCTCTACCTGTTTGGCTTCCTCATGTGGACAAACAGTGCTACTGCAGTAAAAGAAATCTACTCTATATCTCTTTGCCTGCTGCTAAACCAATCAAAAGTGATAGAAACCGAAACTGTTTTTTCCCCCTCCTTCCAGCTAAAACAAAATGCCGATTGGGCAAGCTTTGTTTCAAAGGTAAAAACTTTCAGCAGTCTGTTAAAGGCAAATCATCTTCCAAAGATTTTAAGTCCAAAAGTTTCAGAGATAGTTTCCAGCTTCTTTAATTTGGCTCGGATATTTCAACTCCTCCCTCATTCGCCATGTTAATGTTTGTTTATTTATTTATTTATTTATTTATTTGTCAAACATGTACAAGATAGCAGGTATAGGTATAAACATAATCAAAGTGAATACAGATAGATGAGGACAATAGGACAGTAGGACAGGGACGGTAGGCACGCTGGTGCGCTTATGCACGCCCCTTACAGACCTCTTAGGAATGGGTTGAGGTCGACAGTAGACAGTCTCAGAAGTGACGATGATTCCATAAAAAGGAAAAGCAGGCTGCAACCAAAAGAAGCCTCATTTAGAAAAGAAAGGTAAATATGCAAAGCTAGTGTCTAAGAAGCAGAGGCAGACTTTATTGTCCATTTGAAACAGCTGGTTCCTCCACAGTGAACTTGTTTCTTGGTTGCCCAGTCCCCAGCCAGAGACTCAGCGGATCACCACTTCTTCTTCCAGAAGCTTTCTGAGAGTACCCAGCTATACGGGGGAGCAAAAGGATTGATTTCCAGAACTTCCACTTTTCCCAGGGAGGTTTTTTTCTGCCTTAGATAGCTTTCTAAAGCAGATAATTGTGGGGAGTCTGTAGCAATTTGGAAAAATTGCTGCAGCCAAGTCTGTGATTTCCTTAACGGTATTAAGTCTACATGGAGGAAAGTAAGCAGTGGGGTACCACAAGGTTCCGTCTTAGGTCCAGTACTCTTCAATATCTTCATAAACGACTTAGATAAGGGGAACTTATCAAATTTTCAGATGATACTAAGCTGGCAGGAATAGCCAACACCCTAGATGATAGGCTCAAGATCCACTAACAAAATGAAATTCAATGTAGAGAAAAGTAAAGTCTTACACTTAGGCAAGAAAAATCAAAAGTACACATATAGATTGGGAGAAATCAGGCTTAATAGCAGTAACTGTGAGAGGTATCTTGGAGTCTTAGTGGACAACCAATTAAATATGAGCCAACAGTGTGTGGTGGCAGCCAAAAAAGCAAATGCAATCCTAAGTTGCATTAACAGAGAGATTCAATCAAGGTCACGTGAGGTACTAATACCACTCTATAAAGTCTTAGTAAGACCACACCTAGGATACTGCATCCAGTTTTGGTCACCACATTATAAAAAAGATGTTGAGAGACTAGAAAGAGTGGAGAGAAGAACAACCAGGACGATTAGGAGACTGGAGTCTAAAACAGAACGGTTGCAAGTACTCTGCATGGCTAGACTAATGAAGGAAGGACCAGGGGAGACATGATAGCAGTGTTCCAATGTTTGAGGGGCTGCCACAGAGAGGAAGGGGTCAAGCTATTTTCCAAGGCACCTGAAGGCCAGACAAGGAATAATGAATGGAAACTGATCAAGGAGAGATTCCACCTAGAAATAAGGAGAAATTTTCTGACAGTGAGAACAATCAACCAATGGCACAGCTTGCCTTCAGAAGTGGGAGCTTCAGCACTGGAAGCATTCAAGAAGAGAATGGACTGCCATCTGTCAGAAATGGTATAGGGTCTCCTGCTTGGGCAGGGATTGGATTAGATGACCCACAAAGTCCCTTCCAACTCTGTTATTCTGTTAAATCAATTATATGTTTTCCCAACCTTGCCCCGATGAAAATACCTAAAAGTTTAAATTAATAACTTCCACGTTGCTGAATTTTAGTTTTGGCTGTGTTTTGAATATCCTTAATAATATTAAAAGATGGAAAATTTTATCAATGTCTCTGCTTAATTAACAATTCAAACTTTGAACATACAGTATTTCAAAATTCTGTTTTATTCTGAAATAAAAGTGTCAGAGATGTCAGAATTTTAGAATAATGTAATAAAATGCTTAAAGGAGCAATATTGCCAAAGTTAAAAAAATTATTAGTTTCAGTGGGATTCATGGACCTGTTATATGCAGAATCTATAATTGGGAAAAGAGAGCTACATATATCCATAATTACATGCACAATTTCTTTTAAGGATCTATTGGTAAATGAGGTGAGGAAAACATATGCTGTGCTGTCTTTGATTTTGTGTGTTGTATGCACTGGAGATTAGTTGAAGGTATTTCAAACTTCAAAATTGGTTTCAATTTTATATTGATTGTGCAGTAAGGCTAGGTATACATTTTTCTACAAGGTAGGTTTTTAAAAGGCATATTGACATGATGTGTGCTATATTCTCATTACTTTTTCTAACTTAAAAATATCACAGCTAAATCAATAGCCCAAGTAAGGGAGCCTTCTTAGCCAAATTATTATTGAATAACGAATATCCATTTTCAAAAATCCATGTTAGTTTCAGTAATTATTAAACATTGCTGAAGCACTGGTATAGCATCTTTATTTCTACGCCCCCACTTTGGAGGGCAGAACATGTTGGTGCAATTCTGGCATATCCAGTCATCATCTTGAATAAATTTATAGACCAAAAATAATTTCCAGTGGTAGAGTTGAGTTGGCATTTGAATCATTGATAACTTCAAAACTATTATTTTCACATGCCAGGAGCATTATTGTTTCTGAGAGAAAGGTGCTAACCAAACTATGTGTAAACCAATGTTAAAAAGCATGAAATTGTTTGCAATTTTTATTCCTGCTTTCTCCATTTTTATATTAGGCCAAGAAGGTTCTGGATGTGTTTCATGCTTTAAAGATACACTTCACACTTCTTAAAGGACTTCTTGAATCACAGCAATCGGTATCAAGATGTCAAGTTGTTAATGTTGCTGTAGAAATCTTTCTCAAATGTGGTAACCTTGATGGAGCATTATGGGTATTGAGAGGTAAATTTAAATTAACAAAATTAGATTTATTGATCAAATTTATATAAATATTCATAGTTTGCTTCTGGATCCAATTCAGGGTGCTGATTTTCATTTTTAAGGCCTCTCATAGTCCTTGTTTGAAAGACTGCTTCTCCACGATTCCATCTGTTCATCCATCAGATCCAGCAAGAAAGGCATAATATGGGTCCTGTCTTTCAGGGAGCTACACTTAACGAGTCTGAGAAAATGGGCCTTCTCTACCATGGTACCACCTTATGGAATATTCTCCCCCTCCATCCCTCCTTATTTTCAAGAAGTCCTTCAAAATTTGGCTTTGTCATCAGGCCTGAGGTTTTTAGGGGATCAGTGAGGGTTGAGTTTTTTTTAATATAATAATTCTTCAATTAAACAGTGTGTCGTCCGGGTACAAATATCTTTGTAAAATGATAATCAATATTTACAACAATATTCATTACATTAACATTAATTTTATAATATTAAAATGATAATATTAAACATAATAATCATAATATTTGCTTCTCTCTTAACATGTCTTCTTTATTTCACTAATCTTTTTCTTTTGTTTCCCTGTTTCTAACTTCCATTTTTGTTATCTAACCATTGATAAAATAAGTCCCATGTCATATAATATTCAGTTTGTTTTTTCTCCTGAATTACTAGCGTTAGTCTATTCATTTCTGCACATTCTAATATTTTCCTGATCACATTCTCATCTGTGGGGATCTCTTCACTTTTCCAATTTTGTGCAAATTCAATTCTAGCTGCAGTTAACATATGGATAATTAAATATGCATTCCCCTTACTATATTTTTCTGGTAAAATCCCCAACAAGAATATTTCTGGCTTTAAATCAATATGCTGCTTTATCATTTTTTACAGCCACGTATGTATTTTTGTCCAATATTTTTTTGCTTTTGAGCATGTCCACTACATATGATAATATGACCCAGGTATCTGGTGGCACTTCCAGCATTTAGCCGACTTATCTTTAAACATCTTTGTCACCCTCGCTGGCGCAAAATGCCATCTATAAAACATCTTATACACATTTTCTTTGTATGCAGTTGACATAGTTAATTTATAGTTCCTATCCCACAGTTTCTGCCATTTATCTAACTCTATTGTATAACCAGTTTTTTGCCCATACTATCGTCTCCACTTGTTCTTCTTCCAATTTAATGCCTAATAATGCTGTACGTTTTCTTTATCAATTTTTCTTCTGTTAATATCTTGTCTAATACTGTTAGTTCATTATAAAAACCATATAGTTTAACATCTTTCTCATATCTAGAATGTTTCTTTACTTTTGAGTACTTTTACAGCCACGTATGTATTTTTGTACAATATTTTTTTGCTTTTGAGCATGTCCACTACATATGATAATATGACCCAGGTATCTGGTGGCACTTCCAGCATTTAGCCGACTTATCTTTAAACATCTTTGTCACCCTCGCTGGCGCAAAATGCCATCTATAAAACATCTTATACACATTTTCTTTGTATGCAGTTGACATAGTTAATTTATAGTTCCTATCCCACAGTTTCTGCCATTTATCTAACTCTTGTATAACCAAAGTTTTTTGCCCATACAATCAGTCTCCTTCACTTGTTCTTCTTCCAATTTAATGCCTAATAAGTAGCTGTACGTTTTCTTTATCAATTTTTCTTCTGTCCCTGTTAATATCTTGTCTAATTCTGTTAGTTCATTATAAAAACCATATAGTTTAACATCTTTCTCGTATCTAGAATGTATCTGCACTTGTGAATACCATGCCATATCAATCCCTTGATCGCTCAATTCTTGTTTAGTTTTGAGTTCCCCCTTTTCATTCAAAATATCTTTGTACCTAACAATATTTTCCATGTTAATAACATTTCGGTGAATCAGTGCTTCCATTGTTGAAAGCCAAACTGGTATCCTCAAGTAATGTTGTTCTCTAGTTTTCTCCCACACTAACAATAATGCATTCCTAATATAATGTCTTTGAAAGTAACCGTGTATTTTATTTTTCCCATACCACAAGAAGGCATGCCAGCCCAATTGCAAAGTCAATAGTCTTGTATGCCTCAGTACAATCCATTCTTTCACCTATGTGAGTACCGCAGCCTGATAATACAATTCCCAATTCGGTAGCCCAAAGCCTCCTCTGTTTCTTGAATCCTGCAGCATTTTTAAGTTTATTCTTGCTTTTTTCCCTTGCCAGATATATCTTAATATTATTATATTGAGTTCCTCAAAGTATTTTTTTTCCAATTTTATCGGAATTGTTTGAAATAGGTATAGTAGTCTCGGTAATATATTCATTTTTATTGTAGCTATTCTTCCTATCAATGATAATTGCAGATTTTTCCATTTCTCCAAATCTGCTTTAATTTGTTGCATCAGTTTAGAGTAATTATCTTCCTTAATAGTTACGCATCTTGCTGTCAGATGAATCCCTAAGTATTTTACTTTCTTAGTAATCTGGATATCTATTCTCTTCATTAACTCTTTTTTCTGCATGTCTGTAAGATTTTTAACTAATATCTTAGTTTTCTCTTTATTTATTTTCAATCCTACCACTTCGCCATATTCCTCTATTTTTTTTATTAATTTAAGCCCTGATTCTTGTGGATCTTCCAGAATAAAGACTAAATCGTCTGCAAATGCCTGTAGTTTGTATTTTCCTTTTTTATTTCCATACCTTTTATCTCTATGTCTTGTCTAATATTTCTGTGAGTTCTTGAGGTGGCTTTGTTGCTGATTGAATCTCATATGTGTGCTATATATATTGACGAGTTTATTGTTTTTATATATTTGTTGCTATACATACACCGCCCAAAGTCACGTCTTGTGAGATAGGCGGCCATATAAATGTAATAAATAAACAAATCAGCCTGCATTTTTATTGTGATTTTCTACATTTATATATGTGTAGAAAATATATATTTAGGGTTATATAAATATTTACAGTTTTATTTTAAGATAAGCTGCCCAGAGTCATCTTCCAATGAAACAAACTTAATAAATAATTAAAAATAAGTAAATAAATAAAAATCATATTTGGAAGAACATGTTTAGTTCCTGGTTTTGGAATATATTTAGAATAATGTCATAACAAAAGCATATGCTACATTCAAATCATTTTATTTCCACTATTTAGCCAAAAAAAGTATCTACAAAGAGGCTGCAATAATTACTAAAAATATTCTTATTAGGAAACTTAAAATCTAAAAGACAAATTTCAGAAGGAGTATTAGAGATAAAAGGCTTATTTTTCAATTATGTTTTTCATTATTGAATGAGTCTCAAAATAAAGAAGAAATACAGTGCATGCAAGCATTTAGACACCATCCTCTCTCATGACATATATTTCCATGAATCCCTAAGTGAACAAAAGCTGAGAAAACCTTTACATGTGTAAGATTGAATACCACATCTTTCCTGAACTTTTCTGTACAACTTCAGACATCTAAAATTTGGCACCTAACTTTGCTTTACTTCATGGTGAACTCTTATTTTAGTTCTATTTTAATTGAATAGCTTTTCCTAGTTTCTAATACATTCTGTGCAATGAAGGACTTGCTCCTCAAAAATATTACATAACAACTTACACTTTAGGCATGCCCTTTGTTTTGTATCCTTGCCCTGTGATATGTTGCTTTTAGTAATGCTTATGAAAATTTTTCAGTAAGTGTTCCAACGATCGAATATAAGGACTTGCTGTTTTTGTAAGGATACTACTACACTCCCTCAGACTATGTAATGTAGTTCAAAGAATATTAGGAATCTAAATTTCTGCTAAAGGCCACTTAGGAAGCCTAGTATTATTTGAGATTTGTCCTATAATTTTGTTTTTTGCTGTATGTTCTAACAATTTTAAAACATTAGCATTAATCTTCCGATAGGGTCAGAATGGATAATAAATACAGCAGCATGGCCTTGTGAAAACATGGATGTCCTAAATCGACATAATCTGCTATGTGCTGTAGCATCTGAATTAATGACAAAAAACCGGTATGATGAAACATTTGAAGTTTTAAAAAATCTCCCAGGGTTTCAGAATACTTGTGGTAAGTTGTTAGTTACTTGTTACTTATTACTTAAAATAATAGACTTTTAGTTTGAATCTGCATCATTGGAATTTTCATTACACAGAGGTGCTGTGATTTGGGAATGTATAAATAAAATCTTAAGCAAATATTTCTGTTTTCAGTCACCTACCGTAATAAATCAGGTTTCCTAATATAGATAGCTCTACTTATTCACAGAGATTCTGTGCCTTCTCTGCCACAGTACCTGTCCTTTGAAAAAGCCTGAGATCCAGATGGTCATCCTTTGTCAATATTTGCTTACCAAAAATTATAAACAATGGCCATAGTACACACAAAAACAGTAGGAGCAGGAGTGATTTCCAATTTCTTGCTGGCTTACGGTTTGACTATGTGAGAAGCTGGCAGAGAGCACCAGAATTCATGATGACCTGGCAGTGGTGCTGCAGTGACCACAACTTTTCCAATACAATTGGTCTGAATATCCTTGAAATTTCAATTGCACTTGAGTAATTGGTCCCAGATTTTGAATGCATTCTTTAAATTAGGCTATTTGAGGTATCTTGATTCAAAAATTGTTGCCCTGTGATACACTATTTTGGCTAATTGAAGGGTACAAACTTGACAGGGGAGATTTAGTACCGGTATATATATATATATA
>QLTV01003653.1:45935-59070 GCA_003457575.1 Thermophis baileyi
TATATATATATATAAGACTTATTATAGCCCTTTTATTTGACTTCTTAATATAAGATATATGTAACAATTTTGCAATGTGCCTGGTTCTTATTTAAGAAGCTTCTGTATGAAATTGAAGGAGAAAAAATAGGTTTCCCAATTGTTCTTGGCATCGATATAAAAACTAAAAATAAGAAAAATGTTTTATATAGTCTGCATCATTTCACTGATGGAAAAAGTAGTATGCTCCATAGCTGAAAAATATTCCTAAATTTTCTCTTACAGACCCTCTGGATGTATCCCAGTATGGCCTTTTGTTTAATAAACTGCTAAGTGCTTGTTCAGAAAGCAGGAACATTGAAATATCATCTACTGTAGTGGCGTTCATGCTTGCAAGAAATATCCATATTGAATTTAATTTACTTCGAGCATTAATCACAGCACTAGGAAGAAGCTGTTTGTGGCTTAAGGCCAGGAAACATTATAAAAGTAAGCTTTCTTAAAAACACGTCATTTTTTACGTTAGACCAACTTCTTATGGAAATGTTTGCGCTAAAAATTATTATGGTTACATTAATATTGAACACTGTCCAGAGTAATTTGGGGACATGTATTTGCATGTCATTTTCAATTTATGAAACAACTGATTACAAAATCTGTTGTAGACTGAGAAGCAAACAGTAAAATGATTTCAGATTATTAAAAGCATTGTGTAAGACATGTCTAAATTAACCATTCTGTTCATGGAACAGATTTTTTGGGGTGCATCATGCCCAAATTAAAACATGTTTTGAATGTTTTGGTCTGTTTCTGGGAAGAATGGATCTCATATTCTAGATACATATTAAAATATATTTGTTCTGGGCTGGAATGGTTTGAACAAGAGCAGGAAAAGCAAGGCTGGAACTTTCTTGGAGAGCACATGTATGGTGATAGAGCAGGGCATAGGGAAGGTCTGGTAGCAGGCAGGCCAGCATGCTAGCCCTACAAAGAATGAGGCCACATACACTAGTAATAATCTACCTGTCCTATAAATGTACTTGGGGATTCTTCTCGATTTTGTGTTGATAAACCCCCAGAACAACCGTTACATTCCAGGTTGTATTTATATTGAACTCTAGCCAATCTGAAACAGTTCAACAAAACTTCTAGAACATAATGGTAACTTGGGCTTACAACAAAACTTATTTTCTACCAATAATTATTAACATTTAGATATTGTCTGTCTGTTATGATTTAAGATGTGATAGTACATATATTTTCAGGTAGACCCTTTTTTTTTAATTTCACACATTGGGTTATTTTAGAAGAGATGTATGGCAGAAAAAAATACTGCAGCAATATAACTTTGCTTTTTTTGTAGAAAGGAAAAAAACCCTAGCCAAGTCCTAGATTGTTTAAGAATCAGTGGAAGAATGTTAAAAATGTTTTACAGCTTCCTAGTTGTACTGGCATATCTAAAATCTTTGAGCATTCTAAATAAGCTATGAGGATTGCTAATTCTTCTTTTCTTCTTTTTTCCACTTACCAAAATATCCAGAGAAATCAACAGTATGAAAATGGAGAAAGTTCAGAGTTGTCAATGTATTAAAGTAACCTTAAAATTTGTAATAAGCTACCGAAACAAGACATACATGTTTAGCTAATATTAACCCTTCTTCTCTCTCTCTCTCTTTTTGTTGTTGTTGTTGTTGTTGTTGTTGTCATTTTTAGGTGCTTTAGCATTGGGTTGCTATCCACCATCAGAGGGAAATCTTTATCGTAAACTTTTACTGATTCCTTCTTATATGAGTGAAGTTGAAATGCTATTAGCAATTGAAATTTTTTTGGTTTCAAATGCCAGTAGTATTCAGAGTCCTGGAGCTTCCAGTCAAATACTTCAAATAGTATTAAAAAGGTTAGTATATATTCCAAATGCATGTCTAATCAGCTGAAAAAGTTGCTCATGTATTGATTTATCCTCTGCAAAAGATGTATTATTTTATTATTAATTTAGATATTTATTTGACAACCAATAGACTAATAAAATTGACATAAACTCTGCTGTCATTTCCAGTCACAGAAATGTTGCTACTGAAAATCTTCCAGAACAATAGAATGTTAATCATAACTCTTGGTTGTTGTTTTTTGTTGTTATAAAGTTTTTTTATTTTTTCCATAAAAAACATTCTTTTTCCATCAGCAGTGTGTTGTTTGGCTTTACACCTTTTTCTTATACCTTTTTACAATTTTTTCTCATTACATTCCCTTTTATTCTTTAATATATTACACATTTTATCTTGATATGTTACATTTCTTACTCATTTACTTTCTTCAGTTCCACATTCCTTTCTTTTGTTCTATCCACTTATAAAACTTCTTCCAAACCACATAATATTCTATCTGTTCCTTATCTCTAATTGCTAGTGTTAATCTATTCATCTCTGCACAATCTAATATTTTCCTTATCACTTTTTCTTCTTCAGGTAACTCTCTTTTTTTCCAATATTGAGCATATACAATTCTAGCTGCAGTTAGCACATGTATCATCAAATACCTATCCGCTTTTCTATAATTTTCTGGCAATATCCCTAGCAAAAAGATCTCTGGTTTCAGTTCAATGCGTTGATGCGTCATCTCTTCTAACCACGTCTTAATTTTAGTCCAATATCTTTTAACTTGTGCACAAGTCTATGGCCAAAATTCTTGGCCCATACTATCATTGTTTCTTTAACTTGCTCTTCCGTTAGATTCATGCCCAAGATATAATTATATAATTTCTTTATTAATTTCTCATCTACTCCTGTTAAAATTTTATCTAATTCTGTTAATTCATTATAAAACCCTTGCAGTTTTAAATCTTTGTCATATCTAGATTTTATCTGTAAATATGCATACCAAGATATATCGTTAATCATAATTCTTGTGATTTTGCATTTTTTTTCCAGATGTGAAGGTAACAATATTCAAAACCCTGAAGAATATCAGAATGCTACAGAGAGACTGTTTCAGGCTGCTCAGATATCTAATCCAAAGCTTTTCATAAAGCATTTGACAGTCAATGTTAATAAGGACCAAATTTATAGTTTGGAGCATACTTCCGTACTTAAATGGTTGAAAGAGAATATGAAATGGGCAGGAAAAGCCTGGCTTTTTTAGTCAAGATTTGGTTACAGTAATCATTGCTTAAAATAAATCAATAAAGATTGTTTCTGTTGTTTTCAGACTCTTAATAATTCGATCTTTTGGTTTTTAACATTAAAAAAACAATTCAGAATATGGCTTTCTAGGCATGGTCATTCAGAAGGGCCTGTTCTTGATCATTTACTTTTTTTTTCTGTGTCAAAATATGCTCACAGTTCAGGGTTAGAATTAGCGGTTTCATAATCTTTACTGTCTTTCAAAAACAAGGCTGTTGCCATGCAAATAATAAGTTTATAGTTCTGAGGACAGTATATAATAAAATTTTATAGTTTGGGAAATACTTGCGTATTTAAACAGTTGGCTTTTTTAGTCAATGAAGACTCTCATTACAGTAATCATTGTTTAAAATGAATCAATAAAGCTTGTTTCTCTTGTATTCAGACTCCTACTTACTTTGTTCAACATTAGTTTCCAACAGAAGAAAATAATACAGAAATTTGCTTTCTAATGTGATCGTACAGAAGGCCCAGTCTTTTTTTTTTTAAACTATTAGATTTTTTTAAAACTAAAAAAACAAACTAATATTTGAGAGAAAAGAGGGGGGAAAAGCAAAGCCAAAATGCTGAAAAAAAGTGAAATACAAAGAAATGATTTTTGATTTTATTTTACAACATATATAAATTCGCCAGTATAAGGTTACAACATAACTTGTATTTTTATATTACTACCCTATTATTGTTTCTAATAATCAATCCCATATATTATAATTTCATTTTTTTTCTGTTTCACACTAAAAGTCCAAAAAGGTTTTTCAGTCAGCATTAAAATTTACTCAATGTCTTCTCCAATCAAAGTTATCATTTTTGCAGTCTCGGCCACTTTCATCTTCACTATCCATTCTTCCATTGTAGCTAATGTCAAGTTTTCCCACCATTGTGTATATAAACACTGCCATTATCATACAAAAGAGCAAAGTCCATGAATTTTTTCTGTTCGTCCATCAGTTGAAGTATCATAGACAAGTATTTTAGACAATTTTTCTGGTGACAAATATTAATAGTACATCATTTTATAAAAGTTTTCTTTTAAGATTATAATGTAAATTTTAATCCTTTCGTCCACATATTTTCCAATTGTTCCACTTGTATATTATAATCAACATTTTAGTCCATTTTATCATTTTCACTTGTTCTTCCATTTCAAATTTTAGTAAACGTTTATAGATTTTAGCAGTAACATGTTCATAATTTGTACATAATTCTGTTTCAAATTCTGTATTACAATGTTCAGAACCAAAAGTCCTTTTATCTATTATAAATCTTTCTAGTACTTGTACATAAGAAAATCATTGACATATATATCATATGATTTTATTTTGAAATCTTGGAAAAATTCCAATATACCAGTACAGCTTAACCATTTATGTTTAGTTATCATTTCTTATCTATATTTCGTTTCTTGTGATGACAAGAGGGGCCAGTTCTTGATAAAAACATTTCCTATATTAAAATGTGTTTCTAATTTATGTTTAAAATTTGAGGCTTCATAATCTTTAAAAACAAGGCTATTGTCATAGAAACCATGATTTGATAGCTCTGAGGATAATATGTAATAAAAATCCACTATTCAAAGTAAATGAGGTAAGTTTTAAAAAGAAACTAACCACAAGCAGAAGCTTCAAAATATTGAAATCATTAAACAGAAATAAAATATAAAGTCTTTTGAGTTGAGCTCAGCTCCTAGTGACAGACATGTCCCTATGTAGGTTTTTCTGTTTGCAACAATAAAGGAGTAGTTTTCCTCTGTTTTATTTCTCTGTTGAATCTGCTTCTCAGGCTAGCAATATTCTGGTGTTGCCAGATGGTGTGCCATGTCTAGATCAAGCCTCCTTACCAGTCTAATATACAAGATTAGGTACTGTAGGTAGTACTATTTAGTACCATTAAATCTACTTGATTCAGCCAAAATCAAAGTGGGCTAGAAGGCTTGACAGCATTAAAAGGTCTCTTGAGACACTTGGTCTTTCCTAAAGAATGCTTCATAGCGAGAAGATGTATAATATTAAATGTAGGGAGTAATCATCATCATCATTTTAACCATCGTTTATCCACTACAGGATAAAGGCTTCCGTACAGGGGTGGTATTCACTTATCTTCCCTACCGGTTCACAAATGTGAGCGTGTGCCGTCCACGCATGCGCACAGCCTTCTGCGCATGCGCACAGCCCCAAAAACGTGGATAAATGGGAAGTGATTATGTCTGGATGGTGGGCGGGTCCACCCGCACTCAGTGCTACCTGTTTGCCCAAACCGGATAGAACCGACTGAATACCACCTCTGCTTCTGTATGTTTCCAACCAATACAGTCCTGAGCTTTCTTTTGCCATTTGGACCTGCGATACTTGCTGATGTCAATCCATCTTGTGTTAAGTCTCTTTTGTGGACACTTTATCAAGTGGGATCCATTCTATCACTGTCTTGGTTCACCTGCCATCAGTTCTTGCTATGTGACCAGCCCATTTCCATTTCAATTCTTTTACTCTCTTGATGATATTGTATACTTTTGTTTGTTCTCTAATCCATGTGCAGGTCTTCCTTTTTTTTTTCTATAGTATTTTTTATTTATATATAAATATTTTGAAAACTGTTTTGTCCAGGCATTTCATTTTACCAAAAAAGCAACAGATATAGTAATAACGATAATAATAATATACATAGTAATTATAGCAATATTAATACCCTGTTCCCCCCAAAATAAGACATCCCCTGATAATAAGCCCAATTGGGCTTTTGAGTGCATGGCAATAAGGCCAAGCGCTTATTTCAGGGTTCAAAAAAATATAAGACAGGATCTTATTTTTGCGGAAACACAGTAGTTATATTAGCTTATTTATAATCATGTTCATTATACTAGCATACTTATAGTCATAGACAACGTTCATCTTTTACGTACACATAACAATAATCTTTCTTCATCTAACCTCTACCTCTTGTATCTAACCATTGATAAAACCTATTCCATGTTGAGTAGTACTCTCTATCTCCTTTATCTTTTATTTTCAATGTCAGTCTGCACAATCCAATATTTTCCTAATTATGCTGTCATCTGATGGGGTGTTCTCATTTTTTCCAATATTGTGCAAATACAATTGTCGCTGCTGTCAATACATGTAGCATTAAGTATATAGTCCCTTTATCATAGCTTTCTGGTATTATAACTAACAGAAATATTTCTGGCTTTAAATTTATATGCTGCTTAATCATCTTTTCCAACCTGTACTGTATGTATTTTTGTCCTGTATTTTCTTGCCTTCATACATGTCCACCACATATGATAATAAGTACCTGGCATCTGGTTACATTTTCAACATTTGGCGGACATATTTTTAAACATTTTTGCTACTCTTGCTGGTGGCAGATGCCACCTATAGAACATTTTGTAAAGATTTTCCTTATAAGCAGTAGCCACTGTCAGTTTGTAATTTCTATCCCACAGTTTTTGCCATTTATCTAATTCTATAGCATAGCCAAAGTTTTTTGCCCATACTATCATTGTTTCTTTTACTTGTTTATCTTCCATTTTGAAGCTTAGTAGATAATTATATAATTTTCTTATCAGTTTTTTATCTGTCCCTATTAGTATCTGATCAATTGTTGTTGGTTCTTTATAGAAACCCCATGTTTTCGCATCTTTCTCATATCTCGATTGTATTTGCAGGTGTGGCCACCATGCTAAATCCACCCCTTGATTTTGTAATTCCTGTCTGGTTTTAAATTACCCATCCTTGTTTAAGATGCTGAAGGTTCGGAATGGAGGCTTTTTGGCGAATGGGAGGAAAATGGGGTGGGGGGGATTTTCCTGCCTGCCATCCTTCCCTCAGTCTGTACTGAGCTTGAGGAATGGATGACAGGCAGGAAAATTCCCCCCCCCTATTTTCCTCCCGCGAGCCAAAAAGCCTCCCGCGAGCCTCCCAAAAAGAGGGAAAAAGCAAAGCAGCTGGCCTCAGAGCTGCTGGCTTCAGGGAAGCGGTCCAACAAGCAGAAGCACTGCGCCCAGAAAGAGAAGGGCAAAAGCAGTATTTGCACTGCCCCAAGGGGCCAGTGGGCTGCAGCTTCAGCCGGACAGTTGCCCCCCGTGCTCGCGCTGCCACTCGTGCTGGCCATGCCCATCACCCGGGCTTATTTTTGGGGTAGGGGTAAAATTAGGCCCACCCACAAAAAATTAGGGTTGGGCTTATTAGTGGGGTGGGTCATGTTTTCGGAGAAACACGGTAGTTGTCATCTTTAATTGTTGCGCATCTTGCTTTTAAGTAAATTCCTAAATATTTCACTTTCTTTACTATGTGAAGATCTATCTACTTTGTCAATTTGTTTTTCTGCTTATCTGTAAAATTTTTAACTTATATTTTAGTTTTTTCTTTCTTATTTTCAGTCCTGCAACTTGTCCATACTCCTCTATTTTTCCTATTAGTCTGGGGCCGGTTTCTAATGGTTCTTCTAATATAAAAACCAGGTTATCTGCAAATGCTTGTAATTTATACTCTTCTTTTTTAATTTCCATTCATTTTATTTCTGGATCCTGTCTAATATTTCTAATTAACACTTCCAATGTAAATATGAATAACAATGGGGACAATGGACATCTTTGTCTTGTGCCTTTTTTTATATAGTTTTCTGTCACGTCCCCATTCACAATCACTTTCGCTCTCTGATTTGTATAAATTGCCTTGATCATGTTTATAAATTTTTCGCCAAAGTCCATACACTTTAATTGTTGCACCATAAATTGCCAATTTACATTATCAAAAGCTTTCTGAGCATCTAGAAAGATCAATGCCAATTGTTTTTCACAGTGTACTTCATAATATTTCAACGTATCTAAGATAATACATTATTTTTAATTTGCCTTTTAGGTAAAAACCCATTTTGATCAGAGTGTATAAACTCATTCAAGAATCTCTTGAGTCAGCTATTATTGAAGCAAATATTTTGTAATCTGCATTTAATAAGGATATTGGCCTATAGTACTTGATTTCTGTTAGATCTGAATCTTCTTTCGGGATTAAAATGATATTGGCTTCCATCTATGTATGTGATATCTTGGCTTCTAATAGAACTTCATGATATACCTCTAACATTGACAAGCTCAGTGTATCTTGTAAATTTTTATAGATTTCTGCTGGTAGACCATCTGGACCTGGTGTTTTGTTGTTCTTTTGTCTCTCAAATCGCCTCTACTAGTTCTACCATTGTTATTCTTTCATTCAGCATATTCTTCACCGTTTCAGACACTTTTGGTAAGTTAGTTTTTTCCAAGTATTGTATTATTTTTTCCTCTGAAATTTTTTCATCATCATATACAGTATTTTTCGGAGATGCACCGGAGTATAAGACGCACCTTAGTTTTGGGGGAGGAAAATAGGAAAAAAAATCTGACTACCAGGTATTCATCTGGCTAGCGTCCTGAGTCTGGTCAGCTTCAGCACATTATTTTATCCCCTGGTTAGGGCTTAAAAAAAACTTCTTCAGAGGGAGTAGCAATGAAAAAAGCCTGCAAAGCTTTTGAAAGAGCTGGGAAGATCGTTAACGCCTCGTTAGGGCTGGAAAAAAAGCTTCGAAAAAGCTACATTTGGAGTATAAGATGCACCCAAATTTTCAGCCTCTTTTGGGGGGGAAGTGCGTCTTATACTCTGAAAAATACGGTAACTTTTTATAGAACTGAATTATATTATTTTTATTTTCCATTTGGTAATGTAATGTACCTTCCTCATGTAGTTTACTTATCAATTTCTTCTCTTTCTCCTTCTTCAGTTTATAGGCTAACCATCTTCCTGGTTTATTGGCATTTTCAAAAAAAATTGTTTTGTTTTTTTATTTGTTGTGCCAGTTCTTCTTTTTCCATTATATTTAGCTTATGTTTAATTATTTCCATTTGATTTTTTAAATTCACTTTTTGTGGTTCTTTTTGTAGTTCTAGTTCAAGTCTTTTGTGCTCTTCTTCTAGTGTCTTTTGGTATTGTTCAGTGGTGGGATTCAAATAATTTAACAACCGGTTCTCTGCCCTAATGACCGGCTGTGACTGAGTGGGCATGGACAACTCAATGTCACTTACGTTGAGGGGCGCTTCGCCTCACCCGCCCTCATGACCGTGGGGATGCTGCAACAGTCGTAAGTGTGAAAAACAGTAATAAGTCACTTTTTTCAGTGCCATTGTAACTTTGAATGGTCACTAAATGAACTGTTGTAAGTCAAGGATTACCTGTACAAAAATACAAAAAGCTTCTTTGCTTGCAAAAGGCTGCCCAAAATACCAGTCATTGGATTAGAAATGGGGGAATACACACTGAAGATCAGTAAGTCACAGCCATTATGGAAACCTAAACCATTCTGTCTGAATACCTTCCTTTTCCTCAGCAATACCTACAACCTGGAGTTACAAATCAGGCAGGTTGCCAGAGCACATTGAGGAATTAAAATAGTTAAAATGCAAGGATAACAATCAACAGCCAAGTTACTCTTGCTCATAAAGTGAAACCCTTTAGCAGACAGGTCATTTAAGCTCTCCAGAAAGTGGGTGGGCATATTTGGGCTACAAAATGCCAAGCTAAAGAGTCAAATTAACATCTTGAGTGAGGGCTAATTCCATTCTGCCTTTGTTCAGACCTTGCTGCAGGGAATTTTTATCTATGAATATAGCTATCTATCTCTTTATTTCTTAAGTGCTGACATCTTCTGTGGGCTATTAAGGAAGGTGGGAGCCAGTGGTGGGTTCCTACCAGTTTGCACCAGTTCGTGTGTACCGTTGGCGGAAATTTGGCCAAGGTCGCCGAACCGGTAGCGATTTGGCCGAACTTTGGAAGAACTTTGCCCAAGACTTCTCGTATATTTTGGGCTAGCCTGACGCTCCCATCAATGAGTTTGGCGGCGATCTAAGGAAACGTCTTCCAGCTCTGTGTGTGTCGTGTGTGTGTGTGTGTTCGTGTGTACCGTTGGCGGAAATTTGGCCAAGGTCGCCGAACCGGTAGCGATGGCCAGCTGGCCATGCCCCTGAACCGGTCCCCCCGGTCGCCAGTCGCTCACCCCCACCGTCATGTTCGTCGCCACCATGTTCTTCGCGCACGCGCATCCCATTGCCTTGCAAGTCCAATGGGATGTGCATGCACTGCGCACGCCAGGAACGCTGAACCGGAGCGGGAAAGCACACACGGGAGAAAGAGCGCACGAAGTTGGCCGCTGTGGGGCAGCCCCAACGACCACAGCAGCAACAAGCAGCACCGCAACAGCGAGGTACAGTAAGATTTGGCGGCGCAGAAATTGTTCGGTACGGCAGCAGCTTTTTCTGCCGGTACTTTTCGGCAGCCTGCAGAGAAAGTGGCTAGCAAAGAAGTAGCAATGGAAGGGAAAGAGATGGGGGAGAAGGGAAAGAAACAATCCCTCCCAGAAGCAGCAATGGAAGGGAAAGAGACGGAGGGGGGAGAAGGGAACACCCCAAAACAAAACCCAGGCTTTCAGCAACAGTTTGGAGCTTGTTAAACGTTCCTCCGCCCCAGCCATGGCGATCACTCCCGGAAGCAGCAATGGAAGGGAAAGAGACGATCCCTCCTGGAAGCAGCAATGGAAGGGAAAGAGACGGAGGGGGGAGAAGGGAAAGAAACGATCCCTCCCGGAAGCAGCGATGGAAGGGAAAGAGACGATCCCTCCCAGAAGCAGCAATGGAAGGGAAAGAGATGGAGGGGGGAGAAGGGAAACGATCCCTCCCAGAAGCAGCAATGGAAGGGAAAGAGACGGAGGGGGGAGAAGGGAAAGAAGCGATCTTATAGCAAGGTACCGCCCCACCTTGCCGTGAGTGATGTTGAGTTGGCCACGCCTACTCAGTCACATGACCACCAAGCCATGCTCACTCAGTCACATGACCACCAAGCCACACCCACAAAACAAGTCACGCCCTCAGAACCGGTAGTAAAAAAAATTGGAACCCACCCCTGGTGGGAGCTGCTTTCTCCCTCTAAGAAAACATGTTTCTCCATTTCTCATTCAGGAGAAAGAGACACACACACACATGCCCCTGTCACTCCCACTGCCGCTACTTTTGCTCTCGGCTTCTCAGCGCTCTTAAAGTCAATCTTGAAGAGCTGGAAGACGTTTCCTTAGATCGCTGCCAAACTCATTGTTGGGAGCGTCAACTTGGCCGAACTGAATATAAAAGAAGTCTTGGGCAAAGCTCTTCCTTTGGGCTAGCCTGACGCTCCCATCAATGAGTTTGGCGGCGATCTAAGGAAACGTCTTCCAGCTCTGTGTGTGTCGTGTGTGTGTGTGTGTGTGTGTCCGTAGTCAAGAGCTTCCCCCTCCCCACATGGTTCCCATGCTGTGGGAGGCTTCCTCCCTCCAAACTGAGCCTGGTGAGCCCAGGAGGAGCCCTGTAGCTCTGGCTCCACTTTGCTCTTCCGGAGGCTCAGCAGCCCCAGCCTGGACTCCCCCTGGAAACTGAAAGGGCATCTAGTCTACCCACTCCAGACACACAGAGAAAAGGAGACTCTGGTTGAGAATCATGAGGGGGACCGCAAAAGGAAGTCCACACTGCCCTCCGGAGCTGGCATGAAACTCCCCCCTAAAATGCAGCCCCTCCCATGACTGAACAGATCCCCCTCCCACTTTCTCTGCTGAACTATCGCCTCCATCGGGTGAAGTCCACGGAGACTCTGCCCGGAGACCGATGACGCTGAACAAGAGGGAATTCCCATTGATCCTCCTGTTCTTTTTGGGCCCTCCCAATTCCTAAGTCCGAAAAACCCGCTTCCTCCTTCCCCCCCTCCAGACCCACCGGTTTCTCCTCTGGGCCTGGGAGCATCCACGTCTTTCTCCCCTCTTTTTGGGGGCACTTGTGGGGCAGCATCCATGGGCTTCTCCCTTTTTAATATTTCTAAAAATATTTCTTCCTGTTGGGAAGAGGGTGGGTGCTAACTTTCTACAATTGGTGCCATGTTACTATGCCATATTATCATGAGAGAAAACTAAAACAAATTGGAAGGAGGATCCACTTATCAGTGAGCAATCATGTGCCTTGCCCACTCCAAAGCAATGCAAGAGACTCCTCTTGGTTTCCAGAAAGTCCAGTTGCCTCTTGAAAAAGCACCTTTGGGACAACTATGACCTGGATGATTGAAGAATCCCCATAGACAAGAGACTCCTGTGCTCAGTTAACTGGCAAAGCACAGTTTCCCACCCAGGAGAAGCAATCATTAGATCTATTTGTACCAGGGGTGGGTTCCACTTACCTTCCATACCGGTTCGCATTGCGACGGAAGTGCGCATTTTGCATGTGCACGCTCGCTTCACACACACGCCGACGTCACGTCAGGGAAATGAGCCTCTGTGTATGCGCAGAAGCCTCTGCGCATGTGCAGAGGGTTCTTTACCAGCTGCGGCGACCGGAGAACCGGTTCAGGGGCATGGACAGCTGGCCATCGCTGCCGGTTCAGCGAGCGGATGCAAATTTCTGCCACCGGTATGGGAGAACCGGTCCAAACCGGCAGCAACCCACCACTGATTTGCACTTAAATATACCAGCTTGTCTCACTCACCTCACAAGATATCCTTAGGTAATCATCCAGATTTAAGGAAAGATCACATGCTGTCAGGTGTGCTTCTGTTCAAAATCCAGGAAAGAAAAACCCCAACTCCATAATGATAGAGAAGAGTACTTTTACTGAATGAGAACTGATAGAGACAGAATGAAAGCAAGATCTGAGGCAAAAACGCGCGTAAATGCATATAGAAATAATCCCAAATCCCTCCCTCATAACCCCCCGGGCTATTCATCCAATCCCGGTGCCCCCCAGATGTCATGTGGGCACATCTTCAAACGGAGCCTCCGCAGATGGCCGTTGACCTTGAGCAGGCTGTAAACATGTCCATCCAGCCTGGCCGTACGTGATGATAACTCCCCTCCCTAAACCCCTTATCAGACACATGTAGAGACATCTCCAGCACAACTTCCCCCCTCCTCCCAAATACCTAGCATTCCCATCTCCCTC
>QLTV01003653.1:85836-101256 GCA_003457575.1 Thermophis baileyi
GTGCGAGGCAGGATAAAAAAACCCTCCCCATTTTCAAGCCATTCGCAAAAATCCTTGAAAATGGGGAGGGGGGATTTTCCTGCCTCTCACCTTGTTCTGAAGGAAAGGATGGTGTGTGTGTGTGAGAGAGAGAGAGACAGACAGAGAGAGAGATCCGATCCACCCTCGGAGAGTTACCGTATACTAGGACTGGCGGTGGTGTGCTCTCTCTGTCTCTCTCACACACACAAACACACACACACAGGTTCGCAGGAGCTCTTCACCCTCCTGGCAGCGCTGCTCTCGGCCACCCTGCTGGGCTGCTCTTGCCTGGTGCGGGATGAGTCGGCCGAGATCTACGACCTCCAGAATGCCCCCCCCCCCGCTGCCAGCCTGCCAGGGCCCTTTGCCAGCGGCCACTGGTGGAGCCAAGCCGCTTCACCTGCTGCCGCCTTCGGGCTGTTAAGCGCCTTCCTGCAGATCTACTTGGTGCTGCAGGCTCCAGGTTACAAGCTGAGCCCGGCGCTCTTCAGGTCCTGGCCGTGGTGGGCACTAGCTCTCATGCTGGCTGTGCAAGGCAGCGTGGGTGGCGCAGCTCCACCAGCAGCAGGGGGGCACTTCGGAGGTCATAGATCTGGGACGACTCACCCTGCACCAGGCAGGAGCAGTCCAGCAGGACGGCCAAAAGCAGTGCTGCCAGGAGGGCGAAGAGCCCCCGCGAGGCCAGAGCAGCACAGTCAGCTGTTCGGCAGCCAGCCAGCAGCAAGGCCAGCAAGCAGGGCAGGCGGAGGCCAGGGCGCGTGGAGAACTTGGGTCATTGCGGCCGCAGGCAAGCAGGTGGTGGGATGGAGAGGGTGGGGCCGGTGGGCTTGCTACCTCCTGCACCTCAAAAATAATAAGACCTCCCCAAAAATAAGGCCAAGCCCTTATTTGGGGGGGTCAAAAGAAAATAAGACCCTGTCTTATTTTCGGGAAAACATGGTACCAAGAGCACACACTCAGAAAGAACTTGGATATAAGAAAAATATTGCTTACTTATAATAAAGAAATTAAAATATATGCAATTAACTGGAGCCTTCTGTGAAACAATGTTCACCTGGAATTTGGCTAATCCCAACCTTCTTAGATTTAGAAAAGCCATTAAAACTTGATATATATTTTTTGGCAGACTTGGAAAATGGAAATTACATCATTTGTTGTTGTTTGGCAATTTGGATAACTTCTTTATTTGATTGGTGCTGCCCAGACACATGATAGCTACCGTATTTTTCAGAGTATAAGACGCACCTTTTTACCCCAAAAAAGAGGGTGAAAACTTGGGTGCGTCTTATACACCGAATGTAGCCCCACCCAGCCACCCCCACCCTTTGGCCTCTGCCTCTCAGCAATTTATCTCCTTGCAGCAATCAGAACAGAGCCTGTTAAGCCAAGCAACCGATTATCAGCTTCTCAATCACCCTCAGCTGATTGAGGCTGCAGGCAGGCCACATGCTAAAACTGAAAGTGAAACTAACTGCAAGGAGGCAAATTGCTGGGAGGCAGAGGCAGAATTTTATTTTCTTGTGCTAATCACTGCTGAAACTGGCTGTTTGTTGTTTGCTGCAAGGAGGTAAGTCAATAACTATAAATGCCTATAGAATGTTCAAATTATTAGACTTATTTTTTAAAGACTGCTTTATTATTGTTCAAGACAACTTAACAAAATGAAGAAGCTTTTTAAAATAAATGCTTGATCCGAAGAGGCCCAGTGCTATTGTATCTTCTTTTAAATAGCAGAGAATAATGTATACTTCCAGAAAGCCACATCAATTTTAACAGCATCTGTACAAGTATAGTCTGAAATGTAACAGTGTCCTGATTTAGTATTAAGATAAGGAAGCTGAGTTAAACCCTGACTTAGTCATGTTTGGAGTAGATCTATTTACATAATTGGGAGGAGTTAGTGTGACTACATTTAAGAAAACTTTCTGGCATTAATATACTGCCATAATGTACATTTCTCCAATTCTTTGCTATTTCTATGGGTCAGGCACACATGCACAGAAATACACAGCAAACAGTGTAGATCATCTGTACTGTTTGCTGTTTGCTGGGAGGCAAATTGCGGGGAGGCAGAGAAACACAAATTATTACTAAAAACTAATAAAAACAATTTAAAATGGAATTGGATAAAATAAAATTTAAAATGAAATTGGAATAAAATACAGTTTAAAATGAAATTGGAATGAAATAAAATAATTTAATATATAGATAAATAAAATATGATAAAATTACCATGTTTCCCCGAAAATAATACATGTCCCCATAATAAGGCCAATCAGGCTTTTCAGCGCAAGCGCTGAAATAAGCCCCCCCCCAATAACCCCCCCCCAACTACTTTGTGGGGAAAGGGGGGGACATGCCGGGAGCCGCTCTTTTTGTGGCGAGAACTCTTTTGGCCAGGAGAGAGAGAGAGAGAGCAAGTGAGAGGTGGGTGCGTGCATGCCCCACGGGACTGCCTCGGTTCCTCTGGGCTCTGCCTCCGGTGGAGTTTTGAAACGCGCTCCTGCCTGCGAGGAAGAGGAGGTGAGCCTCGATCCCTGCCTTGCCGCCTCCTCGCAGGCAGGAGCGTGTTTCAAAATGCCGCTGGAGGCAGAGCCCAGAGGAGCCGAGCCAGTCCCACGGGGCATGCGCGCACCTGCCTCTCGCTTGCTCTCCCTCTCTCTGAGGAACACGACGGAGCTCCAAGTCCCAGGTAGGACACGGCCCACCCCGTCCCGCCTCACCTGCCACCCCCAAATTGCGCCCCACAGTGAGACGCACGTCCTACCTGACACTTGTAGCTCCGTCACGTTCCTCGGTGTTGTGTCCACTGACCCTCCCCTGCCTCTGGCTCTCGAGCAAAGCGGGAGAGGGAAGAAACTCTCACGAGCTGCCTGAGGAAGCCGAGCTGACAGCCAAACTTCTAGCCGGGCTCTTCTAAACGCGCCCCTCTCTCTTTCAGCAGGGGAGGGGGAAGTGCAACACCTGCAGCGCCTCAGTCATCCCCGCCGAGAAGCAGCCGGCGACCAAACCCGAGCTGACAGCCAAACTTCTAGACGGGCGCAGCAGCAGAAGCAGCCGGCGAGCAAGCCTTTTGGGTGGCGGGGGGGGAGAGTGCACGTAAGACACAGACAAGGAAACTTTTGCACATGCAAGACATCTTTCTCTCTTCCAAACTCCGCCAGAAATGAGTCTTCATGAGACTCATCGCGCCTGCGCAGCCTCTTGGAGCAAAGGGGAGAAAGATTTCTTGCATGCAGCGTGCAGCCAAAAGGTTCCTTGTCTGTGTCTTACGTGCACTCTCTTCCCCCCCCCGCCACCCAAAAGGCTTGCTCGCCGGCTGCTTCTGCTGCTGCGCCCGGCTAGAAGTTTGGCTGTCAGCTCGGGTTTGGTCGCTGGCTGCTTCTCCTCGGCGGGGAAGACTGAGGTGCTGCGGGTATTGCTGCTGCCCTTGCTGCCGCTGCCTACGGAGGCCCCGGCCGGCCAAGCTCAGCTGCGGGCAGGGAGCAGTGGCCGGGCCGGTCGAGCTGCGTCTGTCGGGGCTTCCCTCGGCGTGGCTGCCCGGTATCTCGCTGCCGGGCGCCTGGGAAGAGTAAGCGGGGCCTGCGGGAGGAAGGGAGTGCAGGCAAGGGTCCTGCGAGGCTCCCCTCCCCAGGAAGAGTCCGACTCAATTGCCGTCCCGTCTGGTGACTCCCAAGGCGGAGGGGCTTCCCGGGCATGCTGGCGGGCGCCCCGGTCAGTCAGCGCTCAGGTGGGGGGAGCACGGGGATATTGGAGCGGAGAGGAGCAGGGGGGAAGGGGAGGCCTCCAATGACTGTCACCATAGAACGGGAAGTGCACTCGCAGAGCAGCCGCTGCCCTGGCTGGGGTTTGGAAGCTGCAGAGCCGGAGTTTGGGGGAGAGAAAGAAAACTTCTGCTGCTTCTGCTTTTGGCTGCACGCAAGGAAAGCAGCAGAAGTCTTCCTTTCTTTCTCTCCCCCAAACTCCGGCTCTGCGCCTTCCAAACCCCAGCCAGGGCAGCGGCCGGTCTGTGAGTGCGCTTCCCGCTCTATGGTGACAGCTCGAGCTGGAACTGGAATTAAACAGACTGGCCAAGAGATGCCACGGAGCTGCCAGATTCCAGTAAGATGTGCGTCTCGCGGCCTGCCCCGCCTTCTGCACTCCGAAAATAATAACCCCCCCCAATAATAAGGCCAAGGCCATATTTTGGGGGTCAAAAAAATATAAGCCCCTGTCTTATTTTCGGGGAAACGGTATATTTTGGTATCACCCCTACAATCTACCCCAATCAGTCCCACATATGCCGTTCTTAACGGAACCATTTTGCTTAAGTACTGTGCTGTGTTAAATGTTATTTTCAGATTCTGGCCGCACATAAGATAAGTTGTTTTGATATGGGGATATAATTCTACTAAAATAAACATGTAAAAAACATATGTAAACAATGTTTCATTAATTGAATGATTGCTGGGATTCTTTGGCAAAGACAATGGCACAGGTGAATTTTCTTCATTTACCATTGAAACAATCATAATGTATTACTTTTTACCTTAATAGAAATTCTGCAATATTCTAAACAATGCACCATATAATCTTTCAGTATAATTGAAAAAATCCAGTTAAAGAAAAATATTTGTTCATCTGGAATATACTGTATTTTATTAATCAAGATGGTTGTAATCTATTTCTTGGAATGTATCTGCTTTAATGTAATCAGCCTGTGCATTTGAGTATTTTGTTATTTTTAGGAAATCAATGAAAATTCTCTGAAAAGATTAAATGGGTATTTGGAGAATCTCCAGAAACCAGGCTTCAGATCATTTAAACCAACTCGACTCACTTTTTATGTACGAGAGAGAGAACAAAGCCCTTCCAGTGTCCAAGAACCATTTGGTGCTGCAGGTATTTTTAACATTTGGAATTTTACTAAATCACTGACAGATTATGGATAACTGACACTCCTCTTGTGTTTGAAATTTTTTTACATTATGTGCTAGGAAATCTTCAATATATCTCCTTAAAATAATCCCAAATTTCCTTCTGTATCCATAGTGACTTTACTATTCCTTTTGTCAGTATATAAATGCAATATGTATCTATAATCCTTGAGTTATATTCATCCAATGACTGTTAGAAGTTATAATGGTGCTGAATGTACAATGGTTACAGTTGGTTCTTGGACATATACCTGTCTAAGCATTTGCACCACCATGATCATATGATTTCAGTCTGGGCATTTGGATACCCATTTGTACATATGATCAGTTGCCAAGAATCTGCAATCACATGATTGCCATTTGCCATCTTCTCTGCTGTTTTCCCCAGAAAGATAATGGGGAAGCCAACAGGGAAAGTTGCAAGTTGCTAGGGTGGCACCATACACCCTTCTTAAACACATGCAGGACTCTCATGAACCCCTGCGTACTATACCTGACCTGCTTAGTGTCCCTTGTCTATCTTATGCACCCCCCTAACTTCTGAATCACCTCTTTACGCATCCCTGTACACCCTCCCTGATCTGCATGACACCTCTCATGCAGCTACATGCACCCTTCCTGACCACCTCCATATCCCCTCACTCTCTTCCTTACCTAGAAGCAGCTACTTGCCTGCTGGGCTGGAATCTGCAACTTTGTACAAGCTTCACCACTGACTTTGATTGTGGAAAGCCAGCAAGAAGTTGCCTTGCTTAACCACTTTGGGATTCAGTTGATGATGTCAATCAGGCTTGCGGGGATTGCCATTGCTAAGCTATGCAGTCAGACTTTACATTGCTTAATGACAGAAATTCTAGTCCCAATTATGGATGTAAGTCAAGGACTATCTGTAAAACTGCATAATATCTTGCCTGATTTAGCGGTAGGATATTCATTTGAAACTAAAAGTTACATGCAGCCTTGCACTTCCAAATGGTAGATTGGGGCTTAGCTTTTTTCTGTTATTAATATTTTCCTTGTGAGGGGAAGTTTGGTATAGTGGTCAAGGCATCAGGCTAGAAACTGGAAGACCATGAGTTCCACCTTCATCACAAAGCAAGATGGATAACCTTGGACTAGTTACTTTTTCTCAATTCTAGGAAAGAGGCAATGTGAAATCACTTCTTCAAAATTTTGCCAGGAAAATTGCAGGGATTTATCCAGGCGGTATCTGAGAATCAGACATGATTAAACAGGAAAAAAAAACCCCTGAGAATGTTGTTGTGGAAATAATTGCATAATTAAAAATCATATCCGGGGGGGGGGGGGAATTAAGATATTCTTCTCCAATCTGGTGTCCTTCATGCTTGGTGTTTCAGCTTAATATAACTGGAATGCACCAGGTTGGTGAGATTGCTGTAAATGATTAATGTCTAGTTTGTTTGTTTGTTTTCTTCCATTTGTATACCATTTAACTGACTACAGAATTACAGAAGATTGTAAAATATAGTAATGGATAAATTATGCATAAAATGGATAATAATTTTGAAATGTCAGTGTAATTATGTTTATATACAGATAGTAGCTTTATTTAGAAAGTTTGTATTTGCTACGTTCTTATTGTACTGTGTGGTTTATATAAAAATAGTATCCATTTATATATTTTTATCAAGCTCTTGCAGATGAAATATCTGACCAAATATATTGATAATCAAAAATAAGATTAGTAAAGTTCTTTATAGGAAAATCTATAGCTATCAATCTTGGTACAAGTTCTGTTGAATTCATGCAGCAGAACTTGTATCAAGTATTCTCAATAGAAATCAGATCTTTATAACAATCTCAGACTTAGCATTATGATTAACAATAAATGTTTAGTCTTCAGCTCTGATTTGCATTGTCTTTTAAAGCAAGTATAGAAACAATATAAATGCATTCATTTAAATACAACCTTGTTCTGTGCATTTCATAGGATTTCGAGCAGTGAGTTTTACTTTGCACACCAGAGACTTGTTAAGCACAGTATTAGATATCTTGAACTCCTGCAGTTTATCTACGGATCATGTCCAAAGCTTGAATGGTAGTGTAAATACTCAATCTACTCAGGAAACCAAAAGAATGTTTCACAGGTCTATTAAATGGGACAAGACATACTACTCTTTTACTGGATTCAAGGATCCTGAGGAAGAACTGGAGCAAGCCCAGAGGATGGAAACCACCCTGAGGTAGTGATGTAAAAACATGCTCAGTTGACTTCTTTACAAACTATTCAGTTTGAGGCAGAGATCTTTCCCAGCCAATGAGCCCATTGTCTTTCTTAGACCATGCACTTCTATATTTTAAACTTGATATCAGCAAACTACAAGATTTCTGCCTAGAAAATGTCTTCACCTGCATCAAATATTTTATATCCTCCAATTTTCACTGCGAATATTGAAGTGAAAGTATTTGCTTTTTAGATTTAAATTTCTGAAAAACATATTCATTAAACAGGAATGTGTTTCATTTAACATCTCATGAACAGAGAAGAGTCTATGAGAAAATTCTGTAAAGAAATATAATCCCTCTATATGCAATAAGTGTAGATAGCATTAGAATCTTAAATGCATGTTTACAGCTACAGCGGGACTAGAGAATCTTGAAGGGACGGGGCGGTGGGTCGCTGACTTGTATGCTCAAAAAAACTACTTCCAGTTCAATATTATATAAAATTAGACTATAGCTAATTTTAAATTATGCATAAAATGGATTTTGTACTGGGTCTTAACTTTATACTAGTTAGATATTGTTAGTGCTAATAGCCATTAGATATTCTCCTGTTCTCTCATGATTTTTAACTTTTTAACGGAGAATAGCAGACTCCCAACAATAATGTTTTGCTTATCTATTGTGCTGCTAATTTTTAAATGCAGTGGTAATTTGTATTTGTTTCTTACCACTTCTTACCCATGTAGCTCCTGGTTAGATAATAATGAAAAAAGTGCCACGAAGAAGCTGAAGGACAGCTTACCACTCAGAAAAGAATTAGATCGTTTGAAAAATGAACTGTGTCAGCAGTTGCAGCTCTCTGATATTAGGTAATACATTAACTTTTTGAAGAGAAACTTTTTGTAGAAGTTTCAAGATAAATAGAAAAATAGATGTAAAATAAACGGGCCCTAGCAAATTCATTTTAAATTATGCTAAAACATGTGCTCTGATGAAGATGATTATATATAAAGTATGAGAAAAATAGTTTTTACTTTCAAAAAATGCCCTATTTGTATCACAAGTGCTTTTCCAAGAAATAATTGCTTGCTCAGTTTTTCTATAAAGTAGTGGTTACATTTTATGTAAGGCTTATAATGCTCCTCCAAGTATTTTAAGTATTTTGTTTCTCTTTAATTTTAATTTTTTTAATTTTATGTATTACATAAAAATTAATTATACATCTAATATTTTAGTAAAAATATTAAAACATAAGAATAGTCTTGTCTACAAACTACCAATTCAATGATTTCTAAAGGAAGTTATTTCAAAAATGCAATTATTATTTTTTTGTAATTTGTAATTAGCCTGTGACCTGGTTTTTCTGTGAGTTCAAAGGATTTGCTGAAAGACATAATGCAACTGTTTTATATTTTGAGGGATTTTTTTAAGAAAATTCATTAAGGTAAAAAAACTCACTGGCAGAACATCTTACCATCAATCATCATTAATTTATGAGAAATCCCTTGCATTGAATAAAAAAAAAATTCCATGTATCTTCTTCTGTAAAGCATTTTCTGAATCTTATCAAACAACTTTCTTCAATCTTTTGTGAAATTGCACAAACCAACCAGCTTTTAGTACTACTCAGACTAATTTGGGTTGGGCACTCTTCCATAAAGCTATAAGTTTTTAACAGCCATTACTGTTGTCTTAGAACTTAGAATAACTTTATTGTCACTTTGAATGTACACTAATCGGCATACATTAAAATGAAATTTCGTTGCATACAGCTCTCAAAGAGTCACCACCTCCAATATACACTACATAAACATGACAAAATACATACATAAATACATACATACATACATACATACATACATACATACATACATAGTTATCTGCATCCCCAGATACTTAATACTGTTGACCACCTCTACAACTGCAGCCTTGATACTGAGTGGAGTATGACTATCCTGGCTCTAAAATATACAATGATCTCCTTTGTTTTATTAACATTTAGAACCAGGTTACTTTTATTGCACCAGCCCACCAGAGCCTTCACCTCTTCCCTATAAGTATCTTCATTGTCGTCCCGGATAAGACCCACCACTGCCATGTCATCCGCATACTTCATAATATGATTCGTAGCAGATTTGGCACAGCAGTCGTGGATCATCAAGGTGAACAGTAGCGGAGCCAAGACACAGCCCTGCGGGGAACTTGTACTCAAGGAGATGGAGTTGGAAACAAACAGGGGCCTATCAATAAGGAAATCTTTATCTACAGGTGAAACTCGAAAAATTAGAATATCGTGCAAAAGTTCATTTATTTCAGTAATGCAACTGAAAAGATGAAACAAATGTATGAGATAGACTCATTACATGCAAAGCAAGATAGTTCAAGCCGTGATTTGTCATAATTGTGATGATTATGGCTTACAGCTCATGAAAACCCCAAATCCACAATCTCAGAAAATTAGAATATTGTGAAAAGGTGCAATATTCTAGGCGCAAAGTGTCCCACTCTAATCAGCTAATTAAGCCATAACACCTGCAAAGGGTTCCTGAGCTTTTAAATGGTCTCTCAGTCTGGTGCAGTAGGAATCACAATCATGGGAAAGACTGCTGACCTGACAGTTGTGCAGAAAACCATCATTGACACACGCCATAAGGAGGGAAAGCCTCAAAAGGTAATTGCGAAAGAAGTTGGATGTTCCCAAAGTGCTGTATCAAAGCACATTAATAGAAAGTTATGTGGAAGGGAAAAGTGTGGAAGAAAAAGGCGCACAAGCAGCAGGGATGACCGCAGCCTGGAGAGGATTGTCAGGAAAAGGCCACTCAAAAGTGTTGGGGACTTTCACAAGGAGTGGACTGAGGCTGGAGTCAGTGCATCAAGAGCCACCACACACAGACGGATCCTGGACATGGGCTTCAAATGTCGTATTCCTCTTGTCAAGCCGCTCCTGAACAACAAACAACGTCAGAAGCGTCTTATCTGGGCTAAAGAAAAACAGACCTGGTCTGTTGCTCAGTGGTCCAAAGTCCTCTTTTCTGATGAGAGCAACTTCTGCATCTCATTTGGAAACCCAGGACCCAGAGTATGGAGGAAGAATGGACAGGCACACACTGCAAGATGCTTGAAGTCCAGTGTAAGTTTCCACAGTCTCTGTTGATTTGGGGAGCCATGTCATCTGGTGTTGGTCCACTGTGCTTCATTAAGTCCAGGGTCAATGCAGCCGTCTACCAGGAGATTTTGGAGCACTTCATGCTTCCTTCCACAGACAAGCTTTATGGGGATGCTGACTTCATTTTCCAGCAGGACTTGGCACCTGCCCACACTGCCAAAAGCACCAAAACCTGGTTCAATGACCGTGGGATTACTGTGCTTGATTGGCCAGCAAACTCGCCTGACCTGAACCCCACAGAGAATCTATGGGGCATTGCCAAGAGAAAGATGAGAGACATGAGACCGAACAATGCAGAAGAGCTGAAGGCCGCTATTGAAGCATCCTGGTCTTCCATAACACCTCAGCAGTGCCACAGGCTGATAGCTTCCATGCCACGCCGCATTGAGGCAGTAATTGCTGCAAAAGGGGCCCAAACTAAGTACTTAGTACATATGCATGTTTATACTTTTCAGAGGTCCGATATTGTTCTATGTACCATCCTTGTTTTATTGATTGCATGTAATATTCTAATTTTCTGAGATTGTGGATTTGGGGTTTTCATGAGCTGTACGCCATAATCATCGCAATTATGACACATCACGGCTTGACCTATCTTGCTTTGCATGTAATGAGTCTATCTCATATACAGTATTTGTTTCACCTTTTCAGTTGCATTACTGAAATAAATGAACTTTTGCACGATATTCTAATTTTTCGAGTTTCACCTGTATTCTTAGATTCTGCCTGCCATTATACCTCTTCTATCAAAGTTCTTCTAATTCTTCCCAGTCCTCTGTCCTTACTTTTTTAAGTAAGTAATGTCAACCCAACAGGAACATTCCTTTTTCTACAGGAACATTTTCAACAGGAAATCTGTTCTATATTCAGCTTCTACTTACCTGGTGTAAAAAATATTTGACTGTCTGGGAAGGTGCAGGAATAGCCAGCAGAAGCCAACACTGAAAAAAAGTGTTTATATTTACAGATACTGTTTTCCAAATATGTTTTCTTTTTAAAAAATAGCCTTTGTTATTATTTTTAACAAATAAAATTATTTTTGAACTGGAGAAATTTAGGCTGAATTATTAAATCCTTTTGGTACCTATGAACAATTAGTATTTTTAAAGTAATTGAGGATTTTTAGAAGATAAAATGAGATTTCTCATTTATTTTACTGAGAAGACAATTTCAACTGAGAATTATTACAAGAGAAGACTTGGGTGTACCCCTTATTATATATCTGTCAGTATTAGACAAAATCAGGTTGCCCCATTGCTTCCTATTCCCCATCTATCACTAAGTAAACATCCAAGTATGATGCATTTTCTTGCATTGATGCACTTAAGAAAAACCTCCAGTCTTTAATAACAAAATGTTTTTAGCCAAATCCTATACATTTCTATTTAGGTAGTGAGTACCATTACATTCCATTAGCTTTTTCAATTTTTCAATAATTAGTTCAATACAAAAAGCCTTTTTAGCTATATATTCTATTCTCAACAAGGCCAACAACTATAATTTAGAAGATGGCAAGATTTTACATTGTGAAAGGTCATCTATCTGTAATACTTAAATTATAGTATAGATAGATACCCGTGTTTCCCCAAAAATAAGACAGTCTTATTTTCTTTTGGGCTGCAAAATAAGCACTAGGGCTTATTTTCAGGGAGGTCTTATTTTGAGTGCCACCACTGCAAGGCAGAGGTGTGGAGCTGGCCCACGCCCCCCCTACCGGCTTCCCTCAGGGCCCCCGCAGCCAGGCCATCCACGCCCTGACACCTGCCTCGCCACTGGCGTGGCACCAGAGTAGGAGGCCAAGTGATGTGTTGCTGCTATGGCCATGAGGCGAGGCAGTTGTCGGGGCATGGATGGCCGGGCTACGGGGGCCCTGAGGTAAGCTGGTGCGGGACATGTAGGGCAGCTTCACCTCACCGCCTCGTGTGCCAGTGTCTGCAGCACTGGCACATTGCTCGGCCTCCTGCTCCGGCGCCACACAGGTGCTGGAAGAAAAAGTGTGCTGGCTGCCACATGGGCTCCTCCTGCACATGGCTGCTGGTGCTGCCGCTGTGAGGCAGTTGTTGTGTGGATGGCCTGGCTGCGGGGTCCCTGAGGTAAGCTGGTGTATGTGTGTGGCAGCTCCACCATCCCCCTCAGCACATCTCACCTCATATCGGTACCGCGAGCAACTAGACAGAATGGGCAGCCGCACGGCCGCGCAGGTGCTTAAGTAGGATTTATTTTAGGGGTAGGGCTTATATTGGGTGCACATGCAGAAAACATGCTAGGGCTTATTTTTGGGATATGTTTTAATTTTCGGGGAAACGAAGTAGTATAAGTAGTAACTATACTGATGCAGAAGGTTGTAGCTATAGTCTAATTCGTTGTTACTATTTAAATAGAAGAAAACTGTTCCTAAACAATCACTTAACTTATTTTTTATAATCGCTTCAGCTTTCCCTTTAATATTTAAATCTGATAAAGTGCATGATATTATGAGATTGGAATTATTTACATTGCAGTAACATTTAAAGTACTGTTTTTTCAATCAACTATCAATATTATGTATGGCTGTAAAATTTTCAAATAAAAATTTGAATTGTTTTTTTAGATGGCAGAGGAGTTGGGGTATTGCTCATCGATGTAGCCAGTTACATAGCCTAAGTCGCTTAGCGCATCAGAGTCCAGAAGCACCTAAGAATGCTAAAGGTACACTTTCCTATTGCAGTTTTCTTTAGTTGTAATTTCATTAACCAAAACAATTCAGAACATTAAGCTTAATACAAAGCATATTAACACAGACCTAGTAAAGCTGCCTGCTTTTTTTCAAGATAGAAATTAGAGTAATATATTTGTCTTAAAGAAACTCCATCTCTCTACACCTGTAAGCAGAGTTTTCCTCATCAATTTATCTTGAATTCCAATAACTAAGTATATTTACCTTTCCTTACTATAGTCTTAACCTGTTTGTCTAACTTAGAACACTTCCAGATGGCACCATTTGTACTTTCTATTTCCACTTCTAATTCCTCATCAGTGTTAATTGTTTTTCTCTTTTGCTAACTTTCAAACTTGGAAATAGACAGAGAACACCATGAGCCAATTAGTTTTCTTCTAGTTAATCAACAGAGTAAAAAAATCATTCAGTTTCAATACCCTAACTCTTGGAATAATGGCAGCTCCTAGAATAAAAAATTTATCTTTGCTCCTGCTCCACAGAGAAAGAGGATTGAAATTCTGTCTTCCCACCAGCCCATATTATATTTATATATGCTGTACACATTTGACCTATTTTGGAAAAAAATATCCGTGTATTCAAGAAAGTTTCATTTCATACTTGTTCCTTTTCTGTGAAATGACCATTCTCATATCCACCCTGAACTATGGTTTCACTTTCCAACAGGACAAACGGTGATATTTACAGACCGCTCAGGAATGAATGCAACAGGCTATGTTATGCTAGGAACAATGGATGTTCATCACCATTGGACCAAAGTAGGATTTCTTTTAGTACTCAGCATATGGGTCTGTCTGTTTGTCTGTCTGTCTGTCTCTATCTCTATCATCTATCTATTATCTATCTATCTATCATCTATCTATCTATCTATCTATCTATCATCTATCATCTATCATCTAACTTATTTATTACCTGAGATTGTATTCATTATACACTCTAGATGGCTTTTATCCACCACAGTAACACATAAAAAATAGTCACATAGTCAAATAATCATTAAAACATAATCTCACCTCTAAACAACCATTTCCCACTTGATAACTGTTCCATTCCAATGGCATTCCCTGCACAGAATGCTCTCTGAAATATTTGTTTATTTATAGAAAGCAAGAAAAATCAGACCAAGTAGATGAAAAAAATTGTCACTTAGAAATCTTAATAATAGTTTGATAAATCAGTGTCTATATTTACCATTTAATATGTAAAAAAAATTAATTTGTTTGAAATTAGTTTCAATGTGTCTCTTAACCCTGGTAAAGGGGGCAATGTTGGGATACATTTATTCTCTGATTGGCTTTTGAACTCTTCCCTTGCTTCAAAGGAAAGCTGACATATGCATCAGCACTTTAGTTAATTGCAAGTATGACTTCTCATGTTTCTGCACATTAATATTATTTGGGACACAAATAATATAAGCACTAAAATAGCAAGTAGAGTATTGTATATAGTAATACTAGTATCCCCTGTGTATATTATTTATTTTGAAAAATTACATCAGCTTTTTCCAACAAGTTGGTAGAAGTGAAAATTGTACAGCAAATTCTGGGCAAATTGTGTTGAATATATAACAATGTTCATTATAGTAACAACTAAAAACTGGTGCTTTTTAAAAATTAGTTTAATGCTGACGTATTTTCTAAAACTGCTTAGTTTGGAGAATTGGAGGAGTGTTTAATCCTGTCATGAACTTTTAAGGAAATCTTTCATTTTGTGCAGATTTTTGAGAGGTTGCCAAGTTACTCTACACTGCAAAAAAAAGTGCTGTTTCTAGAGGAGCGCATTAGCCAACTTTTGGGAGGCATACAAATAACTTATGTTGAAGAGCTTCAGCCAATGTTGACAATTGAAGAGTATTACTCTATTCTTGACAACTTTTATGATCAAGTGCATAATAAGAGACTTCCATTTCACCCTAATAGTCTGCGTGGATTGCAAATGATTCTAGAAAGGTGTGTATCTAAAGAAGTAGATATTATTTCCTAGGTTTATCTTTAATGATAGTTACGTTGCAGTCAGTTGGTTTTTCTGAAATACTTATTTTGGCTAAGATCAGAGCACATCGGGGGGTGGGGAAATGGGGGGGAAAGTGCTTGAACATAAGGACATTTTAGTTTCTGCTGTTGGATATACAGTTGCAAGAAAAAGTATGTGAACCCCTTGGGATTACGTGGAGTTTTGCATGAATTGGTCATAAAATGTGCTCTGAACGTCATCTAAGTCACAACAATAGAAAAACACAGTCTGTTTAAAATAATACTACACAAACATTAGATGTTGCCATGGTTTAATTGAACATAACATGTAAACATTCACAGTGCAGGGAGGAAAAAGTATGTGAGCCCCTAGCCTAATGACTTCTCCAAGAGCTAATTGGAGCCAGGAGTGAGCCAACCTTGACTCCAATCAGTGTGATG
>QLTV01003653.1:153803-192035 GCA_003457575.1 Thermophis baileyi
ACTATCATATTGTCTTCTCCCACTTTAAGGTTTACTATGTCACTCAGACTCAAAGCAACCATCCTTTGTATATTTGCAAAATCCTAAATTTCAGTTTTGCCCCTCTAAAAGAGTAACTAGCTTAACTAAGATTTTGCTGAGTCACACATAGTAGTGGTAATGGCGAGATAGTAGTTGTATGTAAAAAGAACACCAAACCTTTATGTTATACATCTTAGAATAAACCTATTTAAATATTTAGGATTTATTTATCATAACTTAAGCTCCATTTATTTCAGAAGTTCTATTGTAAATATTAATCAGGATAAAACTCAAGTAATTACCAGTGAATTTAAGTTATAAATAAACTTATAGGATGCTATGAATATCAATGCTGCAAAAGAAAATTAGAGCTCTTAAGCCTCTGTATAGATCAAATATGGTATTAGATCATGGTTTGTATAATAAGCCTCAGTGGTTGAGGTGATATAATGAACTGTGATAAATTATTATTTCAAAACATGTTTAGTTCATGTAACATGCTTAGCTAAAACCAAATGACCATATACCTTCTTATGGGATATGCACTGAATTCACTCATCATAATATGAAACCATAATGTCGCCGCTTGATTTTATTTTTTGCTTAGAATACTGCAGGAATCAATATATAATTTGAAAACCATGGTTTATAATCTTGGATACTGAGTACACCCAGCCAATTGTGAGTTTAAAGACCATGAGATAAACCATGGTTTATTTCATCTTGCTCATTCTTCCCTACCTTACATTTTTAGATTGGCATTTGCTTTGTGAGAAGTAATTCTCAACTCTACCTCACTTTAAAAAAAGGGGGAGGGGGAGGGAAACACAGAGTTGTGATTTCAGGAAGAAGACAATAAAAGTAAAATAGAGTGTTTTCATCTGTGGATTTGCAAATGCAAATTGTTTCACAGAGTGAGATTTAATTGTTTACTAAATAATTGCAATGTTGTTAAGTTGCTTAAAAGACATGAATGCAAAGCTTTGCAGAGTGATGTGGTAGGTCCTTTTAGTTTGCACTAAAAACATCAGAGTGTATCCAGATAAAAGAAACACCAGGAATCATAAATTAAGATTAACAAAAGAAACAGGAGTGTAAGTCCATTAAATAATGCTTTATTAAAGTCAATGTTGGAAAGAAAATAGGAAAATATTCCAGTTGCTCACAAAAAAGATCTGAGAAACTTTCAGGTACATTTCAATTAGCCCAAAATAAATATATGACTGAATTTAAGTAGTTAATTAAAATTTATTAGGGTCCTAAACTAGCATCATGAATTTAAATATACTCATATTGCTTGCTTGCATTTCAATGAACCAAATTCCAACAGTAAAAATTAGGGGAGGGGATTTGTTTTGCTTCATTTTGCATTAGAACCATTCAAATTTATAAAACAGGTCAAGACATTATAAAAGTTTCAAAGCTGAATCCTGTCAATATAGTAAATGTTTCTACATTGGCAAGGGCCCCACACATCTGAAGAGAACACGATGGAATGGAATCCCTTTTCTCTATGTGCTGTCTTTGAATTTTTTTTTAAAGCAATTGTCATCACAAATCATTACAAATTGTGGTTTTAAATATTGTTAGTGGGACAGGTATAAGTTCACTAAGTTTACATTTTCCTTAACCCAGACTGACCAGTCTTCTGGTTACCCTTAAGCATATGAGATGAGGAAGATCAAATATCCAACAGTAGTTAAAATGAAGATTCAAAAGAGGTGGGAAAATGTCACCAAAGAGCTGGAACACACCATCTTTATTTTGTGGGAAGTTGTCTTGCTGCTGCTGCTGCTATATTATTTTTATCTGGTTTAATCAAGTTTTTGCATTTCCTTCTTCAGAACGGTGAAATACCCTGCTGATTTTAAAATATTGGGCTAGAAGAAGACTCTGAAGGCCAAAAATAAGAGTTCAGGTATTGTAAGCTTCTCTTTAGCTCTGGATGTTGCAACTGCCCTAAATAATGATTTACAGTGTAAAATGGTTGGGTTTACAACCAGCCTAAGATATTCAGAATGAGAACACACACAAAAAGTGGAAGACAATTTAGGATTTGGGGGAGAAGAAAAATGGAAGGTGTGTGTGCTTAAGCTTCCTGCCGAGGCTACATGAAAAGCTAAAGCCACACAAACCACTTAGTGAGTGCAAATATAAGCTTCTAAATTGCATATAACTCTTAAACATAGGATACACAATATTATTGTCAGCAGTTTCATGTTAATGGTGTGTGTGTGTGTGTGTGTGTGTGTGTGTTTTGTAATTATTTGCTCTCCGCTTAAAGTGATTAAATATTTGCAGTAGTTTATGATTACCCAGAAAAGAAACATGTTGTAAGTATTTTAATATGACTGGTTGCTAGGTTTAAGAGATAAAGCTTATTTTAATGAAGGATTGAGGTTTTGAGATAATAAAGTATAGTGCTAAATTGTTAATTCAGATTTATTGAATTCTATAACCAATTACCAATCTAGAATTTTAAAAATTATACTTTAAAAATAGAGTTGTCCAGATTTGCAGTGGGATATAGAATATCTCAGAAATATTTCCACTTATACCGGTAGTAACAACTGAATTTTCACTGATTTCAATTAAATAGAAATATATTTAATTGTATTTGATCCAATTCACTTTCCTTAAAGGCACTTAAGGAATATTTGCTTGGACAGGATTTGCTTAATGTCTGTTTATTAATTAAATTCCAGTTGTGTTGGTTGACATTCCACATTAAGCTATATACCATGCTTTAAAAACCATACATAGGGTTCATTCACACATCCAAGAAAGTGAGTGAAACTGTAATTTACAGACAACTCCAACCGTTTTTTCATTCTATAGCAGGCCATACTTTAGCTATTTGAGTCAAACACTCAGTTGATGCATACTTGAAAGTATTCCTTAACATAGTTCAGTGTTAATCTTTGCTATTTTTATCTTTTCTTTTTCTGAAAAGAACCTGGAATGATAAGGTGACCCATTCCTCCTTTGATTCTTAACGCCTTTTTATTGACTTGTGTTCATAAGATTCAAAAAGTTACTGTCTCCAACATGTGGAATAATAATAATAAAAAAAAGAAACATAAAGCAAAGAGAACAATAGCATGAAAGGCTAAGTCTGGAAAAAAAACAGATAAAAAAATAGGTATAAAAATGCTACTTTCAACTTTGAAAGAATATTGATTTCAATTTTTACTGCATATCCAAATAAAGACAAGTAGGAAAATCTTATTTTGCCAGGTGAGACTAGGAGTGGGAGTTACAGTTACTGAAAATGGCGCAAAACCCCAAGGTATTTACAGAACGCAACAGCTCAAACTGGTGCACAGGTAGATGACTGCAGAGTAATTAAGGGAGCATGACCTGGGAGTGATGATGTCATCATGTCAATGCTATAACTTTGTACTTGCATACACTATCATTTTGATTTCATCATGGTTTGTTACAAATGCTGCTTGTTTTGCAAGCTGGCCTCTATGTGCTATATTTCTTTAGTTTCCCACAATTGGCTGGGCTTATAGACCATTAATGTATCAATTGGTTTACAATTCAGAATGACTCCGTTATCATGACAAGGCAAAATGAAACAAACCACAGTGTGTCAGAACCAGATGATGTTTGTTAGTATGTCATGCAAAGACAACCATAGACATCTGTAAATCATGATTTATGGCTTATATCATTTGAAAACTCAGTTTCTAGTGAAGATGGTTCTACCTTATACTAATATTTATGTGCATGCCTCAGTGTTAGGAACTAGAACCAAACTACAGTTAGATTTGATTTGATATTCATTTTGAGTTGATTAAAAAATAAATGTGATTATTCTCATTTGTATTTATGATTCCTGTTTCATTAAAATCAAAGTTTATTAATGACCTTTTGGAAGTCTTTGGGGATGTGTTCAACATTTTCATGGCATCCTAGGGGATTTAAGGCCTAAGCTAAATAAGGATCCCTAGCTTGCACAGTGCAAGTAACTCAGGAGTAAATAATTTAAGATAAGACATGATTGCAGTCCAAAATGATCAGCCGTAATTTCAGGGTTATCCACAGGGGTATGTATGTGGGTAAAAAACTCATGATGGCAGCCACAACTGGGCAACCAAAGCCTGAAATGTACAGGCACAGATGTCAGCCCTACAAGATAGATCTGACTAACAAACCAATGCCATATGTCAGCATGGCTTTTATTATAATAGCCACTGTCACAGAATCTTGCAAGACTGAATTTGTTTCCTTCATCCCTAACTTTATCTTCCTGTAAATTAGAGGGGGGTTTGTCTGAAACAATTTTTCAAATTAGTTTCTTGGCTGGGTCTCAAGCCTTGCTTATCCAGTGGTAGTGATTCTTCCTCCTCTCCTTGAAGGCCATTTCCTATTCCATCTACAAAAGACCAAGAAGAAGCAAGAAAAAGTCACAGCTTTGTTCAAATTTCTTATTGACAATTACTGTTGCCTGAACCAAGCATCATGCAGAATCCCTTGTTCTCTCTGTTAATTATGCTTTGTGACAATCAAAAGTAAAGGCATGTTGATTACAATACAAGCATAGAGCTGGAGAGAGGTTTATAGTGCATCAGAGGTGAGGACCTTCTTTTGTTGTGGGCCACATTCCTTCTAGCCCTAGTCTATTGGGAGAGCAAATGGTGTACAAGAGAGAAGCAGTGGGTGAGGATACTTAGTTTCTCTTTGATAGTAATTTTTCCCCACCTTTTGACTTTCTCTTCTGTCTCTCCTAATCTTCAAGGAAAGATAGATAAGAAACACTATCAGTATGAAATGGTTTGCCTTCTTCTGAAATGCTGTTTTGATTTCCCACTTTAGCTCATACCTGTGGGATTTTCTGGTTGTCTCCTATTCAAAAACTAAGCAGGATGATCTATTTAGTTTTGTCAAAGACAGTCAAAATTAGATAGGTGCTGTCACTAATTTTTAAAGAGCTAAACTAATCTTGGTTAATGGACTTGAAATTAGTCCAAGGGGCTACTACATTTGAGTTCTGTAGCTTTCTGCCATTTACGCAGAAGTTCAACTGAACAAAATGAGTCTTACTTCTGGGTAGACATGTATTGAATTGTACGGGGAGCCTTCTTCACATTTTTCCCAGGTTCAAGTCCCACCCACCCCCAAAATCAAGTTTTTACAAAATTTGCAGAAAATAGATTAACAAAGTAGCCAACCAATATTAACCCAGGGCATTGTATAAACACAGCTAGTTTGATCTATGTTTAGGTTTTGGAGTGTTGTACAAATACAGACATCAAGGTTTAATTAATCACAGTGAACACACTGTGAGAACAGAGGCACTACAGGTCATAGCTTGTATTAGTCTCAAACTACTATCGGTAGGAAAAAAATCAGCTCTAGATATGGTACATATGCATTGTGATTAATAAATAAGTTTAGTAACAAAACGAAAACAGGAGACATTTAAGTGTTGTTTGGGTAACTTAGCATTAGATTTATAAAAGCAACAAGTATGTGAAACCTATTGTACAAAATCAGCCATTGTGTAAGCAAGAAATGACAAGGGGGGGGGAAACAAGGGGAAGAATAAAGGAAGATTGGCTTCCTATCACTGTAATAAACTTTGGAGTAATTCTTCAATAAAAATTAATTATGGTAGCTTTATGGTCTATAGATGGATAGGAGTGCTGGGATGAGTTCCAAAGCTTCAACAGTTCTATCTGGCTACATTTCCCCATAATGTCAGTCCATGATTAACTGAATGACATTAACTGAATGTAACTACCTAAGTTAGCATAGATACACAAATGGGTGAAACACATTTTAGCCTAATATGGTGGGCAAACCCTGCCTCTCTCCTTCTAAGGCTGCAATTGTTTAACTCTGAGTAAATATTATTGGCTTCAGTAATTGCAGTTGCAGAGAATGTCCAAGAATATATCTCCAAAATCTCTTAATATCTGTGTGCAATCATTTTGCACAATGTGTGTGAACATAAATAAGGTCAAACTGATTTACCTACCGTGATTTGACATATCCATCAGAGATGCCATCAGTTGTAGTGTGACCCTGGAAGATCACTGAAGAGTGTTCACAGGGGGTGGGCTACAGTAGTCAAGATGGTGGTTGCAATCATTCAATCCGAAGTTCCACACACACACCCTTTAGATGCAGAGCAAGGTAATAAAAGTACAACATTGACTACACAATCATGGATGCGATCTTAAACTTTTGGACTTCTAGCAGATGTCCCTGCTTTGAAGCCAAATTGTAATTTCTAACATAACAAAAATGTGAAATGATTAAATAAGGAGTAGATACCATGCCAATTGTATTTAACTGATATAACCTAAATTGCATAATAAAATTCTTGTTCTGGCCCTACCAACTTCTTGTATGCAGTCTCCAGCATATCTCACATAGGCCAGTATGGTTTTTAGCTGGATAAAGTTATACTCTTGCTACAATAAATAATACACAGGTTCATTTCTATTGAGTCCATTGGCAACTGAATGGAATATCCATGCATTTGATTATGAGGACTGAGGAACAAGGAGGGAGAAGAAAAATGAATTTGGCTTTTTCACTCCAGGTTACTTCCTTCAGTTTGCCTTCTCTCCCCCAGTCTTATTTAATCCCATCTGTTTCCTTCATTTCCTGCCTTTCTAGCTTTCTGTAGTTGGGCATCACTCTGTCTTGGGGAGATTTCCTAAGGATACATTTTTTTTATTTGACCATTCCTCCTGATAGGCTTTTCTTCTGTTTTCATGTTATTCTTTATTATTATTTTTTCAGAACAGTGCTAGTTATTTCTTTCTCTGAAATCTTGCATTAGTTATAAAATAGTAATTTTCTTGTCTTGTGTTCCATTAATTAATTTTATAGCAATAATGATTCACTTGACAATCTGAACATGAATTAATAACTGTAGCAACAAGAGTGACCTGCCAGATAAAGATCTGAAGTTGATTAATCATCTGCTTTTCCTCAATTCATTGATTACATTTAAATAAACTACATTTGCATATTAAGAAAGCATTAGAGGAAAACTAAAAGAATATGATTTATCTCTGAATCAAATGAACTGAATATTTCTATTCATTTTTACAGCTAGACATGTTAAATATTAACAGTAAAATGCTTTTAATGTAATTTAATTACTTTTTTAAAGGCAGTCCAGTATTTTCATTAATCTCAGATCCAAATATTAAATATAGCATGCTTATCAATCAACATTTTATTTTCTTTCATATATTTCCTGTGTTTCTTTTGGAAGTTCAGAGTCTGAAATATATCAGATTGCTTTAAGCTGGTAGAAATGCTGGTCCAAAAAGAATCTAGTAAGCTCTGTGGTGTCTAAATAGGGACCCAAACTTGGGTTTTCCCAGGTCAATTTTTGTGCTACTCAATTACCAATCTACTTATTAATTTCAACATAGTTTATGGTCAATTGTATTTCTGTTATAATAATCAATTTGGGCTGTAAATATGGCAGCAAGTAATAAACAAAAATACTAATGTTTTGCTGCCCTGCACCAGAATAACAGAGTTGGAAGGGACCTTGGAGGACTTCTAGTCCAATCCCCTGTTCAAGCCATTTCAGACAAATGGGTGTCCAGTCTCTTCTTAAACGCCTCCAGTGATGGAGCACCTACAACTTCTGAAATCAAGTGGTTCCAGGAAATCTGTGTGGACTCCACATTGTTGGATCTTTCTCAAAATATAACTAAATTTTGATCTGAATAGATTCAATATTCTATACTGAATTACATATAGGAGATGAAATAGAAATGCATAAAACTATGCAGCAAAGAATCCCTGTTTTGGATGATATTAGAATTTTAATGAATACATATTTTTGTATCTAATATAACTTATCTCAGGATATTGAAGATATTTAGATTTTAATGCTAGATTCTCGATGTTTTGTAGACCCCCCCCTTTTTTTGCCTAAAAACTAAATAGAAACAGTTACATTTTTCTGTCTTTCCTCATGTCTAGTTGATCATCTTGGTTTACACCTTCTAATTGTGGTCTACACTTTTACACCAAGATGTGGTAGCCTAGTTTTCAATTTCATATGAATTTAAGCAGCAAAACAGTGAAGTGATCATACTCTTGCTACCCCAGCCAGTCTGCTAGAAGGGAAGATGGTGGTCCTTATGAAAGCAGTAACATACAGAGGACACAGATCAGGCGCATATATTTTATATTCTACAGGGTGCTTGGTTTTGCTATTATTGGGGGGAAATGCTGCCAGGTGGAATAACATTTACAAAATGTTGAGTTCTTCAGAACTCTAAAGTAAGGACATAACAGAAAGTAACTAACACTTTAGTTACATTTGCATTTAGATACAAAAGCCTTTTCCAAACTCTTGAGTGCTAACCATGGCCCTGTGTAGGACATCTACTATTAACATTGAGTTCCAACTTTACGATGCCCAAGGGCTCAAATGTGCTCTTTGTATTTTAATGATAATCCTGTTGGCCCCACAGAAGTAGGTAGAAGAGGGGGAACAGGCAGTGGTATAATTATTTTAAATATTTTATATACTGCATGCAATATACATATATTATGAAAACTATTATTGGCTTCTTAAATGCAAAAACAAAACAAAAAAAAGTATACATCCAGACTTCAGGAACAATGTTAATGCTGGAGGGGGGGGGCATCTTTGATGAAATTCTAACACTAATTCCTATCAAGACTTTTTTTTGTGTAACCTTCTACAACAGTGAGATACCCTAGCAGTCAGAAACCAGCACACACTACCTTTTGCTCCTCCCACCATATCTTTTTCATTTATTAGTGTGATGTTGTGGCCAATTGCACCTTTAAAAAAGGATATTGCTATATTGATAAGGGATACTTTATAATTGCTGGGAAATGGAATACAAATAAGGCACCGATATGAAGGTCTTTATAACTTACAATCTAAATTCAGCTAAGCCTTAATACTATTGTCCCTGTTTGCCCCTTAGTTTTTCCTCTAAGCTAGGGGTGTCATCACAGCAGTGTCACGTGACGTATTGGGACTTTTCCCCCTTTGCTAGACCGGGCATGGGCATGGCCAGCACATGATGCATCCTGCCCACGGGCCGTGAGTTTGACAGCCCTGCTCTAAGCACTGAACCCCAGTGGTTTTCTTGGCCCCCAAAAGCCCTCCCATAAGATATAGGGTTGAACCCTTAGTGAGTTTTCAATTGAAGTTCACTACTGCCCAGTTAATGAGACTATTATCGGATGTGCATGAATTATCCTTCTCACATTTTTCTTTCAGTTAAATCATGCCCCAGTCAGTTGATTAAACCATCTGCATTATGGTGGGCAACTTAAAGACTATGTTTTGCAGCTCCTGAAATGAATCACCAAATTTTTACTTTCAGTAATATTCATATATTGATATTAACATCCCAGAGTTTAAAAGAGCTGGAAATATCAGTTCCACCTTAACTAGTGATGTAATCTATCACCACCAAATCTCTGGAGGCTGAAAAAAGTAATTTTAACAAAAACATGAAACACTCATGATTGTATCCAAAAGCATAAAACTAGAATCTAAGGTTACTGCATTCAGTTCATGATCAGCATTAGGTGCAGTTCTGGCATTTCTAAACAGATAGGTCTCCAGTCTCTGCTTAAGGATTTCCCACCACCTCTGGTTGCACTTTGTTGTAGCTTTGTGTCACCATCCAGACATTCTTTGCAATGTTTAGCCCAAATCTCTTCTCCTGCCTTCTTGAGCAAAGGAAAAATACATCATTGCATATACTGAGGACCATCGTAATCATAATTATCTCTAGAAATACCCGATGGTTTCCCAACATCATTTTCAGTAAAAAGTAATGATTTTCTGTATGAAAAGCTTTCGCCATTTTGATTATTGTCATGCCCTGAAGAATAATTATATGGGTAAACAATAAGGTTAATTGCAAATTGAAAGGAGAGAGAGAAAGAGATGTATATAGTACTTTTTTTTTAAACTTAAAATGACAGATGTGAACTGAGTAAAGCACCATATTGGAAAAATTGTCTATAAATGGTCATCTAATAGAAACTCACAAAAATGTAGGTAGGTATCAGCAAAGTGAAAGAAAAAATAAGTCCTATCTAGACATTTTTAGATTTAAATTTCATTACAAAATAAAACCATCAAGAACTTTAGCAGTTCAATCCCAAACACATATAAGGACAACAAAAAAAGGAACAATTCTTAAACAGTTGAACTTAGAACACATCTATTGAAATTAATACAAGCCAAAAGTAACTAATAATGGATTTCTGCACAATTTTTATGAAGACGGCAGAGGGTATGATTAGTTTCTTACATAATGCTAAGAAACTTATTTAACTTATTTAACGCTAAGTTAAATCCAAATCAAGCATATAATAGTTAGTATGTTGTGTCAATCTGCCTCTAGGGACACAGCATAATAGAAAATTAAATTAAATCCATTGATTTAAATGTAATTAAATATAGAAAGCACTGTACAATTTGAATACTTGGAGAAATAGAAAGGGAAAAGAGAAAACAAGCCAACTGCTTCATAAACATGTATTTCAATGCCATTAAAAAGTTTTCAGCCTGTGGAATTGCTAGAGATTCCTTTGCCCACTGGTAGATTTGTGGGTTTGAGCAAATACAGGTATTCTATTAAAGGTTTTCCTTTGGGCAGAAAACAACAAAATAGACTGGGAACTAGCACACCACATTGGGAAGGCCCTTGTTATATAACAGCATGTGCTCTTTGCTTGCTTTTTGTTTTGTTTATTTGTAGATACAGATACCAGCCCCCTCATTGCTCTTTTCTGCACTCTTTCTAGAATCTCAACATCTTTTTTTGCTGCTATGTAGAATGAAAGTACCTTATGTAGAACTAAAACTAGTTATTTTAGATTAAAAATTCAACATTTTCAATTTTATTTTTTAAAAGATATTTATAGAAATTTGTTCTTGTTCAATTTGTTCTTTGGGTATTAAGTAAGTTTAAATATAAATTTAAAAGTTGTTAAGTGATACCCACATTCACCACCATATCAAAAGGTCAAAGTAACAATGAGCCAGGAAGGCAAGACACCTTTTAATATAGTTCTCAGAAGGTCACATTGGCAGTATGTTACCATTTCAGCCTCTCATTTCCTTTAAATCTAACCTCACTTTCAAAAAAATAATTATTACTCTTAAGGGAATTAAACTACAAATACTGGTAACTTAATAAACACAGAAGTGAAATTCCACTGTCAGTGTATGATGGTGTAGAAGCCATCATGTATATGATTATATTTATCCACACTATTGTCCCAGTTGTATATAAATTTATACTCTATTCTATATTATAACTGATAGAAATATAAGACAGATGTTCTTTTCTTGTTGCAGCCATTCTGTACTGTTACTTCTGAAAGGGTTCCCTCTGATGTCAGAAAAGTTAGCCTCCCTATAAATAAAATAGTAGTGAATTGTATGATAGCTGAGTAAATAAGCTCAAGAACAGACTGAAATGATTGACCATCATATATATATATATATTTCATCTTCTAATTGGAAACTTTTACAAGGCAGGGTACACAATTATTGCCCAGTGTCCTAATGCACCAACTTCTATCTCGCTGTCCTCCAAAACATTAAAGTGAAATTGTCAAAAAGCTGGGTTACCTGAGCAATACAATTTTGATATTTAAGACCTTTGTCTTTTAGATAGCAATTTCATCTTCCATCCTGAGGATGGAGTTTTCCATGGCATAAATTCCTCTACTTACAAGGATGGACTACAAAGGCCAAAAGAAGGTCCGACCATGTATCTCCATTTTGGTCAGGCATATTTCTTTACCAGTTAGAAGATGTAGGAGAGACTCTTTGTATATTTTCCCCTTCTTTACATCTGTAGTACTAATTTACCTTTTTTTTTAAAAAGGAATTTCTGTCTAAATTGCAGAGTAAGCTCAAGAGCATGCCACAATTAATTCCTGATCATCATAAATTTCAAATGTGAATTTCTTCTCTGAACATCAGCCATAAACAAGAAAAATGTATCTATCGGGTGGGGAAAACCAAACTTTACATTGGGATGGACGGATGGAGGAATGGATGGAGGGATGACATACAATACCAATGATCACCAAGCAAATTCTGGAATAAAACATCCTGGAAAAGAATCTGGTTGGCTTATTCTTCCCTGCAAGTTTTATTGCTTGTCTCATTTGTTGCATGAACACATGACAAAAAAGACAAAATGGAGTGGTTCTGCTTAGCAAAATTATTGATGGCAGTTATCTCTAGGATTTGTTAAGGAAGTGAACAATAAATATACGCAGGGTTGCAGTTTCAATATGTGTAATGTGTAAAGCAGTGTGCATGTTTCTCATGTTGTTATTTTGAACTTAAATCTTTTAAACTGTCCTTTGCATTTTCTTAGGTACACACATTTCAAAATCTAAAATAATCTGAATATACTTTGCAGAATTTATTAAGAAAAAGGGATAAAATTATGCCAGTTTGAGATTGTAAAGGATAAGTTACTTAAGGAAATAGCAATCTAGCAGAGAATAATGAATAGTGCAAAACAACAAGTATGTTCACAACTGAGAACTAAAGATCATTGTAAATATTAAAAATGAAGCACTTAGCTGAAATGAAACATTCAGATGATATCTTAAAGAATATTAATAAAAATTTAAACTGTAAATTGTTGGGCAAACTTCTCTATGGCAAACATTTCATAATGAAGGTGTCTGTTGATATAAGGTGACTCACAACATAATAAATTAAAAAATGAACAGTCACAAGTCATGAATTTATGATCTACCTTCTATTCTCTCATGAAGACAAGCTTTGATTTCAGAGTCTGTGAGCTGAATTTCCTTAGGTTTCTAACCAGGTACAGCTTTCAGGTCAAAATGTGAGCCTGGAAATTAATTAGAAGCTTATAAAAAGGGGAAAAATAGTATCATATATCCATGTTGTTCCATATAAGATCTGTTGTATTTTGCACTATCTTAAATTTCTGGATTGTCTTCAAAAGAGCCCCACAGCTCGTGATGATGGGGTCTGTAATCCATTTAATTAGAAAGGCCAAGTAGAAGACTACAGTGAAGTAATCTATATGGGTGGTTCCCAAAGACTGTTTCCTGGACATCATCAAGTCCTAAGAAGCAAAGTTGCACTGAAGAAGCAGGAAGGGAGCTTGAAATATGTTTGGAGTATAATGAATTACAGCACTTTCTGAGTGGTCTGCACAACCCTTCATGACCAAAAATATCTAGATAAAATACATCTATGTTTAATGCATAAGCAGTCCATTCTGGGAAATTTAGTTCTATACAACAACTCATTAAAGTATGACTTAAAATAAATCTGATTCCTAATTTTACAAAACTCTTTTTAGGAATCTGCAATCACATGGTTGGATCATAAGATGAGAAATAAAAAATCTTGTTTTTATTTTTAGAGGCAAAAGGTAGTAAAGAAAAAAAATTCTGCATTTAAAATTTCTGGTGCTTCCAAATCAAATTTTCCAGTCACTGAGCTGTGATCTTTCCCCAAAAGTTTGTATTTTTACTATCACAGCATTTCAGTTTTTATTCTGGTTCCAGTGAATGAACAATCACTTCTGTATACTTCATAGGAATAAAATAATTGCATATGACTGATTATTTTCTAACATGGTGCATGAAAGCTGTAGTTTGAAAACAATCAATGAATAGTAAACTACACATCTTGTAATTTAAAAGTTTTACTCTAAAACTATAAATATCAGCACATTTTTATTAAGTTGCACTGTTCTCAATGGAGCTTATTCCTTTGTAAGTATATTTAGGAGCGCATCCTAATCAGCTTTGCTGATATTTGTTGTTATATTACAAATATTTTATGAAAAGCAAATATTCTTAAAACTACATTCAACAAAATTATTTACTGCATTAAAAAGACAATTTGGTAAAACATAATTGATCCCTAATTACTGTTCAAAAATCAGTAGGGCTGGGCTTCAATGTTTATCAGATCAACTACTTTCTAATTGAACTGCAGCTTATGAAGTTACTTTTAAATACAAGTGTTTAAAAATAATTAGATCCAGAATTCAACAACAGATCTGTTCTATGGACTAACATTGAATCCAACAATTCACATCAATCACCATCTTAATGAAATCTTCCTTCTTTGCATTGATTGACATGTGTGGGACTATCCTGCTTGAGTTCTCTTATAAAAAAGTATTCGGATTATTAATCAGAAAATGGTTTTCATTCCCTTCAGGATGAATTTATTCACAAATACAGATTGGTTGATCAGCTGCGTTGGTTAATCAGCTGCAAAATCTTATGGGTCCTTTAATTGGAGATATCCCTAATTTTTAAATTAGGAATAAGATTGTGAATCCTTCTCTCCAGAAATTGATTTAGAAGCACTGTTTCATAATGCTACTTAAAGTTGTGTTGTAACTGTTTAAGGTTCCTGATCATTAACCTGGACGAACTCTTCTTTGAAGAGTAAATGTTTTATTCTAAAAGGAATAAATATGTGAACTAAAGTTCAAGACTCTGTCCTTTTAATTGTACCTCTTTAAAACAGGTTTTAGCGACATGGTTTTATTCCTTCTCCGTTCAAATGTTAATTAAAAACTAACATTCTTTCAATGTCTTACGTTGCAAGACTGAAGTTACTTAAGACAATTCTACTAGAAAACTGGGGCATACATCTGAATAAAGCTTGAATTGGGCTTCTTTCAGATAAAACATGCTGGGTGCTTGGGAGTAGCCCGAGCAAAGTTTAAGATCTTTAAAGACCTTAATGCTTTTAAAGGTAAGCTTGAAGAAACCGAGCTTCCCCGGCGCTAATCTCCCACGTCTGTGCCGCTGTCTTGAAAAAGGACCCGCCATACATTTCATTGAAAGTTGTCCCTTCTTCCGCCGTGTAGCCCGCTCGCTTGCTGGAACTTTCAGAACCGCGACGCTTAGCTTGAGAAGACGCAGCCCCGCACAAAAGGCAGCGGTACCCAGAGGGTTAATGTTTCCTGTTTGCTTTTTTGAGCTCTCCTCTTCCCCTCCTCCTCTTCCCCTCTAACCACCCCCTCAGAGCTCAGGCGGAAGTGAGTTCGCTCCTTTGGAGATTAAAAGGATTCCGAACTCGATCGGTTTCAATAACAGGCGTTCCGAAAGAGGTCGACCAGGAATGCGAGCATCTCGGCGCCCTGCAAAAATCAGGCTCACCTAAATCGGGTCGGGGGGAGGGGAAAATGTTTTTCTTTTTTTAGAGGCGCAAAATCTAAAGCAACGTAGGGGGAGCGAAACCACCCAGTCACCGGCACGATGGCTACAACGGAATCAAATGGGATCTCCACGCTCTTGCATTACTGTTGTTAATTTAAGCCCTCGGCCGGTGGGCGCTCCCAATCCTCTCCCCCCATAGATTTTCTTGATAACCACGTCGGGGATTTTTTCATCTTCGGAGGGTAAAATAAAGATTTCGTTTTCAATTATTTCTGGAAGACCACGCGAAGAGTTGAAATGACAAAGGAAATGTGATCGCAGTGGTTAGGGAGCGAGGAGCAAAAGGAGGGTGCTGCCGGATTGCAGCCTGGGGAAAGCGTTACACCGCTGTTGCAATTTGTGCAAGCGAACCTAATACGCCCCCCATGAATAATTCAGGAAGGCTGGCCGGAACCTGCCGCCGCCGTCCTTCTCTCAGGCGGCTCCTTTTGCCGGTTTAAACGCGTGTGCGCCCAAGCTACAGGAAAGAGTGAGACCGCGTGCGTGTCGCTGCCGCCCTTGCTTTAGTGGCGGCAGCAGTAAAAAGGGAGCAAATTCGGGAAATTCCGAGAAAGAATAAGGGACCTGATCGATGCGCTCATTCGGCTTCCCGGGGGATCCGCTTGGAGACCTGGAAAAGGCGTGGACCCGCGAGGAAGACGATCTCTGGAGAGTAAGATCGCGTGCTCCTTCGTTCATTCACACGCATCACACACCCACACTCTCTCTTTTTCTTTCGGACGCCCGCCTGCCCAGAAAGCTACGCCGGAGGGATCGCCATCTCTGCTTCTCGCTTTCAAGACATGCGGTGGTGGAGCCCTCAGGGGCGGATCGGTGCCGGAGCAGTCTACCGGGACAACTTCCGTGTCTCCCGAAACCTCCCGGAGTCCCCAAGAAAGGAGAAGTGAAGCAAGTGGTCCCGCTGTTCCCTCTCGCCTCTCTCCTTCTCCACCGACCGAGCCCTTTCCTCATTCCCTCGCCATCAACCCGCCTCTTCTGATACACCAACTAAAGAGAAGATTTCGCCCCCCTCCTTCAGTTTTTCCCCTAGAAGGAAGCGAAGAACAGCCGCGCGACCGGATCCAGTTCACGCTGGATTTTTAAGGAGTAGGCCCCAATGCACTTTTCTGTTAAAGAAACCCTCATTCTTCCGCCTCGCAGCCCGAGAAACGCTGAGGCGGCGGCGAAGGAAGAAGGCGCTGTCCCGGGTGGGAAGAAGCTTTAAAGGCAGCGCGAGGGAGGGGGCAAATCAGAGGAGCGTCTTCCTCCTGACGCTACTTAAGGAAGGAGAAGACGAGAGGAACGCCGGCTGAAGCTGCTCCCGTCTCGCCTAGCCCGCGAAGAGTGGTTTGGAGTAGCAGGAGTCGTCGCAGCGCCCCCACACAGCGACTAATTGATGCCACCCACCAGGGCTTGCAACGCGGGTCGTCGTCGCTCGCTTCGGTTCATGCTGCTACTGCTGCCGCCTCCTTACTAGCCGCGCTCTCTTGCGCTCCCTCCTCCCCCTCCTCCCCCTCCCAATGGCTTCGTTCCCCGAGTCGGATTTCCAGATTTGTCCGCTGTGTAAGGAGATGTGCGGCTCGCCGGCTCCTGTCTCCTCTAATTCGTCCACTTCGTCGTCCTCTTCTCAGACTTCAAACTCTTCCGGAGGCGGCGGCGGCGGCGGGGGGTCTTCATCCTGCACCCCGTCGAGGCGGCTCCACGTCTTGCCCTGCCTGCACGCTTTCTGCCGCCAGTGCCTGGAAGCGCAGCGCCACCCAACCGCGGGTGACTCTCTCAAGCTGCGCTGCCCCATCTGCGACCAGAAGGTGGTGATCTCGGAGCCGTCGGGCATGGACGCGCTGCCCTCCTCCAACTTTCTCCTCAGCAACCTGCTCGACGTGGTCGTCGTGGCCGCCGCTGCCGCCGAAGACCAGAAGAACAACGGTCGTCCGAGCGGCGGCGGCCAAGGAGGCGGCGGCGGAGCGGCGAGCAACAGCAATGCTAACAACCGGCACCCTCATCCCCGCCAGCAGCCTGTTCAACAGCAACAGCAGCACCGCGCCGCTGCGGGCACCTCTTCCCCGGGCTCTGCCGCCGGCTCGGCGCCGTCCGGGGGAGGCGGTGGCTCCGCGTTGTTGCTTAGGCGGCCCCACAGCCGACAGGGCGAGCCCCGCTGCAGCTCGTGCGACGAAGGCAACGCCGCCAGCTCCCGCTGCCTCGACTGCCAGGAGCACCTGTGCGACAACTGCGTGCGCGCCCACCAGCGCGTTCGCCTCACGAAGGACCACTTTATCGAGCGCTTTGGCCCAGGGCCGCCCGCGACGGCGGGAACCGGCCCCGCCTCGGCAGCCTCCCAGCTCGCTCTCAGCCCGCCCTATTCCGCCGCGCCTTACAACATCCTCTCCGTCTTCCCGGACCGAGTCAACTATTGCCAGCACCACGACGACGAGGTGAGTGCCCCGATCATGCTACTCTCCTCGTAGCATGACCGGTCAAGTTAGTCCTCAAAGAGTCCCAGTTTGTCAGCTTGCGTACCAGAAACGTTGGCAGTTAAAGAAGTGGCCTTTTCCTTCTTCTCCTACGTTTTGGGGAAGGCAGAGGCGCTCTAACTTTTGCCAGACCAGAAAGCAGAAAGGATGCCAACAGGTGGGGGGAGCAGGGGGAATCCTATGAATTCTATCTTCAAACCCACCCTAAATGGCCAAGAAGTGGTTGGTTTTTGATGGGTTTGCAAGGTAGTTTTTGGTCACGGCACTACCTAATGAAAAAATATTTAAAAATGTTCTCAAATAGACAAAAACATTCTGTAGTAAGGGGTGACTCTTAGACTTTGGGGTTGAGTCCTGTGGTGATGATCTGGATTAAGGGACAGCTAAATAAAAAGGGGCATTGGCACACTAGGATTTCAAGATAGACTTTCATTCATATATATGTTAGTTTTTTTACTGTATCAGTCTCAAAATAATTGGGTTATAGTATTCTATACATACTGGAAGTTGTTCAAAGGTGCTAAACTCCTCAGAACTTCTTGTTTGTGGGAGTGGGATTTGGTGCTCCTGAGGATTACAATGTACTGTATAGAATTTGGATAATTGATAACTGAGCAAGAGGCTTCTGCAGTTCTTTCATCTTGTAATTTTGTGGCTATGCAGTATAAATTTCTTACCTTAAAACTGCATTGTACTTCCTCTGACAGGCTACACATGATTTTTTCTCTCCATAAGATTACAAATTGTCAACCAGTCTCTCCTTCTCCACATTAAAAGGAAATACACTTCAGGTTTAAGAGTATCTGGTGGCTTTAATTTCCTTTTTTTAAAAAAAAAAAGAAAAAAATAGTTCCCCCTTTCATACTTTTCCTTTGCATAGGTGGTCACTCTTTGTATCTTCCAGTCCTGCTTCTCTTTCTTCCATGCCTTTGTTCACATGGAGCTGTCCAAGCTTAACTGGTGTAAATCATAATTCTCTACAAGCAGCAGAGCTTTTCTATGTGCTGCAGGGGGCAGAGATAGTTGGAGCCATTTAAAAACAACACCAACTATGTGTGTTGGGGGGGGGGGAGGGTTGATGCTGCAGACCAGGGAAACATGTTTCCTCTTGCAATGCTTTGGAGAATAAATACATACATTGTTTCTTTAGGGATGCCAAGATAGAAAATTTAAATGTGAGAAGTGGCAATCCTAATTCCTGAGACATCATTCTGGTTTTTGCTCCACATTCCTCTGCCAATTTGCACCCATTCCCAGGACTACAGATGTCCTTGAGATGGACAAAGTGCTTAGTAAGGATTTCCTGGTCTCTCTCCCCTGTAGTTTACATTTTTAAATAAACAGACCGCTATATTTGCCACTCTGTTTGACTTAGCTGCTGATTACAGATCAGTTACAGACTGCTACAAATGAAGAAGTAAGGCATTGACAAACTTTTAACATATAAAATTTGGGTTAAACATAAGTATCCTTCCAAAAATGGATTATGAACGAAGGATCTAGAAGTGTAACTTTAAGCCAGCTGTGGAAGTTGATGCTGGTGCTTCTGAGCATGTGTGAAGTATTGGTTGAATTACTTCTCATTCAGAGGGTTAGGACAGACTGAGTTTCTGTTATTGCTTGTGCATACAAAACATTCTTTAATTTGTTGCATAGGATTTAGTGCTATGTTGAAAGTTTCTAAACTGATGGAGAACATCTTGCACACAAGGTAATTTGTTTATAATACCTGTATTTTTTAAAAATTGGACAAGAACCATGTATAAATATCTGAAGAACTATTCTAACATATATTTTTTTTTATTTTCAAGAGATAGGATCAATAAAGCATAGCAGAAGCAAAATGAAAAACTTAGCAAGAAAGTGAATTGAGTTGGTGTACTGATTATAGTTCTCTCTATTATTATGCTTTGAGATTGCATGTGTTTGGTGAAGTTGAATGACCTGATGGTATTAATATATTGAATGATCTTGTATAATAATATATTAATAAAAGGTTTAACATCAGAGTGTCAAGTAGGCCCAAGCAGTTATTTCCTGAGAGTTCTCTTTTTAAAAAAATCAGTAGTTTATAGATTTTAAATAATTATTTTAACGGAGAATCATTGCTTTAATCCCAAGGAATAAAGACCTAGTACTGAATTCATGTACTGGAAGTTCAACTTGTAAGCCGACATTCCATCTCTTTTGCTGGTTGCATAGACCACAGTGGAATTTTCCACTAGCCCCATTGTTAGAGGATAGCTTACTCCATGCTACAGTTCCTGATTGATCATTACTACTGAAAGATAACCAGGTTTGGGAAATAAATGATTGGTTGTTGCTATTTAGATACTCTGTAGCTTGGGAAAAAGTACACTATGATCTATTTTGAAAATAAATGGCTGTTTACGTCTGATCAACTTTTGCCACTTTGTGTAGTTATTTCAAAAATGGAAAAGTGTCTATTTTTGTCTTTTTTTTTTAAGAAAAGGAATTTTTATTAGAGTTTTGTAAGAATTTGAGGAAATATAAACATCTTATTGGCATTTGGCTATCTGCCACTGAGCTTTCTAGCATTTTCCACAAACAAATAGGAATATTTATCAATCTGAAGGAAAGTTGGAACTCCAAATACAAGATTTAGAATGATAGAAGTAAATTGTGTATTATTTACAGGGACAGTATAAGTAAGTGCATGAATATTTCTGTTGTCCTGAAGGAGTTACATCAAAAAACATCTTCCAACCCTTTCTTCCTCATTCTGTTTTCACTATATTCAGTAGATTCATTTTATAGGAATTCTTCAGGGGAAATACTTTGTTCTTATGGCTGTATCTTGGAAAAAGTATTGTAATTCAGTTTTATCATAATGCTTGCATTTCAAATAATGTGCATACTGAAAAACATAAATGTGTACTCTGCAATGCTTGTTAATTTATTTCCACATTTAAAAATATTACTTCAGAACTTCACATAACGTGTCTTTTTAAAAATCATATTATGATAGTAGAAAGCATTTTGTGCATTTTGTTTATGATAGTTCTTTTGGAACAAATAGTCCATCAGTAACTTCTTAGTACAAACTTCACTTAATATAATACTATTTGCTTGTTATGCTTATTTAGGAATAACTAAATAGAAATAAATAGCAAATAGAATGGGGACCATTTCTAATGAAAAAACAATTTCTTGACATGTGTTTGTTGTGAAAAAAAATTGAATCTGTGTAAAGGGAATAAATAATAAAAGTTTTTCATTTAATTGATTTTTATGGGAGAAATGGATTAGGGGTGTTCTAAAAGATACTTTGCATTATTTCTGCTTGCACAGGGCTAGCATACTACAACCTCCTGGACTCCCTAAAAAGCTGCTATTGAGGATTAAGAAACCTTCTGAAATGATGTACTATTCTAAGCCAAGGGCTGCCATAACAAGCATAAATTGGCACTATTGGAGAAGACAGCCCATCTGACTTTCAGCCAGAGAGGAATTTCAACAACAGTCTTATTTCTGACTTAATTTCTAACATAGAGATTCCATGAAAGTGGACCTGGGTATGACTTGTATTGGCAATCCTCTCAAGAGTACTACATGATCTCAGCTACTTCTTTCCATCACTGATTACTAGCAGTTTTTCAGAATGCCTGTTATGTCATGGACAGACTTGCAGTGTATATTTTATTTTAAGAGTCATTCTGATGGTCATTATTTTTAAAGAATCATTTAAAATGCAAGTTAAAACAGAAATATTGACTGTTTACTAAACAGCAATAGGAAAAAAAATCACATAAATCTATCTAAACAATGTCCTGCAAAGGAGGGACTGAGGTTTTGTTTGTTTGTTTTTGTTTTTTAACAATTTTGGACCAGTGCTTTCCAACTGAATGCCTGAAGGGGTTGGGATTGTAGCTCCCAGAATTCTGAGAGAGCATTTTAGAGCGTCCCAGTTGAAAAAGGCTGCTCTTATGTATGTAGTTTATATTTTGGAGATTTTCTAAAACGTCGTACATCTATAGTGTTCTAGAACACTACAATCATTTGTTTACTTGGAAGTAAATCCTATGCTCAGTGAATAAGTCTATTCAGAACTTTCATTTTAATCTTGGGATTTTTTTTTAACCTGTTCATCTAAATATCACAAACTGAAAACTGTTTTATAGGAATTAGAAGCAGTTTCTACACCTTTTATAATTTTGGTGGTCACTGTTACCTTTCTTAAAGAGTAAATATTGGTATTCATATTTTCCTATTTGTTGGTCTCCCTTAATTTTTGTTTTCTGCTATTCTGTGGAGCTTAGTCTAGTGGGCCTTCTCTTTGGTATGTGTCAGTGTACTTGCTGCTTCTGTTTTTGTGTTTTCTAGATGCAAACATGTTTATCTAAAATTGGTTGGTTGGGTTAAGAAGTTAAAACAGGAGCATAAAAAAAATGAAGACCAAGGAAATGGAGTATCACTTGCTTATGAATGTTCTTATAGGATACTTTAGCTTATTTATGAGATGTTCTGATTACTTTGTTTTCAGAAATTGTTTTGCCTGGCCTGACTGAGTTTCAGACTATATGAATTAGTGTTTCCATCTAACATCAGAGATCTGAGGTTTCTGATGACTCCTGTTTTAAGTAGGATGGGAGAACATTTCTTCTTCCGTACATGTTTATTGTACTTTGTGTGCATTGCATGAAGTAGTTGTTAGTTTTGTCATTTAGAACACACAATTAATATTCAATTGGGGGGGGAGAGAGAGAGAGAGAGAGAGAGAGAGAGAGAGAGAGAGAGTGTCTCAGCATGTATACTTTATTATGTACACAACTGAGGATTTTTTAAAGCATGATATTTTCAGTGTTACAAATATTTTAAGTGCCCTGTAATGTTAAGTTTTGGTTATGTAACTATATTACCTGTATATATTTTTAGGGCGTCTACAAAGTGCTTCTTTAATTCACTTGCCAGTACCACAGGACTTGAATAATAAAAATGGTTTACTTAAAAGGTTTGACTATCTCTGGGAAAAAGTTTGAACAACAGACTGCATGGTGCCAGCTATCATAACAAGTGATCCCAATGGTCACATCAAAACACCACTAGTGAAAAAGTAACTATTTGACTCTGGAGATTGTAAAATGAGAGAGTTAAACATTTCCCTGAGGCTCAAATAGTTTTGAACACAATGACTTTGTAGTGGGGAAGGGAGGAGAGGGAAAGGACCTACAACTAAAAATGCATCAAACTTACTACCTCTGGTATTGATTTGCATGGATTAGCAAGGTTGGATTTTAATGGGTGTGCCAAATTTAAGTAATTATTTCTACCAACTGTTTCTATGAGATAACTTTCATCTCTTAAAAAGAATTAGTTGAAATATTTTTAAACACGCAGAGCTGGATTTGCAGACATACTTACAGAGTATGAGTTTATGAGGTTATTTAGCATTTGTGCCCCTGTTGACTTTTTCTTGTATATTCTTCTGTAAATGGGCTTAGCTGATTGAACTGTGCAAGCAGAGACATTTTTTACACCTGATGATGCATTTTGCAAGTGCTCAGTATAAATAATAGTTTTAATAAGAGTTAAACAGTTGTTTCCAACCTAGTGCTAAAAATCTAGTCTTGCTTTGTTTTAGTGAACCAGAGAGAGTTGGCACTGTGCTATTTTTTTATGAGTCAAGGTAATGGATTAGAGTTGGCTCTATTAATAGTTTGCCTACTTGCACTGTAAAATAAGAGGATTTTGTTTGTTTGTTTGTTTTGTTTGTTATAAGTACTTGTGTTATATCTTGGAAATTGTGGCACATTTTCTTGTGTGCCAGTTTTGACTACAGTAGTTAGCATGTTTTATTTGCTACTATGTTTAGGGAAAGTCTAATGGTTTGTAGTAAAAAGAATTATGTGGAAATGTAGTTATGTAGTGGCAGTTGAGTTTGAAGAAGAGTAATGATTGTTTAAATTTGTAACCTGTTTAATATCTTAGATGAAATTTGATTTCACATATTAAATAACTTCAGTTGTTTTCAAGCCACTTCCTCCAATCTCTTCCTATAATGACACATTGAAATTCTTGCACAAGAAATCCCTTCTATATGAGTCTAAAGTTAGATTAATCTGTACTTGCTGCATAAAATGAGAACAATTTGGGGGCATTTTGAACAAGAAAAAAATAGCCTTGTTGTTGAACTTCCTGGAATCTATATTCCTGTCCTGTGAAAGTAACATGACCTTTTATTAAATTTACAAATGACCTGATGAGACCATCTTGATTGACGTCATTCCTGTTTAATGTATACTAATTGCTGTAAAACTAAAACACTCACATTTTAATTATTATATTCTACTAGATTTATTTGCAATGTTAATTTTTCTTTTTCTTTGTGATTTAAGACTCTTATTGAACAATATTATTAGGAATATTAATTGTGGAAAAACTATACTTCCAACATCACTTTGGTATGTAGCGTTACTTCCGCCTCCAAAAGCCTGCCATCTTAATTCTGTTATAAATGAAAACCAGGAAGTTACATTTCCTTAGAAACCAAGTAGTGGCACTGATAAATCCCAGTGGTTGTCAAGTGCAGCCCATTATGTTGCTCCTGTGAATGTTTGGGGGGGGGGAGTGAGATGCAAAGATCAACAAGCCAAAGCTGTTATAGTGAGGACAAAATGGAAGAGAGATGGGCTTTTGATCCCATATACTTCCAACCAAAGTCTAGTAAAATGGATTCAGATCTAACTCTAAACTTTGTGCACATTGGCCTAAACTTCTCCCATTCTTTTGATCAGTTTGCCATTTGTCTTCAACAAACAAGTCCGTTGAAAACTCTTGGCAAACTTAATACAGAGTGAAATAAAATCATTTGTTGCTTTTCTTTAACAGCTTGGTGTGAAGAGAGTGGCAGAATGTAATCCTGTTTAAAAATATCTTTCTTTCTGAAGTATTGTATTTCTGCAGAGTAGTATGTCAGTAGTTATTGAGTTAAAATGAAATCTATCCTAACAGTTGTGTGTCAGCAGCTAAAGCCCAGCTGTCCAATGAAGCACAACGGCTGCAGCATCTGCACCATGTGCTTTCTTTGTCCAGGCAATTGAGTGAGAAAGCAAAAGATAATTAGTGTCAGGTAATTTTTATTACACTGATTGTGGCCAGCATCTTTCTATTTGCATTTGGGATATTGCAAATAAATACCTATGTTAAAACTAGTCAAATCTTCTCCACTTTTGGAAATTAATATTTGAAATGGCACACATCTGGAAGAGAGCAGGATGAAGAAGGTTAGCATATGATACCTCCATTGCTGTATTGATCTAGTTTAACTACTAATATAAAGAGAGTTTCTTATCCTTCCCAATTGTTTTCTTTCCTACCTTGTGATATATTCCTTAAGTGCTCCTTAACAATTTCAAAATGCATGGACTTCAACTCCCAGAATCCCCTAGCCAGCATGTCCACACATCTTAAATTTGCTAAAGTTGAAAAACAGTAATAACAGAATAATTGTTTATGATTAAATGCCACATTGTTGGCTTACGGAAAATTATAAGGATGGATAGCAATAGCACTTAGACTTATATACCTCTTCATAGTGCTTTACAGCCCTCTCTCTAAGCGGTTTACAGAGTCAGCATATTGCCCCCAACAATCAGGGTCCTCATTTTACTGACCTCAGGCAGGATGGAAGGCTGAGTCAACCTTGAGCCTGGTGAGATTCAAACTGCCAAATTGCAGGCAGCTGGCAGTCAGCAGAAGTAGCCTGCAGTACTGCATTCTAACCACTGTGCCACCAGGGTTCCTGATTAACACATAACACGAAAGCTATCACAGGATTATTCCAGGTAGCCTGATAGGGCTGGGGTTTGAGAGTAATAGTTTCACAGTGCTTTCAGAACTACTGTAGGGCAATGTTGATAAGGTAGGTTCCTTCCATAAGGTTAGCCTATGGAAGCCCCATAAGGGTTCCACAATATCTACATTAGAGTTGGGAGAAATCATCCAGATCTTTGGAGTGAGGTGTAGATTCCAGTTCTTTGCCATTTAATTTTAACTCAGTTCCAGGGAAGACAATTGTTGCTTTAATACAAAAATAACTAGATGAGGGGGAATAAATTGAAATTAAGCATGGAGAATATGGATGTACTGTTGGTCAGTAGAAAACAAACCTCCAAGATTGGGATTTGATCCTGTTTATAGGTTAAGTTGCAAAAGCAATCTTTTAGATACTCTTGGAATTATGGCTACCTCTGAATTCATAGGAAGGAGCAGCAGCAGCAGCAGCAAGAACTATGTTTGCAATAATGACACCTAGTACACCGGTTGTTACGTCCCTGAGTCAATCAGATATGAAAATAATTACTCATGGCTTGATTATATTCCACCTTGATTACTGCTCTCTACATGGTGCTATCCTTGAATATCTAGACACTTGAGTTGGGCAAAAGGTTAACTAGGATAACCAAAACTGGTTATATATCTTATCATTAATGCCCATCAATTAGGGTCGTGGGAAAGGCTTCCTCTCTGCTGCTCTCAAACTATGAGCTCTTCTTTCTCAAGAATTGTAAATATTTTTTCTCCTTTCAATTTTTAGAAGAGATCAGCAAGACCAGAAATATCTTTAGCACAACACAATGATATCAAAGTGATGACATGTGTTATCCAAATGTCATTATGAATTTGAATCCTGGTGTTTGAAGCAAGTTCATAAGTTACAGCTTTTGTGTAATGACATTGTCATTCCTATTTCATTATTACAAACATACAGACACCATGGCCATGATCCAGACCAGGCTGCCAGTCTGCAGCCTGCACCTGGTCCACAGCCTATTGGGAACTGGACGGGACAAGTGACGTGTGAGCGTGTGAAGCTCCATTTGTGCAAGCAGCAGGCGCAGGCATATGAAACATCCCCCCACCAAGCCACTGCTGGTCTATGGAGCTGGAAGGGTTGGGGACTATTGATCTAGCCTTTTCTCTTAGCTAGCATTTTCAGATCATTACTTTATAGTACTTTAAGGTACTATACTTCAAGTGCTGTCTAATGTTTTATTGTTGTTAACTTATTTGACTAGAAAGATAGGATATATATCAGAACAAAGAAATGATGAAGGGGTTTGCTAAACACTGTTGTGTAAACTTAACTTGTCATTATTTTTTGTTGTATGAGACAAGCCTAGGTCCATAAGATCTGGGCTACAAAAATCTAGATGGGCAATAGCCAGAAGCAAAGAGATGCTGAAAATTGTCTTTGCTGCCATCTAGTGAGTGACCATCTGGACTTTTTCAGCCAACCTGGTACACTGCCCAATCATGTTTGCTAACTAATTATGATTTAAAAAAAATATTGGCTTAGTTTTCTGTGTGAACATAGTTTCTATATAATCTCTATTTTGATATTGTGAAATATCAAAATGATGAGAAATATAGCCACAGCTAACTTCAGAACACATAATTTGAAACTGACTTCTAGAGATGAGGATCTAGAATTCAGATGAAAGTATAAGGTGAAAGTTTAAGAAAGCAACAGTTGCAGGAAAGAAAGTTTGTTGGGCAGGAACAGGCTGGCAAAATGACAATTCGTATTTTGTAAGGTGAGATAGTACTGGGCAATTTATTAGAGAAGGAGGGAACTTTATTTGGTCTCTTGAAGGACTGTTCTTAATAGTTGAGGATCTATTTTCTCCCTTTTACAGGTAGTGCTTGACTTAAAACAGTTCGTTTAGTGACCGTTCAAAGTTACAACATCACTGAAAAAGTGACTTATGACCTTTTTTCACACAACTGTTACAGCATCCCCATGGTCATATGATCAAAATTCAGATGCTTGGCAACTGACTCATATTTATGACAGTTGCAGTGTCCAGGGGTCACATCATCACCTTTTGCAACCTTCTGAAAAGCAAAGTCAATGGGGAAGCCAGGTTCACTTAACAACCGTGTTACTAGTTTAACAACTGCAGTGATTCACTTAACAACTGTGGCAAGAAACAGTTGTAAATGGTGCAAAATCACTTAACAAATGTCTCACTTAGCAACAGAAATTTTGGGCTCAATTGTAGTCTTAAGTTGAGGACTACCTGTATTAAAGTCCAACTTAGCAAAGGTAGCAGAAAAAGCCTTACTCACAAATGTTTTATTTCACTGAGCCTGATACAGCTGTAACTGTATCCAAGCACTCCAAACAGTGCAAGAATAAATGTGGAGCTCCTCATTTGGATCCTCTTACCTTATTTCTTCTACTGCAAGACCATAAATTAACTCCTGGAACTATTATGATTGTCAGTCTTCATTGGGAATTCAAATAAATAATAGCATTAGCATACCAACAAAATAGATTCATTTAATTGCTTATTAGCTTCATCTTTAAATTTATTACAACTCTTTCTTGCCCTCCTTGCTCTTATGCTTACTGTACATATTGAAAATATTGGAAGTTCTTTGTTGTCCATTAGTTTTCCTTAAGCTTGCTTTTAAACTGTGGTAATTCTAAGCAAATTTATTAAATAAGGAACATAATGAAATCCTGTAGCATAAATTCAGCTGTTGGGTTCCAAAAATTCAAACCACTAATGGAAAGTAGCAAACAGAATTTTCAGTAGCTCCTTTATGCCATCTTGTGCTCACTGACTTTTGCAGTCCAAGCTGATTTATCAAAATATAAAGCAGAAGTTCCCTTCTTTTCCTTTGTTTATAGAACAATGGAAGACAAATGATAAATAATAGTTGAGGTGAAAAAAGCTTGAGTGGGCTTTGTGAGGGACAATAGTTGTTCTATGTAGGTTATGAAGAATATCCTGTACCTTCTCACCCATACATGTTTTTGAAGCCAGCGTTGAACTTGCTTATATTAGATTTAAAAGATCCTTCATATTTTTCTCTTTTCCCTCCCGCTTTTGAACAAGAGGACAAATTCATAGGCATATTGCTGCCAGTGTGTGATTGGTAGGCAGAATTCTATTGGCATGATGATTCATCTGCCTAGTTTGTTGTTTAGAGTGCTGCATGTTTCCTATCCTTTTATATTTCTGAAAATGAAATAAACTCAGTCATGAATACTATAAGTTGGTTATTTTCTGATTTAAAAAATATATATGTCTTTGGCTTTATTAATCATAGTTTCTTGAGCAATTTTTTTTTTAGGAATAGCCTATGCATATTCACCTTCAGCAGAAGTTTGGGGGGATTTAAATTGGGTGCCCTTAAGCACTTATTTTGCCTCTTATTTTGCCACACACTTTCCAAAATCCTCCAGTTTTCTGTCCTGCTACTCTAGGGGTAAAGAAAATGCCCTAAAGCCAGATTTTTTTTAAAAAAAATTGTGTCCTTGCGGTTGCCTTTGCCGTTGTTAAAAATAAGCTTGATTGTAAAGCAAAGCATACCTTAAACAATTATTATATAAATGAGTATTCATTCAATTAATTATATAGATTTTCTAATGAACAAAATTTACTTTTTCACTTACAGTCATCTGAAAAAGTAAACCCTATGGTTTTTATTTAATGTGGACATATATGTGGTCATAACAATATTTTACCTTCATTCAAACAGTATTTAAATATAAAGATAAGCCTTTAAAATTGACTTTGCAGTCATTTAATAACATAAAATTAAAAGATCTGTCATTTCCTTCTGTAGAAAAAGTAAGTACACTCCTGGTCTTTTTTATAACTTTCTACCAGTCTTTAACCTCAACTGCAAGACTTTTTCCCCCATCCCTCCATGTAGAATTTTTTTCATCTGCAATATTTGAAGAGTTTTTTGCATGCAAAGCACATGTCAAATCAACTCAAAGTATCTAGATCTGGGTTTTCTCTTGGTCATTCCAGAGTTCTCCATAAAATAGAGAGCCATGGGGTTGGAAGGGACCTTGGAAGTCTTCTAGTCCAACTCCCTGCTTGATTTTACTGGATTTCCATTGCTAAGGAAACCACTGTATAAAAGGCAAAATAATACTAGTGACAAGTGCCATCTAAATTGGCTATTTGCAAATAGTGATATCAGTTTTTTTAATATATGTTTTTAAATAATTTTATATCAACTTTTTATATAAAAATAGTTTTTTTAAAAAAAAATCAAGACTCAGTTATATTATTGGTTGAGTTGAAACTTTCAATTCTAAGGGGCCAATCAGGAAATATCACCAAGTGATAATGATTAATAATTGAAGCTCATGTATTGATTATAGTTTTGATAGTGAAGAATCCTCTAAATGTGTGTTGTTAAATTCCTCAAAGGTTAGATAAAATGTACTATGCAGTATTTTAGGAAGGGAACTGTGAACTAATTGTAAGACCATAGTGTTGTTATCTAAAGTACATTAATAATTTCCTTTGATCTTCTGACACACTTTTGCTACAACTTTCAATTTAATTTTCTAAGAGAACCATGGAGAAATTATTTAATTTTTGAAGATGAATTGCCTATATTGACTGTTTTGTAGCTTAGTGCTTTCTTATCCTGTATGTTCCTACCCAAAACATTTAACATTTAACTAATTACTTTCATATTCTCCTGTGTGCTGAGGAGAATCCAAGGAATGGGTTAACTCTGTCTTGCTGCTCATTAGACTAAGTCAATCTTCTGTGGTCACGCCTCGCTTGTCTGTGTCTCCCCAGTTTTGACTCCGTCTTAGACATTTGGAAGATAGCTCCTCAGGAGAATTAGAACAGAAAGACAGAGTTATTCCTTGGATTCTCGTTCATCTTTGGCATTGCGCAAGCCTTCGCAAAGCAGCGAATGGTTCGGCTGGCTCCCCGGTCCGTCTGGCATAGCCGCCTTTGACACGGTTGGCTCCCCAGTCTGCCCGGCATAGTCACCTTTGACCCGGCTGGCTCCCGGTCCGTCCGGCATAGCTGCCTTCAACCCGGCTAGCTTCCCGGTCCGTCTGGCATAGCCACCTCAATCCGGCTCAAACGGACAAAGCTGAGGTCCCTGACATCTACCTGCAAACTGCGGAGGGAACTGGAGTCACTGCCCGGTTAATTCCAGGTGCATACTCCGCAGCGGTGAAGCAGGAAAAGCCACGGCAGCTGTGTTCCTATCCGGAACGAGTCTGCCTTGTCCAGAAGGGCCAAAAGCTCAAAATGGCGGATTCCGCGACATCAGAAGTGCCACACCTGGTACAAGACCGGGGTTTCCCAGTCCAGTCCCAAATCCCTAAGAAAAGCTCCCCAGCGCCGAAGTCTGCCATTAAAGGAGTGGCTGCCCGGATAAGAGCTAAAGCCCTGTCCTCCAAAAAGGCCTCTAAGGCTGAGGAGAAGGATGCCCGGAGGCATCAAAAGGCCCTGGACAAAGAAATTGCCAAGGCTGAGAGAGAAGCCGAGCGAAGGAGACAGGAAAATTCCCCCAGGGGAGGACCTGTTTTTCCCCATTCTTTACAGCCGTTAGATCATTTGAATGATGCAACAATGCATTGAGCTCTCAGGCCTGGTTGCCAGATGGCGCCAGAGAGCAATCCTCTCAGCCACTGTTTACATCAGACAGCAATGAGGTCTTTTTTGCTCCACTGTCAAACCTGCTGCCAGCAGAAAGACATTGGGAGCCACCTTTAAAGAGGATGAATCCTGCTCCAGAGGCCACCTTTACACCCACAGTGGCGGGGCTCCACCCGAGGGAGAGCCAGGAGCCTGATATTTCTGATCAGATGAGGCATCTGATTTCTGAGACCATAGCACAAAGATTGCTGCAGGCTTGCATCAAAGCCATCAGACTGCTTCTGTGGCATCTGATACCCCCCTACATCAAGGCCAATACCTGGCACCCCAGGTTCAAAGAGACTTGGCAGCCTTTCAAGAGCCTCGCTCACTGGATGGTGGCCATGGAAGTCAGAATCCGCTAAGGAGTGTGTAACTCTCCCTGCCGAATCAACTAGCCCTGAAAATGGATGGCGCTGGAGTGTCGGGCCCATACCCGGCCATTACTGGCAAAGCGTGCCCCGGGGGCTAGGCCGTGATGAGTAGGAGGGCTGCCGCGGTGGGTCTTGAAGCCTAGGGCATGGGCCCGGGTGGAGCCGCCGCGGGCGCAGATCTTGGTGGTAGTACAAATATTCAAACGAGAACTTTGAAAGCCGAAGTGGAGAAGGGTTCCATGTGAACAGCAGTTGAACATGGGTCAGTTGGTCCTGAGAGATAGGTGAGCACCGTTCCGAAGGGACGGGCGATGGCCTCCGTCGCCCTCTGCCGATCGAAAGGGAGTCAGGTTCAGATCCCCAAATCCGGAGTGGCAGAGACGGGCGCCGCAAGGTGTCCAGTGCAGTAACGCAACCGATCCCGGAGAAGCCAGTGGGAGCCCCGGGGAGAGTTCTCTTTTCTTTGTGAAGGGCAGGGCGCCCTGGAATGGGTTCACCCCGAGAGAAGGGCCCGCACCTTGGAAAGCGTCGCGGTAGAAATTTTCAAAAAAACTTAAATAAAGAAAAAAAAAGCCTCGCTCACCCACTGCATCCATGCAGAACAGAGAATTGCTCTCAGGAAATGAGAACCAGAAAGAACTGGTACTTTCAGAGGATGAGGGGATGGCCCCAGACCCCCCGGCCTTCGCAGGGCTATTTCGCCCGGCCCTCTTTAAATCTCTTCTATATAAGGCTAAAGCCACAGCTCACATGGGAACAGACCCGAATGCATCGGAGCCGGCATTGGGCCTAACAGACCCAAGTGAGTTGTTTTTTTTCAGAACCAACCACGGAGAGTGAGGAAATTCCCTCACCTAAATTATTCCTGGACGTAGTCCAGAGGCAATGGGCCCAACCAGGGACATACCCACCCCCAAGCAGGAGTGATAAATTTTTTTATAATGTTGCCCCGGACCTCACTGAGGCACTGCAACCACAAACGATAAACGGAACAGTGGTGGCCTTAACATCCTCCACCATCTTGTCTAACAACACGGAGGACGCCCTGAAGACAGAAGATAGGAAGGTGGAGCTGACCCTCTGCAGGGCACACCAGGCGGCTGCCTGGGCGGTCAAGGCAGGAATGTCCGCCTCCTTTTTCAATAGAACGTCCTTGCTCTGGCTTCACCAGATGCAAGCGAGAGTTCCGCCTGATGACCTCCGCTTGCACCAGGACATTAATAAGCTGGTAGCGGCAACGGAATTCTCAGCTGATGCCACATTAAATGCTGCCAAATTCGCTTCCAGGGACATTGCCTCATCAGTGATAGCACGCTGCCTGCTGTGGCTTCGTCACTGGCAGGCGGACATGGAAGCTATCCTCTGCTCCCTTTAAGGGTATCCAGCTGTTTGGAGAGACCCTGGAGCCCATTCTGGTGGAGACCAAAGACAGGAGAAAGGTCCTGCCTTTTCTATACAGGCGAGCTTACCGTCGTCCCTCGCTTTATTTTCGTAGGCCTTCATTCAGGTCTACAGACACCGGATTTGATGCTCCTCACCCCCAGAGAGCGTACTCTCAAAGACAAGACCGCCAACCAGACAGAACCGGATTTGGGAATAGGAGCAGGCAACAATTCCAGGCCAAACAGCCATTTCATGGCACCGGAGGTCACCCCTTTCACCGATCCAGATGACTACAAGTCCAACCCTCCCATTGGTGGCCGCCTAAGTCTGTTTGCGGCACAATGGGAGGCAACTATGACAGATACTTGGGTCCTGAACACGGTGAGACTAGGACTCGCCCTCGAATTTCTCTCCACATCCCCGAGATTCTTCATTTGTTGCCCCATCTCAAAGGACAACACAAAAAGAGGCCTCATGGAGGCCGTAATGCAACACTTGTTGGACAATCAAGCTATCCAACCGGTCCCAGAGGACCAAAAGGGGCAGGGATTCTACTCCATCATATTTGTGGTCCCAAAGACCTCGGGTGGTGGTGGTGGTGGAGACCAATTTTGGACCTGAAAAGGTTAAACAACCACCTGGCTTACAGAAGGTTCAAGATACAGTCCCTCCAGTCCATACTGGAGAGCATCTGAGAAGGTGACTTCCTGACATCCATAGACCTGACGGAGGCGTACTTCCATGTGCCTATCCTGCCATCCCACCGGCAGTTCCTACGGTTCTGCTACACAGGCCAACACTATCAATACAAGGCCCTACCATTCGGCCTGTCCTCAGTGCCCAGGACATTCACCAAAATACTGGCGACATTGTCGGCGCATCTCAGGGCAATCCCCATTCGCATCCAATGTTACCTGGATGACATACTGATACAGTCCTCCCACCTTCAGGCGACGGAGGATCTGCAAGTCACAATCCAGGTCCTCCAGGACCACGGATTCTCCATCAATTTCAACAAGAGCCACCTGGCTCCTACCAACTGATTGCTACACCTGGGTGCGGTCATAGACACCATGTCGTGTGAGGTCTCCTTATCTCAGGAGCATCAGGTCAGCATAAAGGACTTGGTGAATCAGATTCGGATGAACCGAACAGTGTCCTCCTTTCACAACTCCTGGGCAAGATGGTGTCCTGCATCTCAATCATCCCCTGGGCACGCCTACACGCCAGAACCTTGCAGTGGTTTCTCCTGCCCTACCAAAGGTCCGGCAGGAGCAACTCAAATGCCAAGGTTCAGGTTCCACCAAATGTACTTCAATCCTTCAAGTGGTGGATGTCCTGGGCCATAACCAAGGGATGTACGTTCAAGGAGCCCAGCCGCCTGACCATCATCACAGACACCAGCCTCTTTGGCTGGGGTGCCCACTTCCAGTCCCAGATGGCACAAGGGCAGTGGACTCAGGAAGACCTGAGGAACAACATCAATTGGCTCAAGACAGCTCACTTGGCCCGCAGATGGTTCTAGGACATCATCTCTGGCCGCCATGTACTCATTCTGACAGACAATGTGGCCATCAAGGCCCATATCAACTGCCAAGGGGGCACACACTCCAGGTCCCTCATGCGAGAGGCCGAACATTTGGGCCTCTGGGTGGAAAGACATCTTCTCTCCATCAGTGCAGAGCACATCTTGGGGACAATGAATGTACAGGCAGACTGGCTCAGCAGAACCTCAGAATGGCGCCTGCATCCCGACCTATTCAGAGAGCTGTCAGAACGGTTCGGCTCCCCAATCCTGGACCTGTTCGCAACACCATTGAACAGCCAGCTACCCAGATTTTATACCAGGTTTGCAACACCGGGGGCAGAAGGGGACAATGCACTCCGCAGTCCATGGCCCTGAGGCCTACTATACGCCTTTTCTCTGCATCCCCTTATTCCAGGGGTAATCAGGAAGGTGCTGGCAGAGAGAGCAGAGATCCTTCTCCTGGCTCCCCACTGGCCCAGAAGACCATGGTTTGCCATCTGTTCAGTCTGTCAGTGTCCAGACCCTGGAGGATTCCTCCAGACAGAATCTCCCTCAGTCAGTGAGCCCTAATCCACCCAGAACCACAATGGCTCCAACTGACCATCTGGCATTTGAGCGGGACAATTTCTCCAACAAAGTAATACAGACAATCCAGGCCTCTATGAGGCCATCTACTAACAGAATTTATGACTCAACCTGGAAGGTCTTTTGTGGCTGGTGCTCCAAAGGTCACATTGATCCCATCTCCGTATCAGTGGCCCAGATCCTGGAATTCCTTCAGGAAGGGCTGGACAAGGGCCTGTCATCCAATACCATACGCAGGCAGGTGGCCGCTCTGTCCTCGGTATTATCCTGCTGGGATCTGGAGTCCCTGACTCAACATCCTATTGTGTGAAGTTTCATTAGATACGCAGCTAACTTAAAGCCTCCGGTGGTACATAGGTACCCTACCTGGGACCTATCTAAAGTCCTACAAGCTCTCACCTCTGCATCTTTCGAGCCGTTACAATCAGCCAGCCTGCACTTCCTCACCTGCAAGGTAGCCTTCCTGGTGGCCATCACTTCGGCCAGATGAATATCTGAACTGGCGGCCCTCTCTATAAGAGAGGACCTATGCATATTCCATTCAAACAGGGTGGTTCTGCGGTTGGATCCCTCCTTCCTTCCCAAGGTGAATTCCTTATTCCACGGGGCACAGGAAATAATCTTGCCAGACTTCTGTCTGGGCCCGACCCACCCCTAGAGAAGAAGTGGCACACCTTGGACATTAGGAAGGCCCTCTGCACCTACATCAAGAAAACAGCCTCCCTTAGAAGGACAGAATCCCTGTTTGTATCTTTCCAGCCCTCTATGCTGGGTAACAGGGTTACAGCATCGACCGTAGGCTGGTGGATACGGGCATGCATCACCAAAGTCTACGAGCTTAAGGCTCTCCCATTACCTAGGCGAGTGACAGCCCATTCCACCAGAAGCGCGGCCACAACGGCCGCATGGGCTACACAGGCCTCTCTCGAGGAAATCTGTGGAGCAGCAACATGGTCCTCTCCATCCCCGTTCATAAGACACTACAAACTGGATGTCTTCACTTCAGCTGAAGCGGCCTTCGGCAGGCGGGTGCTCTAGAGGGTGCATACAGACTCGGGGACTCAGGACCGGACTGCTACCCACCCTTAGGATAGCCAGCTTTGGTATGTCCCATTCCTTGGATTCTCCTCAGCACACAGGAGAAGGGGCATTGGTCTTACCTGATACATTCCTTCTTGGTGTGCTGAGAGAGAATGCAACCCCACCCTGGCAACCGTCTGGTCCAGAGTCCAGGAGTGGCCAAAATCAGAACAGAAACACATCCAGTCAATCACTACACCTTCATCAAAACTGGGGAGACGCAGACAAGGGAGGCATGATCACAGAAGATTGACAGACTCGGTCTAATGAGCAGCAAGACAGAGTTAACCCATTCCTTGGATTCTCTCTCAGCATACCGAGAAGGGCGCCCCTTCTCTGTATTTTCCAAAATATGGAGGTTTTTAAAAACAAAACAAAACTGGAGAATGGTCCATCATATACATATTGAGAATAATAAATTCAGCTTCCTCTTGGCAAGATCGGTAAGGTTGGCAAATGTTGCAAGATGATGAAGGATTAGGAGAGTTAATGGAAGTTGTTTTAGTTTGGTTAATTAAGGACTGTTATTTTTCCTACGTGATTTTTTTAAAAAACTTGTTTTAAGGAGCATGTGTAAAGTTGCCAAAGAAATATTAAACACAGGCTTCAGTTTGATTTATATTCATCTTGATTCATATTGAGATTGGTCAATTTGTTTTACAACTTTAATTCTCAGAGTCTGTTGCTGTGTTGAACTACAGTTCATTTCAAAGCCAGTGTATATAATATTTGAAAATCAGCTTTTTTCATTCTTGTATTACATTTAACATTTAAAGCTGTTCAAGAGTTGTTTTTTAGTAGAATATTTTATCCTCATTCCAATGTTGTAACCTAGGTGATTTAAATATTATCCTATCATAGAATATTAAAAGTAAAATTTAGCTCTTTGCCTTGGTGGCAGCTACAAAAAATAATGATTTGATGTGACTTTGACCTTTGGTATGCTCATCCATTTGAATTTGACCCAATCTTAAGTTACCAATGTGCTAGACTTTAGGCTTGGTCTGTTTCCAGGTATATCTAATAGTTTATTACTAAATTAGGTATGCCCTATTGCTCTAAAAGTATTTGAGAAAGAAAAAAAAACATAATTTTTAATACGATATGAGTGAGAATTTATCTTCAATAGTTATATATGTATTGTAGTATGCCAGATTTATTAGTTATAACTGAAGTGGGATTTCTTACATTATGTGTTCTGGGTTCTTTTAACATCTTACTATATTTGTTATAACATGAAATAAAGAGTTTGAATTCAGAAATAAAAAGTAAAGGTAAAGGTTTCTCCTGTCCAGTTTTGTTCAACTTTAGAGAGTGGTGCTCCTCTCCATTTCCTAGCTGAGGGAGCCACCATTGTTTGAAGATGCTTCCATGGTCATGTGGCAGGCATGGTTATACACAGAGCTGCATGAAATGCTGTTACATTCCCACCAAAAGGAGGTGTGTGTGTGTGTGTGTGTTTTATATACATATATAAAATCTATTTGTATTTGCATGCTTTTGAACTGCTAGGTTGACAGGAGGTGGGATAGGAACAGGAACTTACAAGCACTTCTTACTTACTGCCAACTTTCTGGTTGACAAGCTACGCTACTGGGCCTGCTAATTCAGAAGTAGGTAACTCTAAAGCAGTGGTTCCCAAACTTTTTCAGTCCACCGCCCCCTTGGTGCTACAAACTCATCCTCAGTGCCCCCCCCTTCAGGTGGGCGTGGCTTGGTGGTCAGGTGACCGGGTGGGCATGGCCAACTTGTAAAATGTGGTGAAACTCACTTAACAACGCTCTTGCTTAGCAACCAAAATTTTGGGCTCAATTGTGGTCACAAATCGTTCTTTCTTTCTTTCTTTCTTTCTTTCTTTCTTTCTTTCTCTTTCTTTCTTTCTTTCTTTCTTTCTTTCTTTCTTTCTTTCTTTCTTTCTTTCTTTCTTTCTTTCTTTCTTTCTTTCCCTCCCCCCTCCCTCTCTTCTTCTTCTTCTTCTTCTTCTTCTTCTCTTCTTCTTCCCCCTCCTTCTCTTCTTCTTCTTTCTAAGACTAATTGATTAGTCAATTATCTATATTGAACTACTTCTTCTCCTACTCCTCCTCCTCCTCCTCCTCCTCCTTCCACCTTCCCCTTTCTCCTCCCTCCTCTCC
>QLTV01003653.1:192135-237513 GCA_003457575.1 Thermophis baileyi
CTCTTTCTTATCTCTCTCTCTTTCTTCTGCAGTAGAAAGCAACCTCCCCCAAGACAAATAACTTGTGACAGCAGCTATGAGATGCTCCTAAAATTCCAAATTACTCACCAACTCCCAAGACGGGAGATTCCTGACATAGAGTTTATGGCTTATAAAATGGTTCCATGTGTGCAGGTATATCTGGATGAGAGAAAGTGAGGGCGTCCCTGAATGTGTGAATGCACATGAGAAACATCCATGCCTTTTCCAATCTTCTTTCTCTTTCTCTCTTCTTGGCGGCGGGAGAAGGAAGAAAGTGCTCTGGCCGGCGCTCGGCTTACTTTCCTGGCGAGGCTTGGAGACCACCTGGCACGCCCATCCGCCGGCCCTCCAGGCAGCACCACTTTCTCCCTGCTCCGCCAAGGCCTCCACCAGCCCGGAGGCCGGCGGACCCCTGAGGCCAGCAGAGCTCCGTAGGTGCACACCATGATGCTTTGCGGCCCGCGAAGGTCCCTGAGCCAAAGCCGGGAAGGCGAGAGGGGCGACGGTGTTGGCAACTGTGCTCCGGCCTGGCAGCAGTGCGTCCCCTGTCATGTGCTGTCCTGGAGCGTGGTCTCTGGGCTGGCGGGGGCCTTGGGGCAGGGAGAAAGTGGCGCTGCCCGGAGAGCTGGCAGATGGGTGTGCTGGACGGTCTCCAAGCCTCGCCAGGAAGGTAAGCCAAGCACCGGCTGGGCCCACGTGCTCCCGCCCACCCCTCACTCCAGCCATCTCCCGGGAAGTTCACGGGAAGTGGCGGCGGGCGGAGCTGGGCAGAGCGGAGCTGCCGGTGCAGCAGCGCCTGGCGAGGAAGGCCGGGCAGGGAGGCGCAGCCAATTGTCTTGTTCACAGCGCCGTGGGGCAGATGGGCTGGAAGAAGTGCAGTTGAGCGGGGCTGGGGCAGTGCAGCCTATTGTGCCTTCTCTTGCCCCACTCTCCATCCCAGAGGGCCACGCATCCCCCCCACCAATCCTCTGTACAAACTGCCCACCCCGTTTCTGCAAAGGCAGAGCCCTGTAGGGCAATCTAAAGAGGGGAGGGGGGTGCTCCCGTGCCTCCTGTGCTGGCTCCGCGGGACTTGGGGCTCCGAAGCAGCCCACTGGCTTCCAACCCGGCACCCCGGGCCGAGTTCCCAGAGTGGCGCCGGCGGTTGGCCAGGCCGATCCGCAAAGAGAGCAGGCAGGTGGCCGGGTGAGAAGCCAGTGGGCTGCTTCGGAGTCCCAAGCGCCGCGGAGCCAGCATGGGTGGAAGGCGGCCTTTTCTGCAGCATCCCCCTCCCCTCTTTGGATCACCCTGCAAGGGGGGGGGCTCTGCCTTTGCAGAAACGGGGTGGGCGCATGTGCAAAATCAATGGGGAAGTCAGATTCATTTGACAACTGTGTTACCAACTTAACAGTTGCAGTGATTCACCTAACAAGTGTAACAAGAAGAAATGGGGAAAAACTCATTTAGCAACTGTCTTGCCAATGAAAATTTTGGACTTAGTTGTGGTTGTAAGTTGAAGACTACCTGTAATTGAAAGCTTTGATATTCACAAGTAGTCTTCAACTTACAATCATTCGTTTAATGACTGTTCAAAGTTACAAAGGCACTAAAAAAATGATATGACCAGTCCTCGCACTTATGACTTTTTCAGTATCCCCCATGGTCATGTGATCAAAACTCCAGTACTTGGCAACTGGCATATATTTATGATGATTACAGAATCCCAGGATCACATGATGCAAGGTTGACTCAGCCTTCTATCCTTCCAAGGTCATAAATTGAGGACCCAGATTGTTGGGGGCAAAATGCTGACTCTGTAAACCGCTTAGAGAGGGCTGTAAAAAGCACTGTGAAACAGTATATAAGTCTAAGTGCTATTGCTATTGCTATCCACTATTTGCAATCTTCCCAGCCAGCTTCTGACAAGCAAAGTCGATGAGTGAAACTGGATTTGCTTAACAACTATGTGATTCAGTTAACAATTGCAGCAATTCACAAAAAAGGTTGTGAAATCAGGCCCACTTAACAACTGCCTTGCTTAGTGAGGAAAATTCTGGTCTCAATTAATTTATATATCAAACTTATTAATTGTATATCTCCCTCACAGAAGGGCTCTCTGGTTATAATTGTGGTCGTAAATTGAGGAGTATCTATATCAGGACCCTTTATACTGGTTCCCCCCCCCCCACATATTGGGCTATATGATGTTTTTGGATAATATTGGAAAATGCCTGAAGGGAATCACATTGGAGAAGGCTGCCCTACTCCATTCAATTATTTTTCAACAGCTATCTCTGTTACACAACAAATACTTCTAAAACATTTCTGATATGTAGTAGTGTGTGAGAGAGCAAGAGATAAAAATTTAACTTTAGTTCTCAAAATCAAGGCTGTTAAACAGGTGAGATTAGGAGAATTTTTTTTAATTATTTTGAAATTATGTGAAATCTATATTTACTACACAGTTATTCCAAGTAGATAACTTGCTTGCATTAAATTAAACTAAATTTCAATTAATTAATAAGAATACAATAACACTACCGGTATCACTGATATTTTCTAAAATGTAAAACTGTAACCATTTGAGGTCAGTCTGTATCACATGCTATTTCACCTTATTTAAAATTTTCATTGCTGTAGTGAATCAGGAGTTAGTTTATTTATTTGAAAGGGAAATAGCAAGAAGTGTTGGTAATACTGAGAGGTATCAGGTTTTTTCCATTGCAAAGCCTTGTATTCGGAGACCATATTAAAAAAGATATAGCCTCCCAGTGAGAATAAGATTAGTGAGAATTTATTTCCTGTCTTCTTGATTCCTGGAACTCTATTTTTACTTAATTATATTTTAAATTTAATTCATTTAGTGTTTTGTGTGGCTTCATTATGGAAATGTTAATTTTTACATGCTATAGGAAGAGTATGTGCTTTCCACAAACATTTTGTATTGGAAAAATATCCTTTGTAAATGTATACTTACGAATAAATAATGTAAATTATATATTTATATATTATATACATTTATGAAATATAATATATAATAAAATATAAATAATAAAATTCTACATAAATATTTCTTGAACACACAAATATCACATAAACCTTTTAAAAAGTTCTTACTGCCTTAAGTTAATTAAAATCTTCTCCTTTGATAATGTAGCTCCAAAATTATTCTCTTTGTGCTTTGTTTTTTTCCTCTTTTCTATTTATTAAAAAACAAAATAAATATATACATATCTAATATATAATTAAATCTGATTTTTTTTATTTATTTTATAATGTTTTTCACTGACATCTCAAAGTGATGCACCTCAGATATCTTGTTTCATTTTATTCTCACAGTAACTATAGTAATGGGTTTGTGCTGAGGGAGATTGAGTGTTGCCTAAAGTCACCCAGGGAAATATATAGCTGTAGTTCTCTTTGGTCCTCCGTTCAAGTCCTTAACCTCTTGCTGCTGTCAGTGTCAAGTATTGTTGGATCTGTAATGCTGTGATTTCCGGGATGTGTTCCAGGGGACTTTCCCCTTGGAAGAGGAATTTCCTCAGAATCAGATCTTTATTCTCTTTCAAGCGTCCAAGGAAGCTTCAAAGCTAATTGTATTTTATTATTGGAAAAGATTTAATAAGATGGGAAATATTCACCTTCATTTTAGCCTTGCAGAAAAATAAAATTGTTTTTAAGTATGGTTTTGAACATCACATTAAAACATATTCTAATGTTTATTTGGAGATTGCTTCATTACAATACTCATGATTATTTTTGGCTATCTTAGCAGGATGTATTTCCTTTGAATTGTACAGATTTTAAGAAAAGTGGGTGCACAGAGGTAATATCACTGGGCACAGTTTAAATATCTAAGATGGCTCCAATGTTCAATCTCTCTTATGCCTTGTGGTTTTTATATTTTAATAATGATTATTTTATATTTTCAATAGTTGATTTGCTTTGTATATTTATTGTTTTAATTTATTATTTTCATGTCCATAGTAACTTTTTGTGTTTCAGGCAACCATCTAAAATTTGATAGATTGGATGAGAGAGAGGGTGTGTGTGTGTGTGTATTTCAGCATACCTCAAAAACATGCAAACCTGTTTACAGGGCATAATCTGAAGACTTTTAATATGACTGATATCCATCTATTTTACTAACCTGATTAATACATTTTTAAATTTGTGGGGTAGGGGAAATGCTGGAGTTTCTACTGTAACAGAGGTATTTAACTAAGTTTTAGTTTGTATGAAAGTCTAAATTGTACTTATATGATTTTGCATGCATTATACATGCAATATAGAAAAATTATTATTCATGATTTAACATGAATAAGAAGAGAATATATATAGCTCAAGGTTGGACTGTGGAATTGGTTTTAGAACTTTTTAAATTGTAATTATTTGCTACCCTTGCTGAACAGTGATTATTTTAAGGAGAAAGAATGCTAAATAAAGTCTAATACTTTATGAATTAATTATCATAACACCAAATTATTTGGAGAATGTTTGGTGATACTGTCAGCAGAAGTGTCATTTGTGTCTATAGTTCAGATCATGCGGGGAGAACTTTTAAACTGGACCTTCAACAGGATGTGATGTTTCAAGAAATTGGTTCAGAATTACTGTTCCTGAAGTACCTCTCAAAATGGTTTGGTGCTGCTATATTTATTATTCAGTGTATCTTGTGATGAATCAGATTTGGAGTCTGATTGCTGCTTAAAAGATATTGAAATACAGTAACTTCTGTCAGTGTGCGATTAAATAATAAATGTGAGGGAAAATTTACATTAATATTAAGATTTGTTAATATTAATAAGCTTATGTTAGAGCCAAGATAAATATGATCTGGTGTCTAAAGTTATGCTGAAGCCAAAAGGAAGCATCAAAGTAACCATCTTTATTTTAAATCAGTTTTCATCATCCACAGGCAACCTTGATAAAACTTTTTTTGCATGTGAACTGTAATGTGATAAAATGGATATGAGGTAGAAATAGTTTCATTCATACGGTGTAATCTGTGCATGTAGGAATTATCTAAGGAATTGCTTGAATTTTGAATTGCTACTCAAAAGGTAAACCACAAATGCCATATTTTTTAATAACGGGTATTTATTGAAAGAGGATTAAAATCTGACAAATTTGGAGTTTTCTATTGCAATAAAGAAGGCATTACCTTAGTCCAGGGGTCTGCAACCTGCGGCTCTGGAGCTGCATGCGGCTCTTTGGGCCCTCTGCTGTGGCTCCCTGTCACCCTGTCGTGGCAGAGGAATGAAAGAGCCATCATCCTGTCACGGCAGTGGCATGGCCGGAGCTTTAGTGCGGGAGCGAAGCGCCCCTCTACTTGTCTTTGCATGGCAACAGCATTCCACCTTCATTGTGGTACATTTGCTGTTGCCGCCAGCAAACAGGGCTGGGAGAGAATGGCGGGGGCAGATCTTGTGAGGTGGGGGCCATCCCCCAAGCCTGGCCTTCCTCCTCCCTTGTCGGCAGGGCCAAGAGAAAGAAGGGGGCAGCGTGGGGAAGCGCTCCCCTCCCCCGCCGAGCACAACAGCCCAGTGGGGGAGGGAGATGGCCCGGTAGAAGCGGCCCCATTGGCGAGTTGGACAGCAGAGAGGCCTGGCCTGGCTCTTGCAGCAGAACGCTGTTCGTCGCCTTTGAAATGCGCCGCTTTCTGTTTCCTGTTCCTTCCCCGGGCAGTGATGGCAGGGGGGGGGGGAAGCAGAGGCATCAGGGCTGCTGCCCCCCCAGCAAGCCAGGCCTGGAGGAGTGTGGAGAGTTGCAGGCGAGTGCTGAAGGGTCAGAAGACGCACTCCGACGTCACCCCAACACATGTTTCCAGCGCACGCTTCTCTGTCCCAAAGTAGGATTGAGTGGACCTTTCTCTCCCTCCCTCCCTCCCTCTTTGTCTCTCTCTCCCCCTCCCTCTCTCTTTCTGTCTCTTTCTCTCTCCCCCCTCTCTTTTCTCTCTCTTCTCTCTCTCTGTGTCTCTTTTTTCTCTCCCTCCCTCTTCTCTCTCTCTCCTTCTCTCTCTCTCCTCTCCTCTTTCTTTCTCTCTCTCTCTCTCTCTCTTCTCTCTTTCTCCTCTCTCTCTCTCTCTCTCTCTCTCTCTCTCTCTCTCTCTCTCTCTCTCTCTCTCTCTCTCTCTCACCCACGCACACAAGATACATAGAGGAGAGGGAGGGAGGGGGAGAGAGATGAGAGGGAGAGAGAGAGACAGAGAGAGGGAGATACCTATTTCCCATAGAAAACAAAACACAGGGAGCCACAAAACCTGGGTAGATGTGGCTGGTGAGTCGTGACTGGGTGGGAGTGAGTGACTTCGAGTTGGCCATGGTCACCCAGGTTTTGTGGCTCCCGTTGTTTTGTTTTCTGTGGGAAATGGGCCCAAGTGGCTCTTTGAGTGTTTAAGGTTGCAGACCCCTGCCTTAATCTAAAGTTCAATAAATGAAATGGAGCTTGCCAATGAGATGAGTCAAGGTCTGCAGTTAGGGAGAGTTTATAATCTTGCCCAAAGGAACATAGTATTTTACATTCTGATAGTAATATAACAAAAAAAATATGTTGGGAAATTATAAGCAATAAGTTTTTTTTAATTGAGCTGAATATTAACTCTTGCTAAAAAAGAAAAAAGAAAGAAAGCTGAGATACAATCCGAGGCAGTATAATCTTCAGAACAAATACTGAGTTTAAATGGAATGGTCCATTGAATAAGAATATTTTGAAAAAACTAAAATATTAAGACTTAATATTAACTAAAATATTCCTCCTATTGGTTCTTCCTGGCTTTTATTTACCTTGTCCCAGTGACTGATTGGCATATTACAAGGTAATTTTGATGTTACCAATTTCATCATCATATAAAATAGCAAATATACACTTTGCCAAGAAAATTAATAGACTCTTAGTCAAAAACTGAACATAAAATAAAGAGCCATTTAACTTTTACCAGCTAACAAAGGGCAAGCCATCCATTCTACTTTTTAGTAAATAAATACTGTTTTATCTGATTATTGCAGCAATTTCAGTGACAGAATTATTTAATAGTGCTGATGAAAAAGCTTTTGTAAGTGTAGGTAAGTGAGCTAGAATCCTTTAAATCTGAAATTGATTATTCAGCCCTAGCAAACCCATACTCCTTTTGAATATGTTCAAGTGAAAGGAAAAGAATCAATTGAGTTCAGTAAATCAATTCAAAGTTTATTTTGATCAAAGACAATGTAAAACAAAACAATCAATGAACTCTTTATAAGTAGAAGAGAAAGGTCAGGTATGAAATGTGAGCTAAAAAGTTAGAATATTATGTTATATTGCCACTATAGCTATTAATATAAACTAGATCTCTTAGGCTAGAATTTGAGTGTTATTTGTCTTAGTTACTTAATATTATGACACAAATCCAAGAAATTAAGACAAAAGTAGGCAAAAAGTAAATTATCTATATTCAGAGTTTTAGAGGTGTTAGTTGAATCTTTATTGCTGGCAGCATTACAAAATTTGGCAACATCCAGGGAGGCAAAGTCCATTTCAATCAAAAGAAGATTTGTATATAGAAATATCAGAAAGATTTGGATATTTCACTAGAAAAGGGAAAATAAAACGGATTCTAATATCCCTATTAAAAAAAAAATACAGGAAATAGATTCTGTGGTGCCATGAGTCCACACAATTGTATAAAATGTCTAAAAATATTACACATTTTATCATTTATTCTCATGTCTTACGTTCCATTTGAAATCCATATTTGGAAGTGTTATTAACTCTTCATCCTCTGTTTCTTCTGTTATCTTAATCACAGCACAACAATCAAGCCCTGTCTTTTCTTATGTCCATATGTGAATAATAAGGCAAAGCAGTACAATTAAGCCATAAGTCTCCATTGGCTTCCTAATGAATCTCAGCTTTTTTGTGTGGGATGTTGTTTTTGTTTTTGCATTGCAGCTTTCAATGGAAACTGCATCCACATTCCATTGCTTTTGTTAATTGTGCCTGGTACTTAAAACATTTGTAAAGAGGAGGCAGGTAGGTGGGGCATATTGGGGACAATGTGGGGGAGGGTAACTGGTTTAAGAATTGTCCATTCAGGTCAGAGTTTAACTCTAGTGGCCATTCATCAGATGTTGGTTGATTGCTATGCAATCCTTGGAGACATTTTACTTACCCATCCCCCTCCTAGCTCTTTGAAAGCAGATGGGCCAAAAAGGGAGTATGACACTTGAACATTCGTGTTTTTTGTTTTACTATGCACTGTAAAGCCCTATCCTAGAGCAATCAACTTTATAGCCTTGCTCTGGTACTCCTTTGCCTGCTGCCGCTGTAAAAAATGAATAGCCCCATGTGATATGCCCTACCGTTTTGGAAAATGTAGCAGGTTCCTGTAGGTAGAGTTTTGTTTGTTTGTTTGTTTGAATGCACATGACTAATTCAAAGAACATTTCCTCCTAGCTGAGGAAATGGGCATTAATGCAAGTCTTGAATACAAATAGCTTTAGCATTTTCAAATAATTCATAGCACAAATACACACTACTTCTTTGTCATTAAGTCCTGTTACTGCTTCTGATAATGATCTTAAAGCTAAGTTTGGTCTGAAATACTTAAAAAACTTAATCTACATCAGGAAATATGAAATGCTATTCTATTTTATATATTTTCTATAATAATGAAAGTTTTAAACAAATAGTTTTGTGTAACTGTTTTAGTGTAATTCCAGATTATTTCAAATATTTGCATTTCAGGATTCGAGCCTTTGGTCTCCATTTCTGTGTCTAGTTTTGCTTTTTTTTTTTTAAGTTTTTTTTTAACACTAGTAACTAAGTAGACATTGGCTAGATGGGCCAATATCATCTGGGGGGTCAGGTTTAGGAATGTTCCATGAATGACCTGCAAAGTGAAGTTTTTAATTAAAACCAGCCTTTAAACAAATAAGTGGGCTTCATGCATGTAGCAGTTTTGTTTTTGTGCTGTCTCCCTATTATAATGTAACTATTATGTCTTTTCCCCCCACTATCCCTAGAAATGTCATTCTTTTGCATTCCAAACAGTTTGAATCCTAGTAACAGTATGGCTACATCTAGTACAAATGGGTTTCTCATTGCCTTTTTTCTGGGATTTTGTTTGACATGACAGTCTTGTCTACAGCCATAAGATTCCTGCTACAGGCAGTATATTCATATAGTGACTGTTCGTAGTTACAACACTGAAAAAACCGACTTATGACTGTTTTTTACATGGTCATATGATCAAAATTCAGACGCTTGGCAACTGATTCATATTTATGACAGTTGCAGTGTCCCTGGGAAAGCCAGATTCACTTTACAACTTTGTTGCTAACGTAATAACTGCTGTGATTCATTTAACTGTGGCAAGAAAAGTTGTAAAATGGTGCAAAACTCACTTAACAACTGTCACCAGAAATACTACCAATTGTGGTAGTAAATTGAGTACTACTTGTAGTGGTTACCTGTCTAAATAATTACCCTATTTAACCTCCTTGTCCAGATACGACTAGCCAAATTGTGTCTTGAAATAGACATATACAAATAAATAAATAAATAAATAAATAAATAAATAAATAAATAAATAAATAAATAAATAAATAAATAAATAAATAAATAAATAAATAAATAGATGTATACTATTACATCAGAGATAATTGGGCAACTTCATGTTGTTTAAGTGTTGCAAATAGCCTTAATATGTCATACCTAATTATCATCTTATTTTCTGTGAATAACAACAACAACAACAACAACAACAAGAGTTTGGCCAGGACATAGAGAAGTAGCATATTGCTTATGAGAGTGTAAATTCACTTTCTAATCAGAATCTTCCATTATTTTCTTAAAAGTTCCTTGCAAAAGTTTGAATAACCTTGGAATAATCTATGATGCAGAATTAGTTTTCTGCTGGAAAGATACTGTATTGTGAATAGAGCCTGGTTTGCTCATCTCTGCAACAAATGGCAATACATGAAGGTACAATCCAGTTAGCAATTGACACATAGCACATTTTAAATAATGAATAGGTATCCACTGTTGTAATTTAGTTGATAAACCATGGTTAGGTGAACTGGAAAAGTGACCAGTTGAGAGAATGCTGTTAGGCAGAACAAAATACCAGTTACCGTAGGTTGAATTCCTTTTTGTGGGTGAAAAGCTGCTGTCAGTCTATGTGGAACTGCACATTCTTAGTCTGAGGACATGGCAAGGAGCAGCTGAGAGGAGAAGTTTTGGCAAGCACTTAGTATTGTACTAATCCTAGTATTATATGGCAGCAGATAGACAGAAACAGAATGCATTTTTATAGGACAATAGTCTGTAGATATTTCATGCTTTTTAACATAAGTAGTTAAGTATTATTAAGTATTATTACACAACCATTATCACCACCCAAATATGGAATTATATTGAACAAAGGCAAGAAAAGGCACAAGTTTGTTATGTCACAGTAGGCAGGTACAACTGTAAAGACTGGTACCTTGCAGACCTTTTGGACTATAATTCCTATCACTGGTACCATGTCACTGGTTCTGCCCACTGGTAGGTCCATATTGACAAAGGACAGTACTGGTAGTCCTCTACATAAGACAGGTCTGAACTGTTATTATAGACACCCCAAAACTACATATATGGTCCTCTTTCAAAATTACAATGGCTGCATTGCTCCTATGGTCATTCGCCCATACAACCGACCATGGAGATGCTGCAGCATCCCCACCTCTCTTCTCCTCCCACCTTGACACAACCTCAGTGCTTGGGCCTGGTACCCATGGCCCCTGGAAGCAGCCGCCATTTGCTTTGGCAATTTCTTACAGAAAATGGAGGCTGCTTTCAGAGCTTTCTGCCCAGATCAGCTGCAAACCTCTGGCTCTTGTAGGCTTTGGGAAACCAGACTCTGCATGCTAAGGCAGCAGCTTCAGGATGAGTTTCCCAAAAGTTTTCCCTTGCTTTAACCCCCCTCCCTAAACCACATTTCTTCAATAAAGAAAACAAAGCTGGAAGGGAAAGACTTCTTGACCTTTCTCCCTCAGCCCCCCCCCCAAAATTAGGTGCTAAAACTAAACTCCCCACCTCTGCCTTCCAACCAATATCCCTCTTAAAACCTTACCTTGATTCCAGGCTGAAGAGGAAGGAAGCAAGCAAGCAAAGAAACTCTTTCTGCAGCTTTTTGACTTGAGTAGCTGCAGGAAAAAAATCAGCTCAGAAAGTTTAGCCATATGCAGCAAAATCAGGATAGAAGCTGGCAGCTTGCAAAACTTTTAGCTATTTGCCTGACTGCCTGTAGGATCCAGCTAGGTCTAGGACTTCATGGGGACAGCATGGGGTATCTCAGGGGCTGAGAGAGGCCTTAGATGCCTTAGGCAGGTGGGCTTGCTTGGCACTAGGCCTCCCAGGGGCTTCACCCACCCCTGAGGCTTCACTTAATGATGCACACATTTAATTAACGATTCACTGGCAAGAACAGGGATGGCTGGTCATTACTTGAGGCAGTTCATTTAATGTTTGTCCTGACTTCGACCCTAATGGACAGACTCCATTACAGTTGTAATTCAAGGACTAACAGTAGAGAACACCACTACAGATGGAGATATTATTATTTTCTTTAGTAATGGAGAGATGCTACTAAAAAGTCTACCAACCAGTTTGAAGATGACAAAGGCAATCCAAAGATGATCTTTTACTTCACCGTATCTTAACATCAACATCTGTTAGCACAACTAGTGAGAGGAAAGAGTGGCTCTTCATTTTATTAATGATTCTTCTGGCAACATAGTGTTTGGATAGAAATTTTTGCAATTTCACTTGTTAAACCAGTTGTATTCTCAAAACACTAAAAACATTTTTTACATATCAGTTCTATATTCTATAATAAAAAATGACTTGTTTGTCATTAGATAGTTCCTACTGCTACCAAGCCATTTTTTAAGCTATAGTCAGCTGAACTAGAGGCTTTCTTTAACCATCTATTAATTGTTTTGATTACTTTTTCCTCTCTTTTGTGGCTAGTGTGTACTGACTCCTACATTGTATCCCTGTGGAAAGTAGCATCTGGATCTGCATGACAGCACTGCTCTCTGGCCTTTGACCTAACTTTGCTTCTGGCATTAACTGTTTCAGAGGGTTAATAGTAGGTTTAGTTTGAAGCAGAGTTCTTGCTCATATTGACACAATTTTCTTTGTGGTTGCTGGCCCCTTTAAGCGGGGGGGGGGGGGATTTTTCTAACTACCACAACGATTGTGATATTATACTGGTGGCCTGCATGAGCTTCTTTCTGTGCTTGTAGGATTTTTTTTTTTTTCTGTGTAGGATTTTTTTTTTTTTATGAGCACACTTACATTTGGAAATAAAATGAAATCAGATAGCAAATAAAAATGATGCTGCTTTGCTCTGCCAAAAAAACAAATGTTGAATTTTATGGGATCCCAGGTAATAGTAACACTGATAGTTATTTCTGACTCTACAGATTCATGGTCTTCATTTAAAAAGAAGTTTTAGTTAATGGATACTCAATTTTTGTAATGTGAATTTTAATGTGTGCATGATTAAGTAATTAATTGAATTGCCCAATATTCTTCTAATAGGCTTGGATATATACACTATGTATTCCATTTTGTTTGAAAGGGACACTAAACTTTGATTTTGGAAGTAATATTCAAATACAGTTTTATTAATGCTGAAACTCATGATTTTTCTTGATTGATTGTTAGACATTGATTTGAGTTGTTAAATTGGAATATTTTAATATCATGGTTAGTTTTACAGAATAATGAATGAGAATATGCCAAGAAAATAGGAACAATGAATGCCACACTATTTCACATAATTATAGAACACAATTATAGTATTATATTTCTTGTAATTTGAACTATTTGTGTTCTACAGAGATAAACATATCAAACTGTTCTGGAACAGTAAAAGATGGTGTAAACACTGAGGTGTGTTTTTTTTTTAAAAAAATACCTAAATGAGAAGCACTCCCAGCTCTCTGTTGCTTCCCTCTGCTGGATGAAATGTGAAAAGAGTTTTGTAGTTCGCTGATGAATAAATCAGTTAATCCCTTGACACAATATTTTGGGAAAGTTCACTGGAGTCTGTTTGAGGGTGGTTAACTAAAACATTTTATCTAAATAAACAGTAAATTAAGAGCTTAACCGGAAGGAATTATATAAATCTAATGACACTTCAAAGTATATGCTTTATAAAGAAAGATATAACCAAAAGAAAAAAGTTATTCTCATACCTTGAATTAAAACAAAAAGGAACTTCTATTGTCCCCTCTGCAGTGTACTTTACAGATTGCCCATTTAGGAAATGGCTTTTAAAACAAATAAATCTTACATCTTCTGTTGACGTGCATATTATTCAATACTCTCTCTGTCTCAGGTGCTGCATTTCTACTGTGATGCTTGTTCTGTTCCCATTTGTCGGGAATGCACCATGGGACGCCATGTCGGCCATAGCTTTATCTACCTCCAAGAAGCTTTGCAGGACTCCAGAACTCTTACTATTCAGCTGCTAGCAGATGCACAACAGGGCCGCCAAGCTATTCAGGTAAATATGCAGCTTACACTAGGGACTGGTATTCTTTGAAGTCTTGCAGCCTGTTGGGAGACAACCATCATTGATAGGCTAAACCATTGTTTTTCAGTCTTGGCAATGGGTGGACTTCAACTCTGGCTGGAGAATTCCAGAAGTCTAAGTCAATACAGCTTAAGTTGGCATATTGAGCTAAACACTGAGCTAAACACTACTAGTATTGCTATAGAACACTTCTGTATACACTCTGCTATGCCATTCTCTCTTGAATGATGTAGAAACATGTCACATTATTGTGTGATACCTGGATTCATGAATATAGGTTTTAAATATATTTCAGAGATGTATGAAGTATTTTTAAATACATTATTGTTTTTAAAATCTACCATTCTATTTTGCCCTTTTTTCCTTAACAACAGAAAGAAAACAGAAGAAATCAAAACAACAACAAAAAATAGATATAGGTGTGTGTGTGTGAGAGAGAGAGAGACAGAGAGGCAGAGAAATTAGGGTGAGGATCACCCTGGCACAAGCAATTTACAAAGGAGCAACTGAGATTATGTTCATTTACAATCTCTGTGGAAAGATTCCTTGTTAAATTGTTAAATTTTGGCAGTTAACTATCTCAAACTTTTTTTTTTTTTTTTTGCTTAGGCCGTTTCAATATCCTTCCCCAATGCATCATTATTTAAAACTGTCTGAAGGTCTCTATATACATACCGTATATGTATTTGCTTTTGAGAGTCTTTGGACATTTGGTCACAGTTAGACTGATCTTTTTGTCTTTCTATAAAATGAGGGAGATTTTTCAAATTGCAGTTTTGGTTCTTGTTATGTTATCAGACACTTTGATTTTTATCATCCTATAATCTAAGGTTTCCTAGGCTCTCTGGAAATCTTACATAATCCGCTCTCATTGCTGGGTCAGTTAAATTAAATTGATATTTCTGGCTAAAGGGAAAAAATATTACTACCAGTGTATTTTCTTGAAAGTGGTTTTTTAAAAGCTTTGATTTAATAGTCTCCGTGATTCAATAATTGGTGCATGATAACCATTTCCAAAAATACAACTTTTTAAAAAATATTCACAAAGTGTCTTTGTCCAAAGCGCCATTAAACCAGTTAAGCAAGTCTAGCTCATCTCAAAATCAAAATTTGTAAGAAATTCTTTTGCTAAGCTTATGGTCATTTTTCCTGGTCTGGAATGTCATAGAGGCATTACTTCTTGGATTGTTGGCATTTTGTCTGGTTTTGAATCTTTAAAATAAAGTACATCCCAAAAAAGCATACCCTACATCTTTCTGAAAAATCCTCAGATGGCAGATTGATTTTTGAAAGATGTTACAAATTTAGATCATGCATCCAAGCCTTTAAAAAAAAAAAAAACCTTTCTGAAAATTAAGACAGAAAAAAACTTTAAGAAGAAAGGTATCAGAAAGATCAAAAAGGAAGGGTCGTACAGGTAAAGTATTGTTTAAAAAAACTCAGGCTGCTAGTAAATTTTTCTTTATTTAAATTTTTGTTGTTATTAAAATAATACATACATGGCTTTGTACAAAGCAAATAGGAGCAGCATTTAGCATCATCTTTATTTACAGGAACCCCTCTATGCCCACTCCCTGAGTAGTTATATGATGTACTCCAGTATTGGTGCTTCTTTAATATATGAGTCTGTCTCCCTGGAAAAAAATGTGACAGTAGGTATATCCACGAGAGAAGATGGATTTAAAAAAAGGAGGCACAGGGGGCAACCTCACTAGTTTGCCTTTATAAACAGGTAGAAGATACATGAGTCTTCTAGAATTCCTCCTTTTTCCTCCTTTTCTGATTGGATGAATATTTGAGAGCAAACAAATTATTGGCTTCCTACTGCCAGAAAACCAAGCATTTGGACCAAACCCAACTCCAGATAATCATCCCTTAACCATTCGTTCAGCAACCCTGAGCAAATGGTAGTAATGTCTGATCCACGAAGTTATACCATTGCAGTGTCTCTTTTTCCCCACCCTACCATCAATTATTTTGATACTGATTAAAATTGTTAGGTGAGAACCATCTATCCCTTATTAGGTAACTGACAGAGAAAAAATAGATGGTTTTCTTCTTTTAATGGCAGCAGTAAATCAGAAATCTGTTTATGCCTGGTAGGAGCAATACAAAGAAAGTCAGGAATTCATGTAGAAGATTTTGACCTTTTACTATAAAAGCCTACGTGGTTGCTGAATGGTAGTAAAAGAATAACAGTGGTTGCCTGGATGTCAATTACCCTATCTTTTGGAAGTGGAGGAATAATTTTAGCTTGGGCCCACAATAAAATGTATGTTGCTCATGTGCATTGATGAACAAGAGATATTATATGAACATTACAAAATTCCTGTTTTTGTAATGAGACAATGAGCTGAAATCTGGAGCTATCCTTCAGGACTTGTTGCTTCCATTGCTAAGGATCTCTGCTTCCCACCCCTACATCTTATCCGTGTCTTACAGCTACCATAATGCAAACAGATATGTTGCTATCCCAGTAAATCATTCTTCTCCATAGAGGGTGGAGCTAGCATCCATGCATGGGTAGTCCTCGTCCGTTCAGCCTATAGGACTGAGTCTTTCAAAGCTGTGTGGCTCCGCCTCCATTGCCAGGATCCCCAGCTTTACTCAGTCCTCAGACTAGGACGGACATGTGGTGTTAGCTCTCCTCTCTATCGAGAATTCGTCTGAATCATCGTCTCTTCTACATCGACTGGATTGTGAGTTTCCCAGCTGATCCCCTCTCCATCGGGATCGCTGGGTCACTAGTGGTTCAGAGCCTCGGCTCGAGCCGATTGAAAGCCGATTTTGCCTCCTCGCCTGTGGGTGGCTTGTTACGGCCAGAGGGGCTTTGCCTCCAGCGCTGCCGCTGGAGCTTCCGCGCTCCACCTTTCAGCTGACTATAAAGTTTACAGGCTTGTCTGTGGGGCTTTGTGCTTTCCGTACACAGGTGGGCGAGTGGCTGGAGGAGCTTTTGCACTCCCTCTTCGCATGCCAAGGAGCATGTTAGTGGCATTAATCAGAGGTCTGGGGCAGGAGATCATTGCCCAGCCTGTTTGCTGCGGTTGCTAGATGACCACTCGGCCACTGGAGCTTTGCGCTCCACCTTCGCATCGGCTGGGGAGCAGGCAGAACCCTTAATTGATCTAGAGCCGGTGATCGCTCTCTGCCTCGCTCCCAGGTGCCTGACGCCATTTTGGTTGACTGTCCTTGTCGCGCTTCCCGCCTTGCGCAGTGCGCTTGATTGCCTGCCGGTCACCAGTCTATAGCAGCCTTGCCTACCTCCTCAAGGGCCCTAGCCACCTGGTGCTAATTTTGGCTGCCACACAGACACGTTACCACTTCGCGCGGTCTGCTCAGTATTTTCTGACCGCCATTTGCCAGAGGGGAAAGGAGGCATCCAGCGCCATTTCGTGAGCTCCCTTGCCGCACTTGACGATATCGGAAGGAGGAGCCAGGTGCCATTTTGTTGCTGCTCTTGCCCCGCTCGCTGCTATTGCCCGGGGCGCTTAGTGACCTTCCGGCCGCCATTTTGCAGAGTCCCTTGTGGCAAGAGGCATTTTTTCACCTGTGGATTCCACCCCAGCTGGTCGATCTTGGAACGGAGCTCGGATTCTCCAATCATACCCTTTTGCTACCTGAACCTTCTGAGATCTAGCACAGGCAGAGCGCTCTAATTAAAAAAAAAAACCACAACAAAGGAGGAGAAGAGAATCTTTTTTCTCGGGCTTAATATCAACATGGCAGACCGCTCTCGGGCAGGCAAGGCAGACAAGACCAGGAAGGGTGGCAAAAAGAATAGCAAATCAAAGGCCACTTCTCGGCCTGAGGCCAACCCGGGTAAGACTGGTCAATCCAGTACCCACAAAGATGCCCCCAGCCACCATTCTCAGACTAGGGGCTCCAAGGCTGCTGAACGCGACGAACGTCGCAGGAACAGAGCACTAGAAAAGTTGTGTGCCCAGTCCAGCAAAACTGCTGATCCACAGACCACTCCTTCCTCCCGAAGATCAACTCCTGGTTCTACCGGGCCCAGGAGGTCATTTTTCCGAATTTCTGTCCTCACCCTTCCCATCCCCTCGAAAAGAAGTGGCACACATTAGACATGCGCAGGGCTCTGCAAATTTATATTCAAAGGACTGCGTCGATCTGCAAAATGGAGTCTCTTTTCGTTTCCTTCCTCCCATCCACAGTGGGTCAGAAAGTGACGCCCTCGACGATTGGGCATTGGCTGCGAGGCACCATCGCTAAGGTGTACGATTTGCTGTCAATTCCTCGACCTCCTCGAGGGACGGCGCATTCCACCCGCAGTGCGGCAACGAGGTGGCTTGGGCGACTCAAGCTTCCATTGAGGAAGTCTGTAGGGCGGCCACTTGGGTTTCTCCATCGCCATTCATCCGCCACTACAAAATCGACGCTTTTGCCTCGGCAGATGCGGCCTTTGGTCACTGGGTACTCAGTATGATGAGATTGGAACCAGACCATCCCTTCCTCGGACACACGGCTTTGGTATGTCCCATGCATGGATGCTAGCACCACCCTCTATGGAGAAGGGGCGTTGGTCTTACTTGATGTGCTCCTTCTCGTAGGGTGGAGATAGCATCCAGCCCCACCCATAGTTTTCTTGGTCCTGGGTTATACCTTTGCACTTGGGGTGTGACTCTTCCTTCATGGTACTGCACGGGGAGCAACTACTTGTCAGCAGCACCACACGTCGAGTCTGTTTTCGGCCTTCGCAAGCGGGGGATCCTGGCAACGGAGGCGGAGCCACACAGCTTTGAAAGACTCAGTCCTATAGGCTGAACGGATGAGGACTACCCATGCATGGATGCTATCCACCCTACGAGAAGGACCGTATCAGGTAAGACCAACGCCCCTTTTAGAAAACTCACCCACAATAGAAGCCCAAGAGGTATAAACCTATATGCTTTTAACCTTACTTTCCCTTGGGTCAGTGCTTCCCAAACCTGGGAAATTACCCAAAATTGGGTAAAAGTGTATTTTCTTTGAATCCATTACTCAATCACAACAGAGACATTTAAAGTGCAGCTTTACCTGAATTGGGTAGAAAGGACTTTCTGATAAGTAGTTTTGGGTAATGGAGGTAAAGGGGAAAATACTACATTATCGTTGTTAACCAAATTTTATTCATAAATCTTAAGATTTAAATTTAAAATATGTTAAAGCACAACTTTTGATCTTTTTCAACAGTGACATTAATAGTCTTGAAAATCCTGAGCTATGTAATGTGTGCTTAAGAATGTGTATCTGTCTCACAGTCAAAAGCTTGATTCTTTTGGGGATACATTAGACTAAATGGGAATGTTATTGACCCATAACTTCCTGTTATTTTTAGGTTATTAGATGTCTAATGTACAGTGTATGTTCATGGAAATCATTTGACATTCTGGAAGAAAGAACACATATCTTTTGCTCTTCTCTTAATTAATAAATCATGCATTTTCACAGCTGTATTAACAGATTGTTTTTTACCAAAATATTAAAAGCATTTTTTTCATGGTGGCTTTCAATTATTGCAGGGCAAAATGCCTGTGGGTATATTCAGACAGTCCAGAAAACATGCTGATAATTGATAAGATGCTACAATGCTGGAAAAAATGAAATTATTTTGAAATGTTTTCAACGTGTGCTGGTCATGTTTAAATGAGATCATCAATTATATTATCGATTGCATTAAGAAATTGGGAAGGCTGAATTTGTATTCATGACTCTTCTACTTTAAGTCTTACTGCCACTGAATAGAAGCAGTAAGGTCATAGAAGAAAGAGAAGAAAGAGAACAAGCAGAAATTAAGAGCTGAGAACTGCAAGGCATATATTGAAGAGAACACACTCAAATTCCTGATTGGCTGGATTTAATCTACTGTAAAGTCTACTGGTGGGATGCAGTCAGAGTCTGGGCCAAGCTATTATGATGAATACAGATATTTTATTTTATTTTATTTATTTATTTTATTTATTTTTCAAAATTTGTATGCCGCCCAACTCCCGAAGGACTCTGGGCGGCTCACAGTGTGTGTGTGTGTGTGTGTGTGTGTGTGTGTGTGTGTGTATGACAGCAATAGAAAAAAAAACAATTTAAAAATATATCACTATTAAAAAAAACATTCACACAAACATACATGGGCCAATCAATCAATCAATTTATTTTGAATAAATCATTTTCTGAGAAAAATAATCTGTTTTACCGATTCCTAATTCACAGAAGATTTTAACACTGTGCTCTGATGCTAATAATGGAAGTGTTCAATCAGCCATTGCCAGCCCACTTTCAAAGGCTGATTATATTGGTCATGGTTTGAACATGCTCTAAGTACCCTATATTTCTATTTGGTAGACTTGGTTATTTTGTGCTTCAGTTCTAAAAAATTTTTTTTTAAATGAATAGCTTAATAAATGCTCTGTCTTCTATTGTACAATTAATTGACTAAAAAGTTTTTTTTGTTTTGTTATAGCTGAGTATTGAGCAAGCGCAAGCTGTAGCAGAACAAGTTGAGATGAAGGCAAAAATGGTACAATCTGAAGTGAAGGCTGTGACTTCCAGACACAAGAAAGCTTTAGAAGAAAGAGAATGTGAGCTGCTGTGGAAGGTAAAAAGAGAATGCAATATGTTTATGAACTGCAGTGGCATACTTCTATGTTTTTTTAAAATTATCTATGGAAGAAAAGTTGCTTATAAAAGATGGTAATTTTGTCATATCCTGAATTTTTTTTGTTTGTCTTCATAAACAAAAGTTGTTATAATTGGGAATCCATTAAAACAAAGTTTTTTTGACTTCATTTTTACAAAGAAGCAATGAATTCCTGCTTGGAACAGAAGTCTAAACAGATCCAGCTGGAGTTGTATGGCTTGTTAATTATACAGCTTAGTAGGAAGAGTCAAGTGAAAGTTTGAGACAGTTTGAGAAATCTCTAAACTTATCTCTGTATGGAAGTTTTTTTTAAAAATGGCACTAATTAAATCTTGAAGTGTCTAATTGGCCAATATCCTGTTGAGAGTCTTGATGGTCACTTGCTAATATTATTAATTACCATTATTGCTGCTGGCTGGTGCTTTATAACAACCATTTGATTGTCCACCTATACAATGGCTTTTGCTGAAATACTTCTGTAGGGCTGACTGGTTAAAGCTTACCCCCCTCCTTCAATTGAGAAGAATTGTTCTCATGCTACAGCATTGTTTTCTTGTAGAGTCTACATTTTTGAGCTAGGATACTATATTAATTTCTTCAAGTTAGCATATGAGCATTAGGTCTTTATGGGAAGACTTTACTCAGATTTTTGGAGATGATGTTATGTATTGTGTATAGCAGTGATGGCGAACCTATGGCACACGTGCCGGAAGTGGCACGCAGAGCCATGTCTCCGGGCACGTGAGCCATCGCCTGTTGCTCTTCCAGGTTCTGGCTTGCCAGCCAGCTGGTCTTCACGAGCGTGGGAGCACCGAAAACCGGAAGAGCAGCCACACGCATGCGCACAGGGTGGCTGCTCTTCCAGTTTCCGGCACGCGCGCTCCCATTTCGGCACTCGGTGCCAAAAAGGTTCGCCAACACTGGTATATAGTGTATAGTTGTCAGTTGAAGTTCTCATTCTAGTCCTCTGTGGGAGTGGGAAAATACTCTCTCCTGATTGATTGGTTGTTTGGCTGATCAGTTCCCTACAAAAGGCCAGTCGACGTCACTTCTTTGCCCTTGTTAGTTGCGAAGCTTATATATATATATATATAAATAAAAGGGGTCACCATCCACAGGGGGAAGAAGGGGGTCTCTGGGGAGGAGGCAAGCCGGGGGTGCAGAGAAGGAACCCCTCCAGATAAAAAACCAAGCAAGCAGGAGCTCCGGGAGCGGCCAGGCGAAGGAGAGAGAGGATCCCATCCAGGCGAAGGTTTTCCTCCCAGGGAGCGGGGCCTCGAGACCCCTTTCCCCTACTTTCTTTGGGGGGGTGGCAGGAGAGAGAGGCCGCCTGGGAGGAATACGCACCGGGAGGAGTCGGGGAAAGAGAAGAGGACGGACAGGTGGGCAGGAGGGAGACCCAAAGCCACTCGTGAGGCAGGGGACGGTGGAGGAGCAGCCGGTGTGTGCGGTGACCAAGGCCCGCCGCCGCATCAGGCAGGTGCAGACGCAAAAGTAGATGCCTCTCCCCTTCGCCGCCGCCAGGACTGTGTGCTTGTGGCCTGCACATCAGCCGACGTACTTTTGACAAAGCACTGCCCGAGTGGCTCGGCTTTCATTCCCGCTCTTCTCTCCCAATCCAGAGGGGATCCTCGGATTCCCCACACCCGGCTTTCCCTAAGGAGGGTCCCGCATTTTTTCCCCCTTCACCCAGCTGGTGGGAGTTTGGCGAATCCGTGAATGGGTTTTACGAGCCTGCGCGTGGAGCGAAGCAGCCCCTTCTCCTCCACCTGGCTGGCCTCCCCCTCTCCTCCTGACTCCAGGGAGTAAAAGCGCCTGGTTTGGGTTTCCGTTCCGCACTTTCGGTTTTTCATATGCAAGCCCAGAAACTTGCCCCAAAAGAATGCAGAAAACACAACAGAATCATGGAGAGGACTGCTTCACCATTTCTAGAGGCACCTGCAAAGCAGAAGCAGTCATCGGCCATGCCAGCCTCTCCTCTTGCAAGAAGGTCCATGTCACCGTCCTGATTGAGGGGTCCCCTTGCCGCATGGAGGTGGACACGGGATCTTCAATGACCATCATCTCTTGGAGTACACTAAAGAGATTGGTGCCAAAAATCTCAAAAAGACAGTTAGACTTCCACCATATTCATCTCCGAGACTACCAGGGAAACAGCATTCCTGTCATCAGAACTGGCACTTTTCGAGTATCTTTCAAGGACTTCTCGGGCCCACTGCGACTGCTCATAGTGGACAGCTCCCTACCGAGTCTCCTAGGACTGGACTGGTTCTCCTCCCTGGGTCTGGAAATCACTGGCATCAACTCCATCAGTGACTCTGATATCGAGGCCTTAATCTCTGATTTTGCAGACATTTTTGATGGAAACCTGGGCAGGTATACGGGCACACCCATCTCATTCAACCTTGACCCCCAGGTTGCTCTGATCCAAATGAGGCCGCGAAGAGTTCCGTTCGCCTTGCGCTCAAAGGTTGATGAGCAACTCGACAAGCTCATCAGCCAAGGAATCCTGGAACCTGTCGACCACGCAAAATGGGAGACCCCAATTGTGAACCCTGTGAAGCCGGACAGTTCTGTCCGCATCTGCGCAGACTATAAATGTACATTAAATAAAGCGCTACAGCAAAATGCATACCCGTTGCCCATGGTCCAACATTTGCTGCATTCTCTGGGTGAGGGTAAGGTCTTCATTAAACTGGACCTTGCCCAAGCCTACCAACAGCTACCAGTTGACAACGCCACAGCTGAGGCTCAGATGATTGTAACACATCGAGGAGCTTTTAGATGTTGCCTGCTGCAATTTGGGGTGAGCGTGGCACCAGGACTTTTCCAGAGCCTGATGGAGCGTCTCTTGCAAGGCATCCCAGGTGTTGTCCCCTATTTCGATGACATCTTAGTGTCAGCAGCCAACAACGCCGAACTCCTTGACCGTCTGCGAGCGGTACTCACCCGTTTCTAGGAAGTTGGCCTCAAAGTTAAAAAAGAAAAATACAAGATCGCTGTTCCACAGATAGAGTACCTCTGCTACCTTATCGATGCCTCTGGGTTACACCGTACACAGGCAAAAGTCCAAGCCATCCAGGAAGCTCCCACACCCAAGAACAAGACCGAACTCCAGGCGTTCTTGGGACTCCTAAATTTCTACAGCGTCTTCTTGCCACACAAAGCTTCCGTAGCTGAGCCACTCCATCACTTGCTTGTCAAGAAGATGTCGTGGTCCTGGGGCCGAAAAGAAGCTGCTGCCTTCTCTGCTGTCAAGGAGCTACTGTCTTCAAACAGTGTCCTGGTGCAGTACGACGAGAATCTTCCCTTGGTTTTCACCTGCGACGCCTCTCCATTGGGCATCGGCGCCGTCTTAAGCCACTGATTCCCGGATGGAAGAGAGGCCCCGATCGCCTTCTTCTCATGTACCTTGTCATTGACTGAACGAAACTACAGCCAGCTGGACAAGGAAGCTTTGGCTGCAGTCGCCAAAACGCTTCTATGAATACCTCTATGGCAAACTGTTTGACCTTGTGACCAATCACAAGCTGCTACTGGGCCTGCTCGCCGGGGACCGCCAAATGGCACAAGTTTTGTCCCCTCGCATGCTGCACTGGACAGTGTTCCTAGCTGCATACAGCTACCGCCTCCTGCATCAGCCGGGTAAGACACTTAGCCATACCGACGCCCTCAACCGATGCCCACTTCCAACTGTTGTGGAGGATCCATCTCCAGCATCATCTGTTTTATTAATTGAAGACCTGCCATCCGGTCCCATTACGGCGTCGGAGATTGCTGCACACTCCGCCAAGGACCATGTCATCACCCAAGTGCTCAACTGGGTGTGGAGGGGGTGGACGAAGGGGCCAGTCAGCACAGAGTTCCTTCCCTTCCATACCCAGCAACATGAGCTGTCCGCTCAATGGGGCTGCCTACTCTGGGGGAGTCGTGTGGTGGTACCCCAGAGGCTGCGGTGGCCAGTTTTGGAAGTTCTTCATGTAGGCCACCCAGGCATCATGCGGATGAAGGCACTCGCCTGCAGTTATGTCTGGTGGCCCAACTTAGACAAGGCCATTGTGTTGTGGTCCGCCAGCGGCCTGCGGAGCTGGCAGCAGAATCAGACAGCAAGGAGGCTGGGAAGGAACCTGGGCCAGGCCTGGCGTCTGGAGAAGATGCGGTCCCACCTTCAGAACCTCCAGAGACTGACTTGAGTGAGGCAGAGGAAGAGGAGGAGCCTGTTCTCAATGCACGTAGGCGCAGAGCTGCCAGAAGGCAAGAACAGTTACAGAGGAGAAGGACTACTTGGGAGTAAGGCTTGGGGATAATTGGCCCCTTCCATAGGCTATATAAGTGTAGAACACGACAGGGTTCGGTGCAGGAAGCAACTCAGTTCATCTCTCGTTCTCGTCATTGGAACTCAGATTCATTCTTTGTTCCTGTTTGAACTTGCCAAGTTTTTCCTGCAAATTGGTCTTTGGCAGTTTGCCAAAGCAGAGCAAGGTTTGTGTGTCTTATCTGCCTGTCCTTGAAAGACTTTAGCCGTTACAACTAAAAGACTTTTTAGTCGGACTGTACTTTGTTTGGACTTATGATGACTGCTAATGAAAAATAATTAGCAGCCGTTAGAACTAAAAGACTTGCTTTAATTTGTTTGGACTTATGACGACTGCTAATGCAGATAATTAGCAGCTGTTACAAATAAAAGAGAGGTTTGTGAGACGCCGTTTGTGCCGTGTTATTTACTTTAGGAGGCCTAGGTCAGAACACATTGCTGATTGGGTCGCATCTTGTCAGCCTTGCCAAAAGTCAAGGCCAGCCCCCCTATCCGCTCCAGCATGTGAGTGGGAAGTACCCAAGACACCTTGGTCGAGGGTACATATTGACTTTGCGGGGCCTTTCCACCTTTATGGTGGTTGTGGATGCCTACTCAAAATGGCTTGAGGTGGTACTCATGACATCGACCACCTCGGATCCCGTGATCAAGGCCCTTAAAAGGCTGTTTGCGACCCACAGACTGCCAGATGTCCTCGTTTCGGACAACGGGCCACAGCTCACATCAAGCCAGTTTGAGCTGTTCCTGGCGGGTCACAGCATTCGTCATGCCCTGATTGCATCATTCCATCCTGCTAGCAATGGGCAGGTTGAGTGGATGGTCCGATCAGCAAAGGAAGCACTGGCAAGGATGGGCCCTGGGGACTGGCAAACATGGATAGCCAAATACCTCCTGGTCCAGCATGTCACACCAAGCTCCACCACCAACAGGAGTCCAGCCAAACTCCTAATGGGTCACCGTCTGCGGACCGACTTGGACCGGCTGCACCCAGACTACTCCTTGGAGGTCCCTGCAGACTCGACCAGCCAGCTCCGGTCATTCTCACTGGGTGACTTTGTCTACGCCCACAACTATGCTGGGGGCCCTTCCTGGATTCCTGCCTGGGTAGTGGACATTACTGGGCCTACAGGGTGGCGTTCAAAGATGGCAGGTTGTGGCGCTGCCACATCAACCAACTGCGTGGCCACCAGCCAGAATGGACTCCGTCAGAGACAACCCTGGCTAAGGACATGCCAGCTCAGCCACCACAAACAACTGTACCAACAAGGGACTGTGGTGAGTCACAGATGCCTGCTGACTCGGTTCCTCTTGTGTTAGAAGCACCAGTGGCCGAGCCCTTGCTGCTGCCGCAAGCAGCACCTGAAGCAGCGTCAGCCACTCCACCTAGTCAGGGCTCCGAAGCTACTGGTCTTGAGATTGAACCTCGTAAGTCGGGACGGACACATCGCCGCCCTGCCTACCTAAAAGACATATGTTAAATTGTTATTTTGATCACCATAATGCTCCGTCTTGGTGGGGAGGGGTGTTATGTATTGTATATAGTGTATAGTTGTCAGTTGAAGTTCTCATTCTAGTCCTCTGTGGGAGCGGGAAAATACTCTCTCCTGATTGGTTGTTTGGCTGATCAGTTCCCTACAAAAGGAGCTGTGTCAGCCAGGGAGTTCAGTTGCCTCACAGGCAATATTGAATAAAGAGCTGTTAGAAATTACTCAGGCCTCACCTCCATTCTTCGCCCAGAACTTAACAGTTTCCTCTTGGAAGCAGTTTCCCTTTGAAAGTATCCTGCTATTTACCTTTATAGTTTCCTGGCAATGGGACAACCTTACAATGCAAATGAACCCTCAGTGGTGGTACCTGTTTACTTATATGTGTTAGATGTTTTAAAAATGATAATTTAAGCATTAATCATTATTTCTTGAGAGCCAGTTTTCTGTATTGTTTCAGTTCCCTACAAAAGGAGCTGTGTCAGCCAGGGAGTTCAGTTGCCTCACAGGCAATATTGAATAAAGAGCTGTTAGAAATCACTCAGGCCTCACCTCCATTCTTTGCCCAGAACTTAACAGATGGGTTTTAGGAAATAAGCCTGATTGAGATTAGGAAAATTTAGTTAGGAATCAGATATTTTCAGGGGAAGGTGCAACTGATGTTGAAGTCCTAAGGTACAGGGAGTTACTCTAATATAGCTAAAGCAGGCTATTCCAGGAGAGAGTAAGTTAAGCAGGTAGTGTTACTTCTTCAAAGCCAGCCATCAACCTATTTTGGACAGACAGGCACCCAGGTAATTTCTCAAAGTCTTTCCTTCTGCTATTGATGGCTAATAAAATCATCTTCTTGGAGGATTGTATTCAGGCTGGAAAAGCTAATAGAGACTTCATTAGATGAGCTAGGTAATATCATCTAAGCCCAGATTTGAAGGATTGAAGGCAGGGGCAAGGTGCTGCCCTCATTGCTAAAGATTCTGTTCCTCTTCCAGCCCATGATGCAACAAACCACAATTTCATCAGGCTACAGAACTATGTGAGTGTATCTGGAATTCAGATAGCATTTATTTGTGTACCAGGCAGCCCACAGTCCAACGTTCTCTGTACCTGAGTAGTTGGAGTTGTCTTGAATCCAACGTTGGAGTCTCTAAGTTGTTGGTAGATGGAAACTTCAACATCTGGGCTGTGACCAATCTCTTGGATTGTCTTAGAAGTTTATAGCTACCATAGACCTGTCATAATTGACAGGGTGCTTGGCTGAGGTAGAGTTATTGCCTATGTCTACTGAATATAGTTCTCATTTGGTTAGAACTGGTTGGGAAATGTTTATTAAATATGTTCTACTCTCATCACATCCTTTCTCTATGGTAATACCATCTGCATTAAAACAGGTAATAGTGCACTCCCTATTAAAAATATATTTTTGAACCTTCCCTATTGAAAAAGTACATGTACTTGTAAAAGTAATGACTGATGAGTAATTCCAGCTGCTTCTGGTTGGCACATAAAATGTCAAGTTTGTTTTGATTTACTGTTAAGTTGGGGTGGAGCAGCATGCCTTTGAAAATTATCTAGAAGCTGCAGCAAAATCAAGATATAGTGCCTAGACTTCCTTCAGGTTTCCTTAGGAATATGTCATGTAAATCTCACTCAACTTCAGTAACTATCCATTGTTTTTTGAAGTAAATCCCAAAGTGCTTATTCAACATCTTTTTGACTATCCGAAGGAATGACTTCCACAGTACGTTACCATCTGGAAGCTCCATTCATATAACAAGATCTACTTTGGGTGCCCCAAAAGGAGACTTGGTTAGAAACAACCAGGCCTTCTCAGTGGCAACACCAATATTATGGATCCTCCCCCCAAAAAAAGGAGTGTCTTAGTGCTTCTTGGCTGCTTGTCTAGTCAGATTTGAAAAACACTTCTGTAAGCTAGCTTTCCTTTGTGATTATCTCTTTGAATTTATCAATTTGCTTGATGGCTATTTTAGCAATGTTTTATATAACTTGTTACATATTATTTTGTATTTATGTCAGCTTTGTTGGCTACTTTATTATATAATACTATGTTGGAAACCATTATGGTCTGGCTTTCCAAGAATATTTAGGTAGAAATTTAACAGTAAATAAAATAAATAAACATTAAGTTGGGAGGAGTATTAAAATTCTTTATTAATTTTAATAGTTTTGTAAGATTTGCTTTTGCACATTCAAATATTCTGTTCCATTTTCTATAGTATTTGTAGTTGATAATTCCAAATATGTTTTCTTGCTCTTATTTTAGGTGGAAAAAATCCGCCAAGTGAAAGCCAAATCCCTCTACTTGCAAGTTGAGAAGTTACGTCAAAATCTTAATAAGCTAGATAACACCATCAGCGCAGTCCAACAAGTCTTAGAAGAGGGCCGGAACATGGATATCCTCTTGGCACGGGATCGGATGCTTGCACAGATGCAGGAAATGAAGAATGTAAGAGGCTTCCTGCAGCCTCAAGAGGATGACAGGGTCATGTTTACTCCTCCTGATCAGGCACTGTATTTGGCCATCAAGTCTATGGGGTTTGTCAGCAGTGGGGCCTTTGCTCCTCTGACCAAAGCCACTGGGGAGGGTCTCAAACGTGCATTGCAAGGCAAAGTAGCCTCTTTCTCAGTGATAGGTTATGATCATGATGGTGAGCCTCGCCTTTCTGGGGGAGACATGATTTCAGCTGTTGTAATGGGGCCAGATGGAAATCTCTTTGGTGCTGATATTTGTGACCAGCAGAATGGAACTTATCTTGTAAATTACAGGCCACAGATGGAAGGGGAACATCTGATCTCAGTCATGATGTGCAACCAGCATATAGAAAGCAGCCCATTTAAAGTCATGGTCAAATCAGGGCGCAGTTATGTTGGCATTGGATTGCCGGGGCTCTGTTTTGCTAGTGAGGGGGATAGTGATGGAAAGCTGTGCCGCCCCTGGGGTGTTAGTGTAGACAAAGAAGGCTATATCATTGTTGCTGATCGTAGCAACAACCGCATTCAGATCTTTAAACCTTGTGGGGCTTTTCACCACAAGTTTGGCACCTTGGGCGCCAGACCTGGCCAGTTTGATAGGCCTGCTGGGGTTGCCTGTGACTCCTCACGGAGGATTGTTGTGGCAGACAAGGACAATCATCGCATCCAAATCTTCACTTTTGATGGCCAGTTCATTCTCAAGTTTGGGGAGAAGGGAACCAAGAATGGGCAGTTCAATTATCCATGGGATGTAGCAGTTAACTCTGAGGGAAAAATCCTGGTGTCCGACACAAGGAATCATCGGGTTCAATTGTTTGGACCTGACGGAGTGTTCCTGAATAAATATGGTTTTGAAGGAGCACTCTGGAAGCACTTTGATTCCCCACGAGGTGTGACATTCAATCACGAGGGCCATCTTGTCGTGACTGATTTCAACAATCATCGCCTTCTAGTCATTCGCCCTGACTGTCAGTCAGCCCGTTTCCTTGGATCTGAAGGCACAAATAATGGCCAGTTTTTGCGCCCACAAGGTGTGGCTGTGGATCAGGAAGGTCGTATTATTGTGGCAGATTCCAGGAACCACCGTGTACAGATTTTTGAGCCAAATGGTAGTTTTTTATGCAAATTTGGCACTCAGGGAAGTGGCTTTGGTCAGATGGACCGTCCTTCAGGTATTACAGTCACCCCAGATGGTATGATAGTTGTGGTGGACTTTGGAAACAATCGAATCCTCATATTCTAATTTGTGTATATGTGTACTAAGAAGAAACTGTCTCAGGGAAAATCCTTTTAAGAGATCTTGCCCCACATAAACACACAAATATTCCAATGATAGTTCAAACCTACCTCATCTTTAATTTTTTTATAGATGAATGTATTTTCCCTTTATATCTGCAGGGGTTGAACCTGTGATTATATGAACTCTTAATCTACCTCATTATCTTTATGTTCCTTTACATCCACAGTATACACGGTGCAGTATAAAATTAAGCCTCTTTTTCCCTAAATGGGACACTCATGCACAAGCTTGTTTCTGTGCACATTAGCTGGTTGTGTGATAAATTTTGTAGATTCTGCCAAAGAGGCACACTTATCTTGAAAAAGAAGGAAAAAAATCAGTAGTTTTAGTTTTTTAATTGTTTTATATTCAGATTGTACTGTGTTTTTCTTATTGGAGAAGGTGAAGGGAGCTGTATTTTTAGATGCTGCTGCAGCAGAGAAATCTTTTCTTTGTTCTCTTTTTTTATACCTCAGTGCATTTGACATACTGTTCCACATAGCATCTTATTTCAGAAGGCCTTTTCTTTTGAAGTGGGATGGAAATCACCAGGCAAAAAAAAAAGTCTAGGTTCTTTGTCACTGGTACTTTTCTGCATGTGTATTTTGAAAAATGCAGTAATTTCACGACACCAAAACAATGTTTGAGGATGCACAAAATATTGTGATGTGTTCAACCTTATTTTGGTAGTTTGGACTTTGGCCCAAAGGGCCGCAGGGCAAAACCACCCATACATAATAGCCCTGGAGCTCCTGGAAACAGCTTTTTTATCTGCTAGGCAAAATTGCTCTCTACACTTGGAAACTTTAGAAGTTACCTCTGTTGTTGTCTAAGCAGCTGCTACATGGGTGAGAATGTGTCTCCCCAAATAGCTTCTGACTTCAAAAGGATATGTTTGGAATGTAGCTTTGATATAGTTGGATGTTCAAGGCAAATGAGGATTTCCTCTTAGGCTAGTGTTTTTTCTCATAACCTTTCTTCCAGTTCTTTTTTTTTTTTAAGTCACTTCCCTTATGTATTGTCTGTATGTGTCTATATATGTGTAACAAATACATGGCAATAGCCATTACAATGAGTCAGATGTTTAGGCATGATATGATATTTCTGTTTTGAAGGTTTGTGTTGAAGAAATTAGCTTTTTGTAATGTAGCGTTATCAAGACGTGTGATTTTTCAGGTATATATATCACAGGAAGTTCAAATTTGGAATTTCAGGGTGCATATCAGAAGTTAACAGTAAGGAAAGAAAGTAGATAATAGTATGTAATCTGAGTGGACGGTTTCTTGCCTTTTTCAGCCCCCCCCCAATTAAATGGAACATCTACATGGGAAATTCATCCTGACAGGATAACCATGTAGCTCCCTCTTTGGGATAAAGACTGTGGAAAGTGAACCACCCTAAATCCTACCTCGTTTGCTCCAGCGCCAAAGAATGCCATGTAAAATGGGGGTGCATTTCTAAAACCAAAACTAGTAAATACCTTGTATTCAATCAGCCACATTTAGCACTGAAAATACTGAGAATATTTATACTTCTCCAAGAAGGTCTGTAACTCAAGTTTTATATCAAATCATAGGAATGTAATTCCTTCCCTGCTTTGTCATTAACCCCTATATACCTCTATCGATATTTGAGCAAATGTGTGCTGAGTTACTATGGTGCTTAGTCTCTATGCTAAGGCTGTCCTTGGAGTCATGTCTGTCAGGTAGTCTAATGTCTTTTATTTACGATCCTGCTTGGAGATCCAAAATACTGATAGAGCAATCAGCAATCTGACAGTTTTCAAATAGATTACTTCTTTTTTTAGAACTGAGTAATCGGAAGGGGATAATATGAACATTTCATGTAGTGACTGAAATATTCTTTAATGAAAAATAATGCTTCCTACCCAACCATATATTCATTACTGGCAGATTTATCCTTGAATGTTTTGACCAGAAGAAGATGTTATGACTGCACTTTTTGAATTTTCCGAGGCATTACTTTCTAGATGTGATGAAATTGAATTCATTCTTTAACTGGATGGCTACATTGATAAAAGGGATAGTTAATTACTATATCCTTCTCCCAGAGATTCAGGGAATTCACAAACTTACAATTTTACAATCCTTCACTGAACCATCTTAGCATTTCTAATGTCTTATGCTATATAAATCAGTTGGGCAGACCCAATGATCTCCTTTTAGTCACTACCAATAACTCTGAGTACAAGGATTCAAATTAGGCTTGGGGTAGAATTGATAAAATATAAGCTACTTTCAATATTTTATGTTGCCACAACTCATATAAAGCTAAGTTGCAAAGGAGCTTCACTGCTAAGGAATAAAAGACTAGGTTATCTGAAACTAAGGATTGCCTTCTTAACCATGGGCAAACCAATATACCAGCAGTATACGATGGAGGTGGTATTAATACTTTAAGATAACATACCATGATGCTTGAAAATATGTTCTTCTCTTGGACACCAAATATTCTATTTCAAAGAGAGGGGGGGGTTCTATTACCCCTGCCTTTAATAAATAATAAAGGCAGGATATAAAATATATAAGTCTTGTCCCATATAAGTCACATTATGCTTGTCAGAAACTGTTACTGGAGTTGACAAAGAGCATTGTTTGAGCATTGTCACTGGAAATTGAAGTTTATCTATCTTGATGCCAAACTTAATGTAAGACCAATGCATAACCTATGAAGGCATTTCAGATTTTAGTTTGTACTTGAAACTCTAATGTTAGTTTCTCCAAAATGGCTACCAAAGATAACTAGTTAAAAGCTTTATTGTTGACAAAATTCTTGATGTTCTTCTAATGGAAGCTGTTATTTCCATTGATTCCAACTTTGTTTTCTGCTAGGCTTATCATAAACTAAGCTATTTCTAGAAGTTTTTGTCCAGTAACTTCTGTGCCATCCATTCTTTCTAACCTCATAAAACTGATCATTAATGTAGTTCTATTTTTAAAAGACATACATATGCACACTTACTTGCCTACATTAAGGGGCTATACAAGATTGCAAAGACAGGAACCCTATCAGGGGAAGAAGGTATATGTTCTGTATTTGTTCATCCACAAATACTTTCTTCCATGCTATTGCAGATGTATACATATCTGCTATTTTGGCACAAAGTAAACAATTTTAAAAAGTAATGTCTTCATACTATTTTCCTCCTTGTGTATTATTAAGTTTTTAATTTTTATATGCTGCTGTTTGGCTGCCAGATTTACTTCTGTCCAGTTACTGCAGTAGGTAATGCAAAGCACATGTAATCTCACTTTAAGGTCTTATGGAATCTTCTCACAGGAGTATTTATAATACAATGAATTCAATAGTATAATAGAAAAAAATATTGTCAATGTAAAATGCCTTCTAGGCGTCTGATTTTATTTGGAATGGACTCACTGGGCTCCTGAGCAGAAATTGAATACAGATTAACACTAGGTGAGCAAAAGTTTGAAAACAGCTTGTAAATGTGTTTATTCTTCAGCTCTTGGCTACTAAACTAATACATCTCATTTACAAAATATTTGTTATTTATAAAGTTTAACCTACATTTAGGGACTGGTTGTGCTATAAATATTTGAATTTGGCTAATCATTAAGCTGTTAGGTTATTTAGTTTTCTAATTGATTTGTTTTCTTGAAAACTCAATAGGAAGTCAAGAAGTGCTGCTAAATAGCAGGTACTTCAACAGTAAACTGAACAGTGTACTCTTAAATTAACTTCAGGGAAACTTTAATGGCATTTGATAACTCTATAAATGATACTCTGCCGAAGATTAATCAGAACTGATACTAAAGGAGGTACTACTTTACGGCATCCAGCTGGAATTGCATGATTTGATCCTGTCACTTTTAAGTAATTAAGTTCAAAATTAATTTATTGAAGAAAAACTTCTTTTTCATTTTACCCACATCTCTTGATTTCTTTTGAAGATTAGGAGATTCTTATATTTTATTCTGGTTCAAAATAAGTTCCAAAGCATTTATGTAGTTTTTTTTTCTTTTCTTTTAAATGGTCATATCCAGATGGTGCCAAAAGGTAATGGTTGTTGTTTTTTTAAAAGAAAATTTAGACACCACCCTACCTCCGGACAGTTTTAAGCTGTGTAAAAAGTAAATATTGGTACTTAAGACAACACTGTTTATAGACCTCAAGTCTTTGGGAAATCAGCAAGCCCAATTTGCTGTGGTACAGGATGCTTGAATAAGCATGTTCTAAATTCCTACCTCACTCTTAATTTTATAAGCACAGCATCTACCTCAAAGTTAGCCTCCAGACATTAGAGGAGAAATTGGGTATTCAGCATGGCAAGAAAACCACCTGAAAGCCAGGTAGGCTTTTTTAGTTCCTGCTCCAAAGAGCAATAACATCCTGGCTGCTTTCTTTTAATATTAGTCCATCTGAACTAAAAATGGACACCTCAGGCAAATCTATTAATCATCTTTCTCTATGACCTTATGTCTAGGGAACAACCCTACCTCTATTTCAATACTTAGCCTAGCTGGTTGGCATAATGAATTACCGTATTTTTCGGTGTATAAGACGCACTCCCCCCCCCGAAAAGTGGGTGGAAATGTCTGTGCATCTTATAGAGCGAATGTTGCCGAAGCCCCGCCCACCTGCTGGCCCCCACCCTATGGCCTCTGCCTCCCAGCAATTTGCCTCCTTGCAGCAAACCCTGGTCAACTTCAGCACAGCCTGATTTAGCACGAGCAGCTGATTGGCAGTTGGATCTGCCTCCCGGAATACCGCCTATCAGCTGTTCCAGGCTGCGGTGATCGCCACCGCCCATCAGCGCTGTCGCTGCCCATCGCTGCCACCACCTATTGCTGCCTCCGTGTGCCCCATTTTCAACCTCTGCGCCCCATTTTGGCCCATTCCAGGTGGTGGGGAACGGGCCAAAAATGGGGCATGTGGAGGCGGCAATAGGTGGCAGCAGCGATGGGCAGCGACATGGGTGGTGGCGATCCCCACAGCCTGGAACAGCTGATAGGCGGTCTTCCGGGAGGCCAAGCCAATCAGCTGCTTGTGCTAAATTAGGCTGTGCTGAAGCTGACCAGTCTGTTTGCTATTTGCTGCAAGGAGGCAAATTGCTGGGAGGCAGAGGCAGATTTTTTTTTCCCCTCCTAGTCAGGAGTGTCTTATAGTCCAAAAAATACGGTAACTCTAGTTACAGAATCACTGTAGGTTATAGGCCTTCTCTCTGACAAAAAGAAATACATTGCATTTATAGCAAGTTGATAAAAAAGCCATCTTCTGGAGATCTGGAAATGCCTGCTTAATTGTCCAAAGCAGTTGAGTCTATGAAAGGAAATAATAATATTCTCCTATATTAACATACAGTGAAAGGAGATTTAGGGTTCTTACATTGATGTTTTGTTTTACAAATTTTCATTTAGCAGCTTATTTAGGCAGAGAAAAAGGATTCTCACCCAAATCAGTTTAAATTGGATTATTTCATCCATTGTTTCCCACATGCTGCAAAGATACAATGAAAGCACACTGTGGACACCTTGTGGATTATCACCATTTCCTCAATCTTGCTTATAAGTAGAGTTGGAGAAATGGGCACAGAAAACTATTTAGAATTAGTTGAGTTTGAATGGAAGAAGTCTTTTGGGGATTCCTTTAAGTGGTTTTACAGCATGACAAACATTAGGTCAATTTCCCCCTCCCCCTCCCACACCACCACCACCCTCAAGTAATGATTCTTCAGGAAAAGTTTTTAAAAAATGTTTGTGTATCTGCATGGTCTTAGACCGCTTCAATGATTGTATCAACTTACAAACTCAGGTTGATTTTTTTTTTTTTTGTGGGAAGCTCCTTTCTTCAGAGCTTTGGTCACTGAATGTTTAGTGTACGTAGTAGGGTGTGGTATTCTTTAAATCACCAAACCTGTAAGTTCTTTTTGTAGCATTATAGATTTCTTAAGTCCATGTAGCTTCTTTCCCAGGGGAGATCTTGTTTGTAGCCTCCCTTCATATATATATATATATATTTTAAATAGGTTATGTAATGTGTGTTCACTCATACAAACTGATGGCTTTTCCTACTTTGCATGTGATATTCCTTGTATTGTGCCTCACCTATTACATATCTGTTTATATAGTGCTAATCCTCCCCCCTCCTTTTTGTTTTAAAGTAGCAGTAGTATGACATGCATTTCGGATTATTTTCTTGAAAAAAGAATTTCCTGTATTTTTCCGTGCCTAAGCCCTGTGGTTGGTCCAAGACCAAAAAAATTTAAAAAATCAGCATAGAAACTCTGCGGACCAAATCCTCCATTGATTAGTCTTAACATAAATCCATTTTCATTTTTCTCCCATTTTTTTAAAAATGGGAACTACTTAAGATTCTGCCTAGCTTTGGAAAATACACTATTTTTTAAAGCAAGTTGAATTTTTAGTGGTTCACATACTGCCAAACACACATTGGATTTATTAGAAGAAAACATAGAATCTTATAGAGCCCCTTCTATGTATTATTGCTGGATTGGCCAAAGTTATTTTCTCAATTGAAAGCTGTTAATTTTTAAAATTTGGTCATTCCAATTATTGCTGTTGGATTGCAGAGTGATATGAGAAAGGTGAGGCACAAGCTTTATTTGGACAAGCTAAAATGTTAGAACTTGTGGGTTTTTTTCAAATGGAGGCTTCTGAATGTATCTTTGTGGTCCATGGAGAAGGCTGAAGGATGTAGCAAGGAGACGATGTATCAGCTACTAGCAGCCTTAAAACTAAGTCATGGTCTCCATGGACTTTAAAAATGTTTCTATGCAGTTTATTTTATTTTTGTTTAATTAAATAAATGTGAGTTTCACTTCAAATGTGGTTTGTCTTTTTTCCCCCCCTCCAAAAATAGTTGCCCATATCTTTTCACATCTGTGTGGAGATCGGTAACACCTGTTTCTTTCCCTATTAATACTTTTATTCATATATTACATTACCTGATATAACTTAACAAATTACAGCCCTTTTTAATTTGAATTATTTGTACCTCTATTGTGAAGCTGCAATTACATGACGTTGTAACGACAAAGTGACAAATGTTTGCTTTTTATAGTCAAAGATGTGCTTAAGTACCATCAGTAACATATTTTTGTCATAAAGTTTTGACAAGAAGTCAAAAATTGTATGTAACTAGACTGAATTTCAACAGATCAGTAGGGGCTTGCATGACATAGAACATTTTCTATTTTAAATCATCACGTTCTGGAAGTTTTGCCAAACCATTTTGGATCAGCTGTGGCTCTGGGTTTTGGGTGAAGGAGAACCTGCCACTTTATGGACTGGTAGGGTAAAGCTAATATATGTTTTTCTCCTACAACCCTTGTCCCTAGTCGTCTTAGCACTTCTGTAGCTGTTGCTGTCTGTTTTTTCCTCATTCTTGACCTAAGCAATTAACAAGGCTCACTGTCTTGGGCAACATTTTTAATACGCTCAAAAGTTGTTTCCATGAACCAGCAGAGCATTTAGATTTCCTACGATTCTGAGATGATTCAAGAATGCTATTTCTGCTGATTTTTACTTGGTAACATTGCAGAAGATTCAGTTCTGACAAGGATAGATCCAATACAATGAAAAATCAATTATTATTATTTGCAAAATCCCAAGTTATTTTTAATAGTGCCAAATTTTGGCTTTATTATTTTTACATGCCAGTCACCAAGAGTCAAAAACTCATTTTCAGGGAGTTGCCGCCATATAAGTAGCCCTAAATTTATGACTGTTCAATAAACAATAGTGCAAAGTTATAAACAACAAACAACGGTGCAAAGTTGGAAAAGGTGATCCATTCTCAGTCGTAACTATTGCACCATCCGCGCAATCATATGATCACAATTCAGGTGCTTGACAACTAGCTCACACATCGGTTGCAACATTTTTCAGTCACATTGCTATTTGTGATCTTCCTAGCTGGCTTGACAAGTAATGTCAATTGGGGAAGCCCGATTTACACATGATGCATTTAATGACCACAGTAAAGATGGTTATAAAATTGGGTTTGGTCATGTGATGACTCAATGACTGCACTATTTAGTAACCAAAAATCCAATCCCAATTGTGGTTGTAAGTTGAGGGCTATCTTTATTGTAATATAACTATACTTGCTTCAGTTGTGCAATGACTCCCTCAAACTAACCTTAATTCTTTCACAGAAAAATCCAAGCAGTTTTCTTGGGGACAATGCAAAAATGCCATACAATTTTGAATGGATAAAAGAGATTCACAGGAAAAGTACCAATAAACATCATAAGTAACGATTTGAACAAAATAAAATGAGTCTTAAGTCTTTCTATAGATTTTATTTTATAATTAAAAAAAAACCTTAATGTATGATATATGCAGTTAAAACAATTTTTCAAAATTACAAAACAAATCTTAAGTGCTCCCTCAAAAGGGCCATTCTATTTATAGAGGTTCACTTCCTCTGAACAGTGGTGAATGTTGGCATCTGAATAGGCTGAACCAAGTGGGGAGGTTGGAATACAGGTTTCTTTCGTATTTCAGAGAGCATTTTCACTGAAGGGAGAAGCTGGTTTCTTTTGATGATTTGCAATGCCAGTTGAGTATTGCCTAAAACAATTTCAAAATTTATTAAGATCTGATATGTGACAAGTCTATGAAACATCAGGCTCACTTCACAAAATTCAACTGCCAGTAAAATTTTGAAATTGCAGAGGGAAACATTTTTTCCTCCATAGATACACCTGCTTTATTTAAAAGGAACCATTGCCTCAAAATATGAATATGTCACTATTACCTCTTTTCAATTTGTAGAGATACAAATAGACTTCACAGGGTTATTGTGTGGAAAATAGGAGAAAGGTGTATGGGATTCATGCTTTGAGTTATTTATGAAAATAATGAAGTGGAATATAAATAAATGAATAAATAAACATGGATAAAAATACACCTCCTAGTCTTCAGTTTATAAACTTACTTTAGAATCATATGTGCTTGATTACTAACTCATTAATCTCCTAGACAAGAGGTTACAGGCCTACATATGCAAATAACAATAATTCTAAGATTAAATAGAAGACCCTCCAGACAAAGTTAGACTTAAACTTTTATTATTACAAAATGACTTCAAATTGAAGTGCCAAGAGGAATCAAGTTTCTTCAAAATCAATTTAAGATTCTTTATCTACTGCATAGGAACTCTACTAAAGAATTTTTAAAGAACTATTTATCTATCTGACATCAAGCAAAAAAAAAAATTGCAATAACAAGATCTATTGTTAAATGAATTTAAAGCAAATAAATCACAACTATAATCCAATTGTGAATTTAGTATAAAAGATTAAAACAATTCACAATTAACTAGCTCTAATGGAACAAAATGAGTACCTTAATATATGAATCCTACTCAAATTTTATCAAACCTAAATATTTTGAAAAAAGCACCTAATCAAGCAAATTGTTGATTTGCCAACTATGAAATGGCCAAGACCAAAGAATTATTACTTCTATTTGGTACTGAATTAGAAACGCAAACTAGACAAGGATATCATGGAGCAATTTTTTAAATATAATTCAAGATTATATAGTAAACAGAGATTTGATCCAGAAAGATTAAGGAATACTTGAATATATTAAAATTTATAGATGAACAAAAATGAAATTCTTAACACGTAACCAAACATAAAAAACTATGGAAGCAATCAGAAAACAGAAATTAACATTTCCACAATATACTACAAGTGTTTCCAAGAAATGTTGATTAGATCACTATCCTAGGTAATTAATGAAGTCAAGAACTCCCTATGTTATGGAAAGAAGCTTTCATTTCTCTGATCTACAAGGAAAGAAAATGACAACTATTCAGAATCGTATAGATGTACTTCATTAAAGAATACAGACCGCAATACTTGCAAAAAGAGGTTTTTAAAAACCGAATTAATACTTTTTGGTCAGACTGGATTTGTCCCAAAGAAATAGATGACAGGCAATGTCAGCTGTATCTTGAATGTTATTGATAAAATGAGAGGGCAACTATAATCTTTCTTGATGCAATGTAAGCTTTTGATAATCTGGAATCGTCTTTCATGCTTAACAACTCTGAGGAAGATGAATTGTGGTTCCAAATTATTTAAATGGACAGTTTTAATAAAGAACAAGAAGTCAACGTTAATTGTAAATGCTTTTCATCACAAAACTATATCATAACGGTGAAATATGAACCAGAAACTGACTAAGACTAAATTAAATGGGTGCTGAATTTAGATTCAAGAATTGTTATGCAATAAAGGAATTTTGATGAAGAAAAATACTGTAAAATACACATTAGATCTATTAAAATTACAGCTGGTACATTATTCCAGTAGGGGACCGCAGAGGATGAGATAGATAGATAGTGTCATCGATGCAATGAGCATGAATATGGGTGAACTCTCAGAGACAGTGGAGGGCAGAGAACTCTATCATGCTATGGTCCCTGGGGTTGTGAAGAGTCAGACATTATTTAGTGACTGAACAACAACAAATATGTATATATATAAATGAAACTGGCTGTGACACACACTTTTGATCCCATTGGTTTCTGTGAGATCCAAGTACAAGTACCTTATGGTATAAGCCTATACTGATCCACTCAGAAATAATTTTTATTTCTTTTAGTGAGACTTCTCTAGTAAAGGAATATAACTACAATGGAGAATCCAAGCTTATGGGACCGAAACATCTTTTGACAACCCAGAGGCAGTCATTAGCAATCGAATCCTCTATTTTTTGGGGGGGAAATTATTTAGTTGGTATATACGATGCCTACTATTCAATAGTCTGGATAAAACAACCCAGTGAACTTCTAGAAAGCTACCAATCAATAGATAGCATAGGATTATACTATAAGGTACTTGTACTTGGATCACACAGAAACCAATGGGATGAAAAGTATGTGTCCCAGCCAGCTGGTCTTTAAGGTAGTTTCAAAAGGATTCGCAGGGCAACTGAGAAGTAATGCTGAAAGAGTTGCCATATGGATAATTATTATTATTTGGTCATTTTATTACTTGGTTGATTTCATTGGGGGGGGAATAGACAGTGCCCAAACCGGAATGCACGTGCATGCGCGTGCATGTGCGCGCATCGGAGCACCGGAAACCCGAAGACCAGCTGGCCGGTGCGCATGTGTGCGCCGGCCAGCTGGTCTTTGGGTTTCCAGCACGCGTATGTGTGCCGGCCAGCTGGTCTTCGCGCGCTTCAGGAAACCCGAAGACCAGCTCGCCGGCGGGCATATGCCTGTTTTTTGGCCGTTTTCCGGCATCCGCGAAGACCAGCTGGCCGGCACGCATGAAACCAGAAGAGCAGCTGGTGACGGTCTGCGTGCCCACAGAGAGGGCTCTGCATACCACCTCTGGCATGCATGCCATAGGTTCGCCATCATGGTACTATAGCATGCAAGGTTCCCCTGTCCTCCACTGTCTCCCACAGTTTGCCGAAATTCATGTTCATTGAGTCGATGACACTATCTAAACATCCTTCCTTGGGCCTTTGACATACAGTCATGCCAGCCACATGACCACTGAATCATTTTTGGACAATGCTGGCTCTTTGGCTGTGAATCGGAGATAAGTACCACTCTCTAGAATCAGACCCGACTGGGAGTGGAAGCCTTTACCTTTATTGATTACTAAAATGCACAGCTCATTTTATAAAAATTGTTGAAAATGCAATGATCTCATTCTCATTTTTCCGTATTTGGTGGCTTTATTATAAAGTTCAACAATTTTGGAAAATGATTTGCATTAGAAACAAATTTGAAAAATAGAATTTCTTTCCAATCTCTTTTTATATTAAATATGGCTACATGTGACATTCTCACCAAGTATACTGAACTAAGCCTATATGTAATTAACTGCAATCTCCTATTGGAGGATACTTAGAATTCCTTCTGCAGAAAAATGGCTAATTAATCTCTTTGTAAGACTCGATGTCCAAAATAATTTCATTATTTCAAAATCTGATACAGAATTTATTCCAACTTGAAAACCATATTTAGATTACAAGACTATTTACAAGTTTGTAGAAAACAAAAAATTGGTTTTCTCTTGACACCAAGTCTTTAATTACCTGGATAGAAATTACTATAATTCTTAATCTCCTTTTATGATATATACTGTGTTGATTGCTACTACTGCTACTCGTATATTATTGGATATATTGGATTTTATTAATGACTTGTAGTTTATTCAGTTATCTAAACCCAATTAATGAAACCATGAAAATCCTAACCTAACCTAATTCCTGTAAACTCCCTATTTATCTATTCTGTGTTTTAGTTTTAGTTTTATTATGTTCCTTTTTTGCGTGTCTTTCTTCTTTCCCCTTTCCTTCATTTCTTAAAAATGCTTCATAAAAAATATAATTAAAAAAGAGCAAATGTTTACCGTTCTGAAGCTCAAGATATACAGCCAGTAAGATAGCTTCTGGTGGAATCTCTTTTGGATGAATTAGTGAGGCAGCCTTGTATCAATACCAAAAAGGAAATAAGAGGTAAATTAATATATTTTTAACAAAAGAATACAGTATGCCTCTGATGCAACAAAAAATATTTTATATCAGATTTCATCCCCTCCCAAACAAGTTGTTAAAGCAAAATATATAATTAATATGATTACATCATTTGTATTAATCTACATCATCGATGCTTACATAAATTGACACAAAGATGCAGTTGGACATCTCTTCCTTCTAAATCATCTTTTAAATTAAGTAACTTTAAGAAAATGTTTAAACAGACCATTTCTAAGCTGTAATGAGATTTTCCCAAACACATAATATGTTCAACAGGAAACACTGTTCAAGTTTTCTAACTTACAAATTATAATAGTATTTCTTTGGTTTGGTCTCTGGGACTTGCACCGAGGACAACACATATTTGCAGAAATCTGCAGAGAATGCTTAACTTCCACGGTTGAGGAAAGGGTCCTGCCTTCCAACTTGTTAGGATCAAATATTGCTCCAGTGAAAACAGCAAAGGTGATTCTATATCTTGCTTTAATATTGCAGTTGGCCATATTTTAACAGTTTTTTCCCAAAATTAAGTAAGAAACCATTTTTTTAACCTGATGCAGACATTTCCGCGCTTTGTCATACTCGCTTCTTAAGCAGTAGGCACTTCCTAGATTGAACAGCATCATGGTTCGTGCAGATGTAACAGAACTGGGATAACATTGGGGTACTTGCTTGCCAGCTAGATTAAAATTAATACAGAATGCCATTGTTAAATTACAGTTGGTCAAAAATGTATTTTATTTATTTATTAATCACATTTACAGTAAATGACCTCCCATCTCATAGAAAATAACTCTATGTGAGAAAGGGGAATAAATGTACAGACTAATCAACAGTCAGAAATAGAAGAGTAATCTAGCAGAAAATATTAGCTTCTCAAAAAATGCAGATAGCTTTTTAAACTGTAGCTAAACTGATAAGTAGATTCCCTCAGTGAATGTTAACAATATGAAGAAGAAACATCTCTCAACATTTGGATCATCTGTACGGGCTATAGATGACCAAATATTCTTATGTTTTGTATTTGTAGAAACAGTTTTAACTCCATTTTAATATTTAAAAACTTAATTAAACTGCATTTGTAAATGCAAAAAGCTATTTAAAAGGTGGAATGTCTAAATCTGAAGTGATTATTAGTAAGTGTTGATAACTTTATGAAACCCACTGATAAAATGCTGTGATCTGTAGTCACTCTAAGTAAACTGGATACGAAGGTAATTTTTCAATTACTTCACACTATGCAATAAACAGGAAGTTTACAGAAGTGCACAAACTTACATGATTCCATGGCTTCATTTTCTCCTTTATCAGACCCTAAAGAGAAACCAAACCAGAAGGTAGAATAAGCATTAAAAGAATAATGTTAACAAAAATGTAATCTGGGTTGAGGGGCTAACTATTAATTTGAAGAAAAAAATGAAACCAAAGCAACCAAAGTAATCACTTGTAGAATGCATAATATTTAAGATATGATGCATATCCAAATCCATTAATATTGTGTGTGTGTGTGTGTGTGTTAGTGTGTATGTGTCAGAGTAATAAGGATTTAATAGCTGCCAGCTGATGTAAAGCTGATGCAACTGTAAAGCTGATGCAATGTAAGGCTGATGCAATGAAGATGAATCATCATTGGTATTGCCAGTTTAAGACTACGAAGGGGTCCACAAAGGTTTTTACCTCTTTAAGAGGTGTTTATATAAAGCAGCCAGGAGAGGGCATATTCTCTCTCATGTCCGATATCCACTGCTGTGTTCTCCGTGAAGGGATAAGAAGTAGATTGATTGCTTGTCAAGTATTTGCCTACCACGTATAGTTCTGGATATATCTTGTATATAAACCACTGTTAAATGTCTAAGGTCTGTGTGCTGTGTTTTGCTCCTGGGTTGTCTCATAATAGTAGTCACACTGCAAACACTCTGACAGTATGCATTTAATCAAGCACAAACAACCAAGTTCAAACTATCCTACTTCAGACATATTATGCAAAGACCCAGCTCTCTGGAAAAAGATGTAATGCTAGAAAAGGTGGAAGGAAAGAGGATGACCAGTAACAAGGTGGAAGGATTCAGTTACTGTCAGGATGGATAAAAATCGATGATTTTTTAAAAATTTAAATTGGTTTTTTAAAATTTTTTTATCAAATTCATTTTAATAAAATGCTTTTGGAGTAAAAATCTTATCTAAAGATAGTTTTCTATTTAAGATACATTAATAATTTAGTTTATTCAGTATGAAACGGAGCTTAATTATGTAGCATGAGGCTGTATATTCTGCAATATTTACATTTTTGGTAAACTCATTCAATGAATCCAAGCTCTGCAAGCTGAGATAACATGCACTGCATTGATGCATTCACACAATTTCACAGTAACCATGAGATCAATCATAAAACAAAGTTCAGGAATATTCCTTTATCCCATTGTTTTGCAAATCTATGTACACTACAAACTCTATGATTGTTTGAAGAGAAATGCATCTGTACCACCAGGCTCTAAGTATGAGGAGGAAGGGCAAGCAGTAAAAATGAAAGTGAAACTTAAGCAGCTTATAAATATAATATTAAAGAGCGGAGACTTCCGGTTGGCGTCACGTTGGAGAGGGCATGCCGATGAAAACCTCGTAAGGCTTGCTCGGCTTTTTGTATAATCGTGGCCGTGTTAGGCAAGGAACGCTCGTGAAAAGAGCACCGGTGGAGAGGGGAAGCCTCGGAGCCCCAGAGGGAGAAAGGCGATCTCCTGCACGGGCGAGAGGCGCCTTCAGATCGTGTGCGAAAGGGACCGGCCTGTTAATGGCCGGTCGGAAGACGTGACAGCCAGCTGTTTTAGAAGGAAGCGGAGAAGAATTAGCAGCAAACGTATTTGAACTGGGAGAAAAGAAAAGGAGACCTGTTTGGTGAGAAAATAGCCTGAAGGAATGTAAGCACGAAAGCGAAAGCGGGTGCGGACTGAGGACGTGACAGCCAAGAAGGAAGCGGAGAAGAATTAGCAGCAAACGTATTTGAACTGGGAGAAAAGAAAAGGAGACCTGTTTGGTGAGAAAATAGCCTGAAGGAATGTAAGCACGAAAGCGAAAGCGGGTGCGGGGGTGCGGA
>QLTV01003653.1:241604-299766 GCA_003457575.1 Thermophis baileyi
TGTGTTTTTTTTTATTATTATTGTTTGATTGTAGTTTTGTTTGTGTATTTATGTATATATGTGATTATGTACATATGTATATACACATTATATGTTTGTTCCTTTTTTAATACTTTTCAATAAAAATTAAATTAAAAAAAAAAAAATATTAAAGAGCACCTGTCATTTCAGATCCATCATGGCAGCGCCTGTTAGCGGGCATCCACTCATCTTCTGCCCACCATGTCCCTCACCTTGTTGTGTCACTGCCGCATCACCAACCATCCCATTAAAGTGAATNAAATTAAATTAAAAAAAAAAATATTAAAGAGCACCTGTCATTTCAGATCCATCATGGCAGCGCCTGTTAGCGGGCATCCACTCATCTTCTGCCCACCATGTCCCTCACCTTGTTGTGTCACTGCCGCATCACCAACCATCCCATTAAAGTGAATGGGACTGTCGGTGAGTCAACAGCGGGTCAGAGAAGGAGCCGCTGTGGGACAGAGATGACAGTTGCTCTTTAAAAATTATGATTTAAATCAAGTTGATTTAAATCAAATCCACCCTGGTTACTGTGGCTATGGGGATGCCATTGGAAGAGCTGAAAGGCCAGTTTAAGGATAGATCATCATGGAGGATATACATCCATGTGGTCACTAGTGACTGATAGCAACACAATTTAACAGCTGCTGCCCTCTCCTCTTCCCAGTCGAGCCTTTGATTCTTCTACCTTTCCAGAGCCATGATTGGTGGAATGAGATGATAGATGTATCTAGCTAGCCATAATCTTCAATATGGAGGGCATGAAGAAGCTCTAAAAATAAACTTTGATTTAAAGTGAGAAGGCAGTAATAATTTAATAGATGTGCAGTATTATCAGGACTAGGATATACCGAGTTTTACTTGTGAGAATTAATTTAAATTAACTAAATAAACATGTAGACTTTATCAAGAGGTTAGAAGGGAGATGAATCATAAGGAAGGTAACTGAAAAACTGAAAAGAGGGAAACTCTTCCAGTATTTTCTCTACAACTATAGCACAGTATGGGTGGCAAACTAGAAGGTTCAGTTTTGGGATATGGCTCTGGTTCTGTGGAATACTCTTTGCTTACAAATAAGATTAACATTTTCCAATTTAGACTTTAGAAGGAGGCAAAGATGGAATGGTTATTGTTGTTTCTGGATTGATGTCAGTGTTAAGTACTGTAGATTTAATATTAATACTTGTAAATTAATTGATTTACATGGATGTATTTAACTGAATTTGTATTGTGAATCTTTTAATTATCAGTTCTAAACTGCAGTGTGTCCTTCAGAGATTTAACAGCATGGAAATAGGATAAATAAATGACTATTAAAATAAGATGCAGAGTAGGGACTGCCCAAAGCATTTAGCCAGATATTCACCAATGAAGCTCCAGCGGCAGCATATGTCCCTTCTAGTAAAACTTATTTGTCAGAACAGTCCTTTCTCTGCTGCAGTATAAATACACTGTGTGCACAATTATTAGGCAAGTGAGTATTTTGATCATATCATCATTTAAATGCATATTTCCCACCTCCAAGCTGTATAAACCTGAATGCTTAGTGGATATAAGTATATCAGGTGATGTGTTTTTGTGTAATGAGGGAGGGTATGGCCTAAGGAGATCAATAACCTATATCAAGGTGTGCATAATTAATAGGCAGCTTCTTTTCCTCAGGCAAAATGGTCCAAAAAAGAGAGTTAACGACTCTGAAAAGTCAAAAATTGTAAAAGGTCTTTCAGAGGGATGCAGCACACTTGAAATTGCTAAGATATTGGAGCGTGATCACAGAACCATCAAACGTTTTGTTGCAAATAGTCAACAGGGTTACAAGAAACATGATGAGGAAAAAAAGATGGACATAAACTGCCAAAGATTTGAGAAGAATCAAACGTGAAGCTACCAGGAATCCATTATCCTCCAGAATTGCAACCTACCTGAAGTGCCCAGAATTACAAGGTGTTCAGTGCTCAGAGACATGGCCAAGATAAGGCTGAAATCCGACCACCACTGAACAAGACACATAAGTTGAAACGGCAAGATGGGCCAAGAAATAGATTTTCAAATGTTTCATGGATTGATGAGAGTGACTGTTGACGGATGGATGAGCCCGTGACTGGATCAGTAATGGACACAGAGCTCCACTTCAACTCAAGACGCCAGCAAGGTGGAGGTGATGTACTGGTATGGGCTGGTATTATTAAAGATGAGCTAATGGATCTTTTCGGGTTGAAGATGGACTCAAAATCAACTCCCAAACCTGCTGCCAGTTTTTAGAAGAACTTTCTTCAAGCAATGGTACAGGAAGAAGTCTGCATCTTTCAAAAAGATCATGATTTTTATGCCAGACAATGCTCCATTGCATGCATCGAAGTACTCCACTGTAAAAGCCTTAAAGATGAAAGAATAATGACATGGCCCCTTTCCTCACCTGACCTAAACCCTATTGAGAATTTGTGGGCCCTTCTTAAATGGGAGATTTACAGTGAAGGAAAACAGTACACCTCTCTGAATAGGGAGGCTGTGATTGTTGCTGCACAAAAAGTTGATTGTCAACAGATCAAGAAACTGACAGACTCCATGAATGGAAGACTTATGACTGTTATTGAAAAGAAGGGTGGCTACATTGGTCACTGATTTTTTTTTTAAATATCAGAAATGTTTATTGGTAGATTTTGAGTTGTTTCTTTATTATTCTCATTTTAACAGATGCAAATAAACAAGTGAGATGGCAAATTCTTATTTTTCATTTAGTTGCATAATAATTCTGCACACTAATAGTTACCCAATAATTGTGCATATATAGATATTCTCCTAAGAAAGCCTTTATTTTCTTAAATATTCAGGTTTGAGGTTTATTAACATTTTGGATTGACCGAGAGCACTGTACTTGTTCAATAATCAAATTAATCCTCCAAAATACAACTTGCTTAACAATTGTACACAGTGCAGCTTTTCAGATCCTGAGCTAAGGGCTTAAATAAGTGCTGCTTTCTGCCACTACTCCATCCAACAGGAGAGACATGATCAGCTTGTTCTTATATTGGTAATTCAGAACTGAATTGAAGACATGAACTTCCATCATTAAGTAAGGCAATCATTGAGTGAATCATGCCCGACTTTGCAACCTTTTTTAATGTGGTCATTAAGCAAATCACATAGTTGCTAAGTGAATCTGACTTCCCCCATTGACTTTAGTTGTTGGATGCTGATCAGTTGCAAATGGCAATCACGTAACTCCAGGATAATGCAACTATTGTAAATACATGCAGGATTAATTCTGATCCCATGACTATGGGGAGGCTGTGGTGGTCACAGTTGTAAGGACCAGTCATAAGTCATTTTTTTCAATGCCATTGTAAATATGAGCCAACATTAAACAAATGGCTATTAAGTCAAGAGCTACTTGCATTGATTGGCTAGATTGGAAGTCAAGGATTACTTGCATGGATAGATTGGAAGAAGTCTCAAAACAGCAATGTCTTCCATTTGCAACAATCACAGCACTAGGAACAGCAAGAATGCTTAAAACAACTTGAAGCAACCAATCATTGCTTTTTGTTTTATGCTTGGAACAAACTTTCACAATGTGGCTAATTCGTTTCATATTTAAAATATGAGCACAAAAAATTCTAATTTGGAACATTTTGCACATCTCTAATTTGAAGAATTGCAGATCAATTTTCTCTTATATACATTTATATATTTTTATAGGATGCCTACATTAGAATTACAAGCTGATCACATTAATTTCTATCTAATTTGGTATTTAACAAACATGAACTTAATCTAAAGAAGGCAATATTTATTCTTTAGTGATTGACATGAATGCATTAACTTTAAAAAATATGTAGAAAGAAGCAATGTCTTTTATAATAGTGTGCTACTAAAAGGAGGAACCCTTGCAAGTATCATGGAAAGTCAATTGAAAGCATAACTGATTCTAATAAACTACATATTCATTAACCTTGATCCTGCTCGTTTGAAGAAATTCCCAGGGACACATCAGTGACATTCTCAGGGTTCAAGTGAGTAATAGCATCAGAGATTCTGTCCAGAGAAATAAGGGCCACTGCAGCATACAAATGGCCAAGGAATCTAAAACACCAAAAGCATAGTGAAAAAGATCAGCCTGGTGACAAGGTGCCTCATACAGGTAACTACTGTAACTAATGAAAAACAGAGAAATGTGGATTCTTCTCTTAATAGAAGCTTCACGGTACCTAATCTGGACATCAAATTCAGTAGAAAGAGATAACTGCATAAAATGACAACTGCTCATATATTTAAGGAGTTGTTCCCCACTGTTTCTTGGTCTCCAGCTACTCCTACAAATCTATTCATGACTAGAATAACTGACCACTTTGGTAAAGATCAGCTACCAGTCAAGATATTGTTGTGCTAAATACATTGTTGGGTTTCAAATTCCAAGCCTGATTAGTATTTTTCACTTCCCTCACTGTAAACTCTACTTAACTTTATTGGTAAAATGAAAGAACAAGAAAATAAAAACCAGGGTTATGGAGTTTAAAGGCCCAAAAGGTGTAGAGGTATGAACATTGCATTGTCCTATGTCCACTCTAACCAAACATTTCTTTTTTAAGGATCATCCTACAGCTGAACAGGGTAACACAAACAGCAATCATGGTAAAGGGTGGCTGTCTGAACAAGATACAGACTGGAGCTAGGTGACTATTCCTATGCGGTGCAAAATACTATCTGTCTTTGAATTGGAAACACTGTCTACAATGGTAATAAAACAGCTTCCTATCAAAGCATTTGTTCACTCTCCATTGTTGATTACATTGAAGGCTGTGCCTATATTATATTTAAAGAAATAAAATATCCTATTAATATGTAACAGTAGGGACAAGCATACTTAAGTGATCCTGAGAGTTTGGGCTGCTGAAGAAGTTTATCTGCATGACTCAGAGCCATAAGGTTGTCCCCCAGTGCCAAAGCTACATAAGCACTGCAGGCAAGTATGGAACATCTGGCAGAGAAAAAGAAAGGATATTTAATTTATGTATACATATAGCTATCAGGATGAGTACATTTTAGCATATTTTAAGAAAATTTGCAAAATAAATCATGTTAGATCTGATTTAAGAAATCTGATGTTTTCTAGAGCTTAAACCCTCTAGCCACTAGATAGATAATTACTGCTTTGGGCAGTTTTTAAGCCCACTTTAGCTTCAGTAATAAGTCACATTAATTCATGGCAGGATCGGGAGTTTCTTTATTTCTGGGTCCTGGGAGGCATGTTATTTAATTATACATGAGCAACATGAGAAGCTTCTCCATTGCACCTTCCCCATTTCCTTTGTACCATACCCAGATATCATTTCAAATCTCATTCTTGAAAAGCTTGCCATGGAAAGGAGGCATGCAGTAGTTGCAGTTACACAAAGGAATAGGATATGGGCTATGTATTAGGGGCTAATCGTTCCTGTAGATAAATTCAATGGAAACCAAGCCATAAAGATTTTGCAATGAATTGATTCCAAACATATCAAGTTCACACTGATTTTCATACGCAGACACATTTCTTTGTAGACTTTTTGTGGTATTTTATATCAATAGACCCATTATTATGCCAGATATATTCTGCAGGAACAGATACATAAATCAAGTAAGCTACAGTATATATTATTTTCTCAGTCTTCCTTTCCTACTGTCCAGAAATAATCAAAGAATCATAGAATCATAGGCTGTTTGCAATCCAAATGTTATGCCCCAAGAGTCCATACAAAAGCAGTTGGTACATTCCAATGGCTCTCTGCCTCCTCACCCTAACCAATTCTGACCGAAGAAGCTGCTTGGATGGGCAGTGAAACATCTAAAACCAATAAAAAATAAGTCCAGTTGCCATGACATACCTTTTAGACTTCTATGAACTTAACATAATGCTTATTAAGCATAGCATAATACTATGGAAGTAATTGCAACATAAATGTTATAAATGAATAACCATTAGCTTTCCCTCATAAAGATACAGCATATCATTTATTTGATAAAATATTAATATTTCTCTTTTGTAAAAATTTTCTAGTCACAAAGGTTTTTTTGGGTTTTGAAAACACTCATTAGTATTCAATGGGACTAAATAATGGAGGAATTAAATTCCTCCAAACAGGAAAGCTCATACATGACAATAAAAATCTCTGAAAACCCTGAAGATATTGGAGTATATCTGAGATTTTGTTTGTCATTATTCATATAGCACATTGAAAAGGGATCTGCAGCAATAAATATGAACTGTATCAAAGAGAAGAACTAGGAAACCACAAACTAGAAGTTTGTGACTAGGCTTTCTAACTGCAGATTTAGCATTCTCCAAACAAGCCTTCAGATGGTTGGGACTGTAGCATTTCGAGTTACCATGGGTACAGTTAAATCATAACTTGCCCTCCTGCTTATTTTCAATCAAGAATGACAATCTCACTGCAATTATGTGTACTCATTGAACAAAGACCAGCTGTACAATATAAAACAAACTAAAATGTAATTATCTTTTTGTCATTTCTTCATAATACATGAAAGATAGAAGTTCATTTTTTTAAAAAAAGGTACTTCATATTATCACTATTTATCAGAAACTAATTGTATGCTTTTTAGCTCATTCTGGATGGATGAAAGAACTTACCTTAGGTTTTCTAATTCCTGCTTTCTCAAGGGAGAAGATGGTGGAGCAGGAATAAATTTGTCTCCTTCATGACTTTTACTACTGAAATAAAGACACCATGAGTAGTATCTTAAGGATCAACATAACAAGTTCAGCACTTTCTAGTTACTAAGGAAACCCAAATTAAGCATGTTTAAAGAGGAATAAAAAAGGATTAGATTCATGATCACAGTAAAAAAGATGCAATAGCTTTTAAAAATGCATTTTAATAGAAAAATATTTTAAAAAATTAATATCACAGTAGCCACTTTGTAGAAAACTAGAATTCAATTATTTATATTCCTTGCAATCCCTTAAAATAGAATAAGTCTACTATATATGCATCAAAAAATCTATACAAAAAAACCCCAATACAATTTTGAATATGTATAAATATATATTTTAAGTCTAAGTAAGCAAAAGTAAGCTATATTTTTACTTTACTTCAAGTCTGTAAGCGAAAGTAAGCTATATTTTAAGTCTAAGTAAGCGAAAATTAAATATATACAATAAACATTTATATCCAAAAACATTCTTCTACAGATGTAAAATAGATTAATGATTCTTCATAATTTTTGTTACTGTCACACTTTTAAATATCATCCAAAGATATACAGTATTTTAATTTTTCAGTGAATGATGATCCTATGTGATAGAAGAATTTCCCCTCTCCTTTGAAGTCAAAAGAGAGATGCCACCAAGTCAATTTAAAATTGAAATGAGTGACAGGATACATTTTAAAATGTTAAATGTCCTAGATAGCTTGTTTAAATTTTTACATATTAAAAACCATTCAGCAGTTTTTTCTCCCAAAACAAAATGGAAAATATGAGATAAAAACAATGTTGATCAACACTGAACTTCTTCATGTCTTTGTTCATAATATACAAACCATCATTCAAGAATTTTTAACAAATTTATGGCACTAAATATCCTGCTAATATTATACTATATTCTACACTACTGCTATGACATTTATGAAATAGCAAAAGGCTTTAAGACCCGACGTGGCACAGTGGTTAGAGTGCAGTACTGCAGGCTACTTCAGCTGACTGCTAGCTGCAGTTCAGCAGTTCAAATCTCACTGGCTCAAGGTTGACTCAGCCTTCCATCCTTCCGAGGTGGGTAAAATGAGGACTCAGATTGTTGGGGGCAATATGCTGACTCTGTGAACCGCTTAGAGAGGGCTGTAAAGCACTGTAAAGCGGTATATAAGTCTAAGTGCTAAGTGCTATTTAAAATGCTGAAGCAATCCCATGCTTTACTAGTGACATAATACCAATATGTGAAGGGAAGAACAGAGAATATGCTTGGGAAAAAATGAATTTTTTAACTAAAATATTTTAATTTTTCAGTTTTTTAAAATTAAAGTTGATGTTGTAGGACTTTGTTTCCAAATTTGGAGCACTGTATTACAACTAGCAGTTTCCCAAGCGATGAAAAGAAAAATTGAACAGATTGCATTCTTCATGCCAGAAAAAGATCTAATGTTGTCTTTGATTGAGGCCCAGCTAGGTGGTTGTACCTAGCAGACATTTGCTGAAAAATTAGGGAGATTGAATCCAGTGAGTTTTTGGATGGGGAACCACTAAGAAATCCCAGGCTGTAGACTAGATTGGGAAATTGGAAAAACATCCCAGAAAAACCAATAACAAATCATTTCTCGACTGTTGCCAAAGAAAACTATAGATGTGTTTATAAAGCTCCCAGGAGCTGAACCTGACATCAAGGATATGTTTTCCACTCTCTTTTATTTTATATAAGCTAGAATTCTTTCTTCAATAACAATTGATCAAAAAAGATAAATTGCTTGTCAATTGTTCACACATTCCCTTTGTAATGGCTTCTTGAGCATACCCTGCATTTATTTTTCATACTGAGAGCACAAAGATTTTTCCTATGTCATCATTCAGTGTTACAGTTGTAATATATTCATTTCAAGACAACTTCTGCTTACTGTTTACGTGCAAAGTAATTTTTTCCCCTCAAACTCTATCCACATTAGTTACCAAACAAGCTACGTCCAATTAATGTCTCACTTACTTGCAAGCTTCATTATTCTCACTTTCATTCCCACTCAGCTGATTACCAGCTTTAGATCCATTTTCTTGCTTTGGCTCCTGCTGATCTTCAGGAAGCAACAGCAAAGCATTTCTTAGACAAATTGCTGCAAACTCCATGCTGGCTACAGGAATAGCTGAAGATTGGCCATCACTTGAAAAGAAAAGAAAAAAAAACAGTGTGTTAATTTTCACACCCCTTTTTTATCCCATTTGTTTGCATTATGTCTATTTCATACAGTGCAATCATCAATATATTATGCTTGTTCTTCAGCTAGTTTGTTACAGAGTCTGACAATGTTTTGAAGTTGAGACACAAGTGATTGGCCCAAGGATATCCTGTGGCTTCTGTGCCTAAGAGAGGACTAGAATTGGTTCTCTTGTATCCCTAGTCAAGCACCTTAATACTACACAACACTGTTTGAAGACAGTTTCAAAATGCATCTACTTTAAAAAAAAATACATTCAAGTCAACTGGAAAATTTACAAAGAAACTGAAAAAGAAATTTTTATATCGGCCAATAATGAAAAAAATGGGTTAATTTATTTGTATCCTGAAAACATATCTCTTTTAAAAAAAATCTTAAATGTACTAAACTAAAAGAGTTTACTAAATCATATAAATGAATTCCACATTCAGAATGTATTCAACTTTTCCAAGTCATAGTCAATTGTAAAGAGTATCCTATTTATACTTCCTATTTATATATTAAAAAAATATTGTGGTAAATATGTTAGGCCTGTTTTTTCCACTTATATTCATTTTTGCAAACATTTACAGCAGGTGTGTCCAACCTATGGCCCATGTGCCACATGTGGCCCTGGACAGGTAGTAATGCAGCCCCACAAGATGATAAACTTTTAACATTATTATGTACCGTATTTTTCGGAGTATAAGACGCACCTTAGTTTTTGGGGAGGAAAATAGGGGGGGAAATCTGCCTACATCTGGCTAGCGTCCTTAGTCTGGTCAGCCTCAGCACATTATTTTATCCCCTGGTTAGGGCTGAAAAAAACCTTCCTCGGAGGGAGTAGCAATGAAAAAAGCCTGCAAAGACTTAGGGCTGGAAAAAACCTTCGGAGGGAGTAGCAATGAAAAAAACAGGCAAAGGGAAGATCGCTTAGCTAGCAAAGCACGGATCGCTTCACTGTTAGCACCACTGTTAGCACCAAGATCGCTTCACTGTTAGGGCTGAAAAAAAAGCTTTGAAAAAGCTACATTCGGAGTATAAGACGCACCCAAATTTTCAGCTTCTTTTAGGGGGGGGAAAGGTGCGTCTTATACTCTGAAAAATACGGTAATTTATATACATTTAACTATATTATGTATTTTATATGTGGCCCAAGACAATTCCTCTTCACTCAAAATGGCCCAGGCAAGCCAAAAGTTGGATACCCATGATTTTGAGCATTTCCTCTAAAATCAATGATTTAAGATTTAATAAATAAAAATAGCAAAATATAACAACAGTTAAGAAATGTTCTAATCAACTACTCATATTTACAATGAAATAAAATATTATCTCAAAGTACTTACTTATAAACAATGTTCTGTACGGACTGTGATGCTAAGACGATTTTACGATGATAGCCCTGACCTACAATGGACTGTACAATCCCCTTTTTGCTTGGAAGGCCCTTTGTTTCTTGTTCCAAACTCTATGAAAAAACATTGAGAATATCAAGAGGCTGACATACTCTCTTCCTGCTCCTATCCAGAATTTTACCTCCAGTCCTGGTCATGGAAAGTTTATGGCTGCTATTAGGGCTAGGGTTAGTACTGGGGCCAGGGTACAAGATGTTCCAAGCAGGCCAGCCTGCATATTAACCACAGGCCACCAATTAAGGGTAGAGTTGGGGCTCATGGTATTACTCCTACACAACTGAACACAACTAAAGAAAGAGCAATAATTGTTCCTGTCTGAAATTAAGTTTTGAGTTTCTTATGTTACTTACATTCAACATCATCACCTCAAAAATGCCATCCAAATATAGCTGTCCTATTAAGTCATATGATCATAAGGAAATTCCCCCCAAATTATAACATTGAAAATCAAGTCATTAATCTTTTCTGAACTGAGACACAATTTAATCATGGCTTCATATCATCTACTGGTTTTAATATGGTGACAAGTCAATCAAGAGTTGCTAAGTGTTTGCTTCTGATATAAAATGTTTGACTCTATTGACTATAATTTGTGGCTTACGCAAATGTATGCAAACTGGTTATTGTGTTGTCATCCACAAATTATGGTGTGTCGCACGTGCATTTTCTCAAAGAGAAATTGGCAAAGTGGATTCAGATTGAAATATCAGTGCACACCTATTTATTTTAGCTTTATGTCTGCTGACTACAGAGAGAAAAAAGAAAATCCAAAACAAAGAAAGCCTTTTCAGCTTCTCTCCAGTTTTGAGTTGAAGGATGCAAGAAGAATGATTGGTTTTTCTGATTTCAGGTGGTGCATTTCTAATATGTAACATAAAAGCTTGACATCCTAGATAAACTCTCGAGCCTGAGCAATTTTTCATGACCACTGAAGCACAAAATGTAGTTATATTTTTATTTACATTATTCAAAATCTCTCCTTGGTAAAGGTACATTGCAATTCACCAAAGCAGATGTTGTCAACCTTCTTCTGCATAGGGGCCAGAGTCCATGTCTGTAAGTAGTTGGTAAGTCATTCTCTCTCCCTCTCTCTCAGATGAATACACTTGGGAGATGCCAGTGTATGGGAGGATTCTTTAGTGCAAACCACAGAGATGTGTTTCTCTCTTAGGGGAAAGAAAAGGAGGCATGGCCAAAGGGGAAAATGAAGGCATCTTCACCCTCTAATTACCAAATCTTTAGAGATCAGTATTATGTTCATAGTGATCCAAAAGGGTTGTTCTTTTCTCTCCTACTTTAGCATAGGTCTAAGGAGAAAATCAGGCTGCCTTTCACTTCCACCTTCCACTCAGAGCTCTTCGTTTATAGTTTTTATAGTTCAGACAGGAACAACCTTAATTAATTGAAAATCATATACTTTTGATTTCCCTTCTTATAATCAGATTTTGCAGCTTCCTGAGCTCCTGTTCATCTAGGGCTAGAGGAAAAAAGTGATTTTTTTAAAAAAATGAACAATTTCAATAGTAAAAGGCCAGGTTATCAAAAAGCTATTTAAAAATCCATGCTTAATTTTAAAAGGCAGTAAAATTAAATTTAATTTCCAGTACAAAAAGACCACTGGAAAAAAACATCTTACCCCTTTATTAGCAGCAATACAACATTCAGCTATTCTCAACCACAGGCGAGGATTGGAATGATAAACCTGGACAGCTTCTATCAGGCACTCAAAAGCAGCTAGTGGCCTCCCAATATGTAAAAGCTGAATGCCACAGTTATATAGCAACTCATAACGCTTGTTGGTCAGTAACGTGCACATCGGTCGTCCTGAGAACTTTTTACCTGTGATTAAAAACTGAACGTTAATTATGCAGTTTAAGAGGACAGCTACATAGGGATATTATTGGACAAGAACCAATTAACTTATCCTCTACTCAAGAGAAGCTAACAAATACCAGTAATGATTAATCACTACAATTCAATCACTTCCTTTATGTTGATTGCTTTATTTGGAAGGTCATCAAATATTTTTATAGATCAAAAATGTAGGATGAGAAATAGAGCTCAAAATCCTTTCTTATAAAAAAATCAAAGTTTCTTATTTGAGTAGAAATTCAAATATTATCAAATTCAGATAGGACAATTTTTAGGAAAAACTGCCTTCTCCTGAAGTATCAATGTGCTCACCAGCTACTGCATATTATTCCTTTTTTCTATTATTCTCCTCTACTGTGTGTCCTTTCTGATTATATAAACTCAATTCAAAAATTCTAATCCATACAAAGGCTCATTCTAAAATTTATAATTTAAATCCAGAAGAACTGTGTCACCATTATACATTGTCTTTTTTTAAGCCTGAGGTTTATGATTATTGCCTTTTTCAACTTATCCATTAGTAAATATTTTTTCAGCTGATTAAGTCAATTCAACAAACAATGTTCCTGGGATCTTGTGACTTACCCTAAAATATGATCTATGTATCAATCTAGATTTACATTTGAAGAAATTTAATATATTAAATTATACTTTTTGTATTTTATTCCTTAGTCGCAAACAAAGCTAGAAAAATAATTCTAAGGCATCCCATGTGTTAAAAGAAACCTAACAGTTCAATTTCAAAAATTAGGGAAGTCAAAATTCTGAATTTATTTTATATCTTATTAATCTATTCGTTAGTCCTTACAATATATTTATTACTTGCTTACTTTACCTGGGTCTGTGCCACCTGTCCCAAGCTGTGCACAGGCATTATCATTTTCTTGCAAAGCCTTTTTAAAATAGAAAATCCCTAAGTTGTGTTTCCCCATAGCAAAATGGATGCAACCAAGATTATTCCAGAACATGCACCGTAAACATTCTCCTAAGAAAAAGCAATACCGAAATGAAATTATGGACTTTCTACGGGAGATGGGCAACATTTGATTTCCTGTACATTTATTTTCAAGACTACATGAAGACTACACATTTAATTCTATTTTCTTTCACATTCACTTGGTCTTTTACAAACAGCAATCACAGCTCATCATCACGTTCAACAACAGTAAGCCCTGCATTGACCACTGGAAGTCTCCCAGTATTCTTTCTTCAAATCAAACTCCAAATGTTCTCTGTGTTTCCTTCAAAAGCTTTCTTGTGTTTCTTGTGAAGAAAAAAGTTTTTTCAGTTCAACTAAATTCATATTGCCTCAATGAAGTACTTTAATTAATCTGAACAGATAAGGCAACAATGTAAGTTGCAAAATTTAACTTGGATGCAATTAATTTGAACAATGAAGTGAAAATTGTTATTATAAAAATAAGGACTTGTGTGTTCAGATTGTAAGTTTAATCAGACATCATATGGCTTTAAAAGGTAGTTGGAGCTGCTGGTTTAACTACTGTGAGACCCCTGAGGCTGTACTATAAAACTTTTTCACATTTACAAGACTTAATTAAAGATATATTTGATTGCTTAATAAATCAATGGAAGTGGTCTATTAAGTGATACCTTTCCCGGATAAAACATTTGGAATTTATAAGATGTTCAACAATAAAATGTTTTTATATATTGCAAGTAGAAATAAACACATTTCCAAGGAGGACACAAAATATGAAACTCAGAGATACATTCATCCAAACAATGTTTTATATCAAATAAGCGGGAAAAAATCAAACTATAAAAGTTATTTGTACCTGTCTTCATAAATCCTGGATGTTCAGCAATATTTGAGCTGTTCAGGAGCTTTACAGCTTTCCGATAATTGCCCCTTAAATACTCAAAGTTGCTTTTCAGAAAAAGTGAAGGTGCAGACTGTGAAGTGCATAAAAAGAATAGTTACTGGAACCTTGAGGGAGCAGAGTTGGAAGTCTGAATTAATAACACCAGGAAAGCAAAAGCTGCAGAAATGTCTAAACTTTGACTGTCAGAAAGGTACCACTAAAATCTACAATTTCTAGTGGTCTGAACAGCTATGAAAGCAGTTTATTTAATATTAGACAACCCATGACCCATTGAGTCATCATTTTAGAAATATTTCCTTAGTAGAGAAACAGAATGACCACAGGCGGGCAAGCAGTATAAACAAAAGCAACTTCTGATCTGGCTTCTCAATTGACTTTCCTTGTAAGAAGCTGTCAGGGAGCGTTGGAGATTACAATCATGTAACTGTTTCTGACTATGAAAGTGACTGAAGTAGCCACAGGTTTGCCAAATTTCAGTCCCACAAGAGTCATGGCTCATGCATTATGAGTATGTTCTGTAATCAATTTGAATTCCTGATTCAAAAATTGTTACCACAGGATACATTATTTTGTCCAATTGAAGGTTACAATCAATACAATCAGTACAGTAGACTTGTACAACTTTTACAACCCATGCCCCATTGAGTCATCATTTCAGAGATATTTCCTTATTAAACAGAGAAACAGAATGACCAAGAGCATTGGAAATCTTCCTCCCTCCCTCCCTCCCTCGCTTCATTCTCCCCTTCCCTTCCCTTTCTTTCCCTTCTCTTTTCAACAGGCAGATAAGTAGCTGCTGGGTACACCAGGAGTGCGGATTGCAAGACTGGCTGGGAAACTGTCACAGAACCCTGAAAATCAAGCTCACACAACCCAGCAACAGCTAGTAACACTGCAATAGCCACAACCTTCTCACATTTCATTCCCTTCGGGTTATGGGTTCTGAATTTTGGACACATTCTGTACATTAGGCCATTTGAGGCACCTTGATTCAAAAATGGTTGCTGTATGATGCATTGTTTCACCCATTAGAGGTCATGACAATGAGAGTTTATTGTTTATAAACCTAAATAAACAAGAATTGCTTAAATGATTAATCAGGAATCTGGATGAACCTTTTCAAACTAAATAATTTTATTTAAAAATAATTGTTAGTTAATTGGAAAAGGTGCAACCAGACCACTGATTCTTTTGCCATATTATGCTCACGTGGCTCTCTCCACAATATTTTAATAAGTAAATGATTTTTCAAGGCTGAAATGAACAGCAGATTTTACATACGATAAATATGAAAAGTAGCATAACAATACAAAAACTGCAAGAGAGTTAAGGAAAACAATTAGCCATTTTAAACTCTAATTGTACAGCTATTTCATAATAGGATGTACCTAATGCAAAACCCATTTTTTATGCTTATAGAACAACATCCATTAAAGTAATGGATCCCTCCATACTTCACTTCAGATCTGAAGGGGAATCTGTTAAAACAAATTAAGATCTATACAGTAGATAGAAGAATCAATCAGAATTCTACTGTCTGAGGAAAAATATGCTAATATCAGATACTTCAGTTCATAGAAATTACAAATATGCCACTCATTAAGTACTTACATTTCCAGCTGTATTCATAACTGATTTGATTTCCCTCTTGCATGCTTTCAGAGATTTCATTTGAATATACGCTCGAACCTTATACTGTAAAACATAAACATAATGTTTAATGTTTAAACATTAAACATAATTATAAAACATAAACATAAAACTTCATTATGCTATAAAAATATTCTACTATTCAGAAAATATACTGGTCCCAATATAAAAATTAGATGTAATTATATGATATACTGGTCAAATTTCAACATTATTCTAAAAGAACAATATGACTGTAAAAGAACTGGTTTCAAGAGATGATGTCCAACACAATACTGATAAAATAGCATATTAGCGTTTTAATGCCAACTGATAATCATCAGCCCAGCATCCTAACTTTGTGAGCCACCACACTCCAAGACATTATTTCCAAAATAATTGCAACTTTGCTGGGTAAACAACACAGGAATCACAACCAGATGAGCTAACTCTACTTTACTGTAAAGCTACATTGACAGAACCTTGCAAATTTGAAATTACATTTCTCCCCCTCATCCACGGTTTCCTTTAAAGCCTGAGAAACTAGGGAGGGCTTCTTATGAACCTCTTGTCTCACCCACTATCCAGCTGTGAACTATGCTGTTTTTTTAATCTGATCATTCCCTTGGTAGCATCTCTGCCCCATTTCCCAAGGTCCTTCCACATACTATTACAATACAGAGAGATCTACAAAAAGAAACTCATATATACCAAGTAACTGTGGGTAAGTTTAAAAATGCACAAAGTTTCTAAAAGAAATATTTAAGCAGAACCCAATCTTTAGTTTTACCTGATGTATCTTTGATTTTGCAGCTTCTGTTAGAGTTCCACTTTCAGTCTTGTTGTTGGCTTCCTTACTAGCATTATTACCTGTCTGATTACAAATCAAAAAATGAAATCGTTGCCAATTTTGGAAACCAATGAGTATTAGTTAAATTAACCTTATATTGTATAATTCCTGAAACTGAATTTCTATTATATCTCATTTTTGCATAATTAAAGAAATAGATATAAGTCTTACTCAAAAGCTCAAATTATGACGTATGTTCCGTGTTTCCCCAAAAATAAGACTGGGTCTTATTTTCGGCCCCAAAATAAGCACGTCTTATTTTGGGGGGATGTCTTACCCGCTTACCTTAGGACCACCGCAGCCACGCCTCCCACACCCCAACACCTGTTATGCCGCTGCCTGAGTTCTGCATCCACTTGCGGCCACTCACAGCGCATTGCGCCGGTCCCACTGCTCACGACAGGAGGCTGTGTGGTGCATTGTGTTGTTGTGTGCGTGAGCGGTGGCACCAGCACGACGAGCCTCATAACATTCTGCCGCAACCCTCAATGATGATGGAACACATAACATAACATTCTGCCGCAGCTCCCTCAATGATGATGGAACACATAACCCTAACCCTAACCCTAACCCTAGCGGCGTTCTGCCACGAGTGGCAGCACTGGCACAATGTGCCTCAAGCGGCTGCAGAAGTCGGGCAGTGGCATAACAGGTATCGGGGCATGGGAGGCGTGGCTGCGGCGGTCCTAAGGTAAGGTGTGGGGAGTGTGGGGCAGCTCCACCTCCGCCCCAGCTTGATTTTTATGCCTGCGCCTCATACAACCAGATGGTGGGCAGAGCTTAACTAGGGCTTATTGGGGTGGGGGTGGGGGTTGGGCTTATATTAGGCACAGCTGTGAAAATAGGGCTAGGGTTTGTTTTTGGGATAGGTCATATTTTCGGGGAAACACGGTACTGCACTTCTCAACTATATGATCCATCATGAGTCAAGCTGCTATTAAGACCTACTTAATAGTAGTAAAGGAAATAAATGTCAGTATTTCTTCATCCTATTGCATCAGTTGATAGTTGTCCAGCAACGTTTAAGGGAATCTAGGCCCTCTTGGGAAGGGTTGGTACCAAAGCCTACCTACAAAGTTTGTGTGAATTATATGCTGGACCTCTGCTGGATAAAGTTGCTTGGATTCACCCTAAATTGGACTTTAGGCTTGGTGTAGGTGTTATAGCAATAGCACTTAGACTTATATACCGCTTCACAGTGCTTTACAGCCCTCTCTAAGCGGTTCACAGAGTCAGCATATTGTCCCCCAACAATCTGGGTCCTCATTTTACCCACCTCGGAAGGATGGAAGGCTGAGTCAACCTTGAGCCAGTGAGATTTGAACCGCCGAACTGCAGCTAGCAGTCAGCTGAAGTAGCCTGCAGTACTGCACTCTAACCACTGCACCACCTCGACTATGGAAGTGGCCTGAGGCTCAATGTAATTTGATTCCTGGGAGAACTTTCACCCTGGTCTTGAAGTGAGTAAGGTTCTCATGATAGTTAGCTTGACCATCTGTATATTAGATCCATGTCCTTCCTGGTTAATTATGCCTTCCAGGAGGTGACATATAGTTGGGTAACAGTGGTAAATATTTTGAAAGACAAGGTTGTCTCCCCTATCTCTTAAGAAGGCAGTAGTTTGTTCTCTCCTCAAGAAGCCATTGCTAATGGTACCAAACAATTTTTATTCAGGCTTCAAGTTCTTTTTTTTTTTTTTAGAAAAGACTGTAAAGGTGGTAGTCATCCAACAATTTCAGAGAACTCTGGAGGAACTGGGTTACCTGGATCCCTTTCAATCAGGATTCAGGCCTTAATAAGGGCCAAAATAGCATTGTAGATACTTGTAGATGACCTCTGGCAAGAGCAGAATGAAAATGGTTCATTCATCATTGCTCTTCTTGACCTCGACAGTTTTTGACATTATCAATCATGGTACACTTCTGGATCAGCTTTGGGGGTTAGGAGATCCTTCCTTCCTTCCTTCCTCCCTCAATCCAGCCTATGGTCACTGCTTTGTGAGGTTTAGTTCTCTCTCCACTCCTGCTTAACATCTTCAGTACATGAAACTGCTGGATGAAGCCATCTAATGGTACCAGTGAGATTTCTACAATATGCTGATGATACCTTATTTTACATGGCTGTCCTAGTGATGCTGTGGAGATTCTTTCTCGGTGCCAGAGGCTGTGGAAGTTTGGATGGGGAGCAACAGGTTTCAATTGAATCCTGACAGGACTGAGTGGTTTTAGGTGTTAGGGTCTCATTTCCAGGGACTTTCCATCTTTAATTTTGGGTGGGGCTGCACTACCCCAAACCAATCCAGTACACAATTTAGAAATTATCCTGGTCTTATGGCTTTTGTTTAAGGAACATATGACAGCTGTAGCTAGAAAGGCCTTTGCACAACTATGTGTTCTGCGCCAGCTGCACCCATTCCAAGACCTGTTCATGGACATTCATGCCTTGATCATCAGCCAAATGGTCACTGCAATGTGTGTTACAGGGGGATACTAGGATGAGCCAAGGTGGCGCAGTGATTAGAGCGCAGTACTGCAGGCTACTTCAGCTGACTGCTAGCTGCAGTTCGGCAGTTCAACTCTCACCGGCTCAAGGTTGACTCAGCCTTCCATCCTTCCAAGGTGGGTAAAATGAGGACCCAGATTGTTGGGGGCAATATGCTGACTCTGTGAACTGCTTAGAGAGGGCTGTAAAGCACTGTAAAGCGGTATATAAGTCTAAGGTCTATTGCTATTGCTATTGCTACTACTGAAAACCATTCAGATGCTATAGTTAGTACACAATGCAGCTATGTGAAGAGTTATGTGCACTCTTCAGTCAGTACATATTATATCTGTTTCATGAGTTGCATTGGTTGATGGTATACTTTTGGGTGTAACTCAAGATGCTCATAGTAATCTATAAAGCTGAGTTATTTGAGAGACCATCTTTCCCCAATTATATCTATCCATCCCATTTGGTGTGGCACGGTGGCGCAGTAGTTAGAGTGCAGTACTGCAGGCTACTTCTGCCTGCAATTTGGCAGTTCAAATCTCACCAGGCTCAAGGTTGACTCAGCCTTCCATCCTTCCAAGGTGGGTAAAATGAGGACCCAAAATTGTTGGGGGCAATATGCTGACTCTGTAAAACCACTTAGAGAGGGCTGTAAAGCACTGTAAAGCGGTATGTAAGTCTAAGTGTTATTGCTATTGCTATTGGTCTAGAAAGGAATAGCACACTCCAGGTCTCATCTATTAGGGAGTGGTGTCTGGCAGGGCTCAGGAAGAGAGCCTTTTCTGTCATGATGCTGCTTGCCCTTTGGAATATCCTTCTCCCACAGGTCAGATTGGCCCTGTGTATATATACACATACACATACTCTCTGTTGTTTTTTCACTGTTTATGTTTTCATGCCTTTAATATTAGCCACCAAGTTAACAAGTTGAAATAGATGTCCATATAAATAAATACATAAAAATGAATACCTCAGCTTTCCCATTTTTGTTATTGTTGCCTTGTGAAACCATTTTTTCCAGGACAGCAAGAAGATGCAAGGCTTTCTCAGCTTGACAAGTCAGGAGATATAAATCAACTAGTAGAAAACATACTGCCTGTGCAAATTTTTCCTCTAAAAAACACACAAAAGATATTCCAAATATTTAAATATATGGGATATACTTCTGGCAAATTACCCTTGCAAAGATTTAGGCTTCTCATACAAGTGTTATATAGTCAACTATCTGCTCAAATGACATCTTTATAAGAATCGGAGAATAAGATGTTTAAGACACTTCTATATTACTGAACTTTTCTTGACTAAACATATATTTATATTACAGTAATTATTCTAAATAAATTGCATTTGTCAATTGTAATAACAGTTTCTAAAATATCAGTAAAGGACGAAGAACAATAGTCATATAAACTGAATGAATGAATAAATAAACAGACCTCTTCAGTTGTTATAATCTTACCAAAAGGTTCAATAAATTGATAAAGTTTCTCCCCAATTATTATTGCTTCAGTGTACTGTCGCAGATGATATAAAATAACAGCTTGATTATAATAGAGCATGCTGTTTTCAACGTCATCTAAACCATCCATCTCCTCAACAGCTGAATGAACCTGTTGGGAGGGGAAAAGAAAAGGAAAGAGGTCCAGATATATCTCTGTTGACTCATTTTTCAACAATGATTATCAAGCGACAATTCTGTTGCATACAACAGACTCTTCTACAAATGGATTCAAATACTGTAAATATAACTGCATAGTTAAAACATTGCTTAACCATTAATTCTGCTGAAAAGACCTGTTTAAAAGTAAGGACAGGACACAGTTAACAATGATTTTTGCCTCTGCTTAACTAACTGATATACCATAAACATTTAGCATATGGTAAGTGCTGTTTGATCATAAAATATTGATATTGTTTTTTAGGGAAAGTAATGATTTACCAACAAAATAAACTAAGACTGAATCATTTCTAACACAATGGAATACAATTCAAGTATATTTTAACATAAAGATCAAGAGGTCTGAGAGACTCAATTTTGCTTCTTAAGATTCATCATGCAGACTCAAATTCATAGACATTCTTCAGACAGCCTTTGAATAGCATGTCAGAAAAAAACAGTATTATTGCCTGAGAAGTACAAGTCATTACTGATAATGATTTGTAATTATTCCCCTTAATAATTTCCTTTAAGTCTTTAAGAAACTTTAAGACTTTAATAAGACTAGCAGCCCATCATATCCATGACTATTTTCTAATGTTCCATGGATTTCAGTCTTAGACATCATTTATTTATTTTTGTGCCTTCAAGATAGTCTTGACTCCTGGCAATTCCCTGGATAAATAACTGAAGTTTTATTGGAAGATTCTTATTGGAAGATTTTCAGAAATGGCTAGCTTAAGGCATAAGCAGGACTAGAACTAATTGTTTCTAGCCTGGTAATTTTAACCCCACTGGTTGAATATACCACATTGGCTCTCATTATTATTTGCAACCGATTTATTTGGATTTGTTCAACTATATCCAGATAGCATAATAAACTAAATATTTTCCAACCCTGAATAAAAAAATTGAGAGTGGTAATAGAAAATTGTCTTTCATGTCTTTTGTTCTTGTTTAAAAGAACAAAGAAACCGAGCACTAAAGTTTAGTATAAGTGATTAACTCAGCAAATAAAGCAGTACCTGGTTTTTCAGTTGATTCAGTGTTTGTTTCAAATTATCAGTTGTTGTTTGGTTACTTTTACAGAATTCTGCTACTGCTATGTTCAAAACTATTTTGTAATCATCTTTGTTTATTTCTTGCAAGCAGCTAAGGTGTTGTAGACAAGTATCATAGTTTCCAGCCTGTAAAATCAATTTTAAAAATACAAGAAATAAGCAGATATGTTTTAATACAAATTAATCAATAGTTTGAAATGCTAAATGTCTTCTTATAATTACGTATATACATTGCCTGCAATTAATTTTGTTTCAATGGGATTTAAATCCATTGTGGGGCCATATTATACTTGCTCCATAAAAAAGCAACAACTTACCTGCTTCCATTAAAATTATATACAAGATGGCAGAACTTACTGCAATAAGACATGTCAAAATTAAAGAAACACAGCATCTGTCAGTTTTCCTGGATAAACCAGACAGGAAACATGGATAGATAAGCTAATTTTATTTTAATGTAAGGCTACATTAACAAATTTTTGCAAGTCTGAAGGTACAAACTCCCCATAGCTACTTTTTATTGCCTGAACAATTAGGACAAGTCTCTTCCTCTGACCGTTAATCCATTCCTCATATCAGCTTCTCATCTGATTGTTTCCCAAATAGCTTATCTTCCCTTTGCCCTCCCCACACATCCTTTTCTTTCACACATAGAAATTTAAAACACAAGAAACAAATTGGTAAATAAAAGCTAGATACCATGTTTTGATTTTCCTATCAATACACTTATTTAATCTGCAGAAAATGTGCTAAAGAATCTTTCACTTTCGAATGTAGTAAGCAATCTATATTAAGTCAAGAATTATCTTACCAAAAAGGCTTGTAGTGCACTGTTTGATAACTCTTTCTCTTGATCTGTAATTCCAGAAGTACCTACTCCTTCATGTTTCTCTGTTCCCTGATCTACAAAATAAATGTTAGAAACAACAGTAAATCTACCTGAAATGTCAAGCTACCGTACTTATTTATTCAATGTGTCAGTCTAGACTCCTTCAGTTTTCACGGCAATATTTTTGAAGAGATTTTCTATTGTTTTATTTCTAGGATATCCCTTCTGTGTCTTAGGCAGAACTAAAACCCGGTTAATAACCACAATAAACTGACTCTGCACTGAAATATTTTTAACCCTGTGAAGATTCTAAATTTAATAAATCTAAACTATTCCTCAGTAATATTTTCAATGATATTCTCAGTTTATAAATAGTTCAATATTTAAGTTATAGATTGAACAAATTATCCAAGATCACTCTAAAATTTATTGGGACAGTGTATATGGCATATAAGATCTGGAGCAGATAAAAAGACATCTAGCTAAATCTACTGGATGATTGGTAATGGCATGGAGATTTCCAGGTAAACAACAATAGCTATTTGACTCTTCTCACACAATAGCTAAAGTAAGTGGTACCCGAAAGAAATTTTTGGGCTGAGATTTAATTATTCTAGGAATAAGTAACTGATTAGTTGACAATTTCAGAGTTCCAAAAACATAGACCCTGTAAGCTGTGTTTGCTCACATCAGCCTTAAAATTCACAGGACAATAGGTTAATTGTTTCTAATATTGCTCATCTTCTTTTAGCTTGCTTTGCAAGATATGCTGTGTATAATGTGTATGAGGTAGAGCAAGTGTTTGTTTGGATGTTCAGTTACATAAAATTCTTTGACTTATACTGAATATTTTTTTTTAAAAAAACAATCTAGTTCAGTCTATAGATATTCTGACTGACTTAGTATCACTGCAATCAGAAATTATGATACATGATGCAAGGATAAAGTCAACAGTCTTTCTGTATTGCAGTTAGAGATTGGGAAGATATGAGACATAAAGATAGAATGCAGCTACTAATATCAAGAAGAAAATAATTCGTATTCTGCTAATTCATATAGACCACCATGGAGAGCTGGTCTCACAAAAACTAATATGAAAGACAAAAGTAATGTACTAGTCTTTTGTATTCTTTATATTAGCTATTTATGAAAAAAGCCAAAATGCAATGAGAGATGTATGGAGAGACTCCTACAGCCCTGTCTGAAAATATACAGGTATAGCTTGACTTATAACTACAAATGAGCCCAAAGTTTCTGTTGCTAAGCAAGGCAGTTTTTAAGTGAACCATGTCCCATTTTACGACCTTTTTGTCATAGTTGTTAATTGAATCACTATGGTTGTTAAGTGAATCATAAAGTTGTTAAGCGAATCTGGCATGCCCTATTGATTTTGCTTGTCAGAAGCTCCATGCAAATTGTTGCAAATCACAATCCCTAAGACCCTTGTATACTGCAACCATTGTAAATACATGCTGGTTGCCATACACCAGAAATTTCATCTTGTGATTGTGGGGATGCTGCAATGGTCATAAATGTGAGAACTGGTCATAAGTCACTTTTTGCAGTGTTGTTGTAACTCTGAATGGTCATTAAATGAATAGTTGCAAGTCTACATGTATATTACAACAATCAAGATGAAGTCAAAGAAATCAGGATAGTCTACTAAGTCAATGTCCACCATCACAGATTCCACAATGGAAAGCAAGCGAGACATGGAAACAATATCACTTTATTATGGCTTCTTAAAAATCTGTCACAAGAGGAAATCAGTTCCCCTTACAAAAGAACTCAGTATAACCCAGAAGGGAATGCTATTAAAATCCTGGCCTAAAATCAATGATATAAGGTTACCTATAACCCTAACCCTATGCATTTTTAAATTTTAGAAAATGTTCATCCAAAACTCTTTTAGGGCAAAAAAGAAGCCACGTCTTTAGCTTTTTCCTGCATCCATTCTCTTAGACAGACATAAAGCCACTCTACCCGTCTCCTGAAGGTCCTTAGCCCCTAAGCAAAGGAGCACTTGGGCATCCACTCGACGTGCGGAGAGATATATGGGGAGACACCTTCCAACCAATGGCGGCACAAAGTCCTCCAGTGAAGACCATCGGGGGAAGCGGGTAGCTGAGAACCCTTGCCTCGCCCTACAAGACCGCTCTTTTGTCCTCACCTCCGCCTTTGTCCGCTGCCATTGATGCCGCGGGAACCGATCTATCAATACCTTTGCAGATATTGATACAGATACAGATAAGACTCCCAGCAGCCGCGTTCTCCACCGGTACCTCAACAACCCAGCCTCAGAAGCGTCGGCTTGAGAAAACAGAGGTATGGAGGAAGAAAAAACACACACATCAGTGCGGACTCCCTCACCTTCCGACGGGATTCTACTTTTGTTTCCGGGTTAGGTGACAGGAAAAGGAACCGCGAGTCCCAAGCGTCCTCTCGCTACCCTCAGCCCAGAGACGTCACGCAGGGGAAGGACGGAATTCTTCCACGGCTAAGGGGCGGAGACAGCGCAGGATGGGCAGGACGAGAAGGAAAATAAAGTGTTGACTGGGGTGTTCCGGGAGTTGAAATCCACAGGTTTAAAAGTTGCCTGCCAATGTTGAGGGCTAACGGGTTGCCCCATACTGATGCCGTTGTCAGGAATGCGGCTTGGATATTAGGCTTCGCGATCTCTTTCCCGGTGAAATAATAAAGTAATCTCAGATAGAAATCGGTCATCGTCTCCACGTGGTATGGTGATCCTCACGGCTGCTAGCTGCAAATAAAATGCGATTAGGCCGTTTGTGGGGGTTGAGCCAGTTCATGGCTATCAATCGCAATGGCTATACATTAACACACTGTATATTAGTATGTCCCGCAGTTGTTCACACAGACAGCATGCTTAACGAAGATATAATGCACTTGCACAATATTATATGTTATGTTGGTAAGCTTCCTGTGACTTAGTCTCTTGTATGAATCCAGCCCACCATATGATTTGGTGCAGTGTCAACCCAGAAAGTTGGTCAGTTCAAAATTAAATACTTGTGTGACACAGCCGGTCACACACACTAACTACGGTAGTTAGAGTGGAACCTGATCAGGTAGTCCTCAACTTTCAACAGTTCACTGAGTGACCATTCAAAGTTACAATGGCACTGAAAAAAGTGACTTATGACCGTTTTTCACTTACGGCAGCCCCATGGTCACATGATCAGCATGTGACCATGGTCACATGATCAAAATTCAGATACTTGGCAATTTATGACAGTTGCAGTGTCCTGGGGTCATGCGACCTCAGAAGCAAAGTCAATGGGGAAACCAGATTCACTTAACAACCATATTACTAACTTAACAAATACAATGATTCACTTAACTGTGGCAAGAAAAGTCATAAAATGGGGCAAAACTCACTTAACAAATATTTCACTTAGCAACATAAATTTTGAGCTCACTTGTGGTAGTAACTCAAGGACTACCTGTATTGAAGTGGAGCTCAACTTCTGGTGACTTTATAGGCACACATTTGCAATTCTTTGGTAACAATATAAGAGTGATTTAATAGTGCCTTCTGGATTTTGTGTTTTGTTGCATTTGTTTTGTTTTTGTAATCTGTAATTCATTATTTGGGATATCCTGATAGTCTTCCTTCCAGATACTAATAAGACTTAATTCTGCTTAGCATTTTCAGAGCCAAAATGGGCTAGAATTAGATAGATATTAACATACCCATATCCTGCTCAGAGGTTTCTGGTTGGCAAGTGTAGGAAAAGAATACAGGACTAAGCAGGCTTTTCTATTGGAAAATATTTGCATTAAGGGTTCTCTTTCAGATATAAATGGAATGTGTGATATAATACGAACCTTTTGCTAGTCAATTAACTAAGGTATGTAGGAAGCACATTACAATGTGAGAAACAGACTCACCAGTCAGAAATTTGACAGTCATAAAGTGAAGCAGCAAGCAGTTTATTGCATGTAAAATATGTTCTTGCAAGAACGGGTGGCTAACAGGTAGGCACACCGAGGAATACATTTCTTCAACTTTTTATTCCCTTCACCCAAACCACAAATCCCTCCCTGCAGCCCCCTTTGACAAAGACCGCAAGGTTGCAATCTTCCTGGAATGCCTGTTTCTCAGGGGTGGGATTGAAAATTTTTAGCAACCGGTTCGCTGCCCGGTTGCTGGGTAGGCGTGGCCATGGGGGCGTGGCCTACTCGGCCTCTTGCATCACGGCGGGGGGGGGCGTTTTTGCCCTCCCCAGGCTCCGGAGGCTTTCTTCGAGCCTCCACGAGGGCGAAAACGGCCTCCCCTGGGCACCGGAGGCCCTCCAGAGGCTGGAAATGGGCCCATTTCCGGACTTCCAGTAGGCCTGTTTTTCGTCCTCCCCAGGCTCCGGAGGCTTTCCTCGAGCCTCCAGGAGGGCGAAAACGGCCTCCCCCGGGCACCAGAGGCCGGAAACAGGCCCGTTTCTGGACTTCCGGTACTTCCGGTAGGCCCATTTTTCGCCCTCCCCAGGCTCCAGAGGCTTTCCTCGAGCCTCCAGGAGGGCAAAAATGGCCTCCCCCGTGCTCCAGAGGCCCTCTGGAGGCTGGAAACAGGCCCGTTTCCGGACTTCCGGTAGGCCCGTTTTTCGCCCTCCTAGAGCCTCCGTGCATGCCCTGCACTTACTGGCATCCAAAACAGGCCACGTGGAGACTCCTGGGAGGGGTGGGGCGGGGTGGTCAGGGTCAGCCAGTCCTTGGAACAACCGGTTCGGCGAACCAGATTAAAATTAACATCCAGTTCACCTGAACCGGTCAGAACTGGCTGAATCCCACCCCTGCTGTTTCTCCATGAATTTCCCCATGCTTAATCTGTTTCCCCACCTTTTGCACAGTTTCCCTTTTTCCATACTACCTTTTGTCCCTTTTTAATTTCTTAACCTAGATTTTTTGTTTCCTTACAATCCTTGCAGCATAAGCATAATAAATTTAGGCAAGTGATTAATTACGTTCTCCACTATACTACTAGACTGTGTAGTTAAAACTGTTAACTAATCTGCTTGGCCAAGCTGACTCACTTATGGGAACAGCAGACTCTTCCTGTTTTCCAGTCTTCAACTTTTTACCTTTAATGTCCCAATGATCCACATCTCTTAAAAAATGCTTTCTTTGCAAAAACATTATCTCCATCAGTTTCTTACAACAATAATAATGGGGGGCTTTTACTACTTGACATCAGCTGGAAGACAAATTGTGCACCTAGTGGAAGATCAAACATTCCTGACAAACCTAGCAGAGAACTTTGTCTCCCAAAAGGTAAAGAAAGCAACCAGAGAGTCAGCCATACTGGACTTAATTTTCACTAACAGAGTTGAAATGACAGAAAGCAATGAAATTACTGGAACCCGGGGTGTGGGGGGGAGGGGAGTGATCATGCAATATTGGAATTCAACATTATGCAAGCACAAGTAATGGAACAAAGCTACCCAACCTCTCTGAGGGGTAGGACAGCACTGATGAACCAAAAGGTGATCAGAAAACAATCTGTTTATAGAAAAAAAAACCATTATTATGAAAATAATAATGAAAACTTTGTCTGCCATTTATTCTTACCTAACCTAAAATAAATTTCCCATTTCAAAGACATTTTTGGGAAAGTTGTTTGCTTGCAGCAAATTCCATACGAAGACATGAATTTAATCCCTACTCCATTCATATTGTATACTGTATACTTATTGCATTCTAGTAAGGCAAGTGATTGCTGCCAAGAAAGCCATGTGGTAATTGTTGGATTAAGCCGCTAGGAGCAGAGATCAATTTGAAATAAACTTTTACTTCTGCTCATAAAAACTGTGTCTTAATAAACCTATTAAACGTTTTACAGTATATGTCAGGTGTAACATAATTCCTTTTTTAAGGCCAGATGCTGCAACTGACAGTTACGACCTGAACTGGCTAATCATTGGCTACCAAAGAATTTTGCTTGCAGCTATGTAGTTGAAAAATGGGATTCGTGTTCTCTGCCTTTACTGACTTGATCTGTACCCAACATGGTGTCTACCAGGACTCATTGTTTAAGTGGGGTCTTGTCTCTACCCCTCAGTGTGACTATGGTGCTCCTAGACAAAATATCCACTACATTTTGTCCGAATGTGCATCAAGAGCAGCAGTTCTCAACCTGTGGGTCGCGACCCCTTTGGGGGGGGTCGAACGACCATTTCACAGGGGTCGCCGCACGCATTAGCCCGCCATCTTGGTGCCACCATCACTTGCAGGGGTGAAATGCTCTCGGTTCGGCCGTGCCTGCGGGTCACCGGACAGCTGGTAGCTACAGAAGCGGGAGACTTCGCCCACCCGCCCGGAGGCCGCCATTTGGGTTCTTTTACCCTCTGCGCATGTGCAGAATGCTTTGCGCATGCGCAGAGGGTAAAAGAACCCAAATGGCGGCATCCAGGCAGTCTCCCGCTTCCGTGGCTATCAGCTGTTCGGCACCCCGCAGGCAAGCCCGAACTGGGAGCATTTCACCCCGGGTGCCCCGCCCCCTTTGTCACCTCATCCTGCGCGGGGAGGGGTCGCGGTGGCAGGGGGGGTCATGGTGGTGGGTTGCAAGGGGGGGGGTTGCGGCATTAGAAGGGTTGAGAACCACTGATCAAGAGCTTACACCGGCCGAATGTCTGATTTTTTTTTCAAGACCACCCTGTCCTTGAATGGCTGAGTGGACTGGACATTAACATTTGAACTACTATAAGTCCATGTATTTGCCATATAAATAAACTGACTTGAGTTGGCTAAGCTAACCTGCCAAGGGCGTGGCTGCTAATGAGTGGTGGTGGGTGAGGTGAGAGATTATCACCGTAATAGAGCATTTGCAAGTGACGTGTCAAACGACCTTTTCCCTTTTGCTTTTTGTCATCCATATATAATACCTACGGCCCGTGAAAGGAGGATAGATTGAGAAAGAGAGGAACCAGAGAAAGCCGGACAGACCGAGGCGACAGCGAGAACTGAGGAGGCGCCAAGGAAGAGAGCGCATGAAAGAGCTAGGGAGCCCTCCCTCTCCTCGTGCCTCGGCCCCCAACATCCGGGTTTTTGGCCAAGCTGCTGAGCCTGCTGTTGCCGCTCGCTCTGGTGGCTCTCTGCCTCTCATTGAAGAAAAAGGCGACGAGCGCGCCGGCAGTAAGGGGTATTTCCATAGAGCGGCAGGAGGGGGAATCCAGGCGTGTCTCCTCCTCCCCGCTGGTGTTGAGAGTGTGCGTGCGCGCAGCGAAAATGGCGGCGGTGGTGGGAGGGCGAGCCGGCTCCTTTCGTTCCTCTTCTTCGGCAGGGATGAGCTCGGGCTACGGGGCTCCCGCCGCCGCCCTCGGCACAACTAACAGCAGCGGTGCAGACACACGCGCCGGGGTGGACGAGGACGATGGACAGAATCTCTGGTAATTGAACCCGTCTCCCTCTTCCTCGCCGGCTTCAGATCGCTCCTCTTCTCGATCGCCCAGCAACTGCCCCCGCGTCGCTCATCCTCACAGACTCCTTTTTTGGGGGGCTGGGGGCCTCGCCGGGAGACTCCTCCGCCATGTTACCGTCGTCCTGATCCCTTGTGCTCTGCCCCAGGAAAGATCTGTCTTTCCTCCCGCATCCTTCGCCCAGCACTGCTGTCGCGCCGTGACAGGAGTGGATCCTTTTCTTCCCGGGCTTTGCCCTTCCTCACGGCTCTCCTTGTTTCGCGGCAGGTCCTGCATTCTCAGCGAGGTGTCCACTCGTTCCCGATCTAAACTGCCTTCTGGGAAAAACGTCGTGCTGTTGGGTAAGTGGTCCCTTTCTTCTATTTCCTGCTTATTCTTCCCTTTGATTATTCTCTTTCCTTATTCATCAGGGGGCTGGACCGCTTCACGCTTCCTTTACAGCGCCGCTTGTGTCGAAGGGAGAGGTCTCGTCCTCATCCTCATCCTCGGCCCCTCACAAGATAGAGCAAATTTTCTTGTGTTAAACGCAAATGCATCACTGGAGCATGTTTGTCTTTCTTAAACAATAGTATATATGAAATAAGGTGGTGTTAACACTTTTTTTTGTCGTCTTCATATATGTCTTGATTAGGAAGCTGAGCAAAAAACCTTTGTGTATTTGTCTAAGACCTGTCAAATATGTTTGATGAATGATTTATCAGCATTATGCTTCAATACATTATGCTTTAATGCTGTTGTCTGTTAGATGTGGTCAGTTATTATCTTCACACTCTTTTTGCTATTTAATAGAAATCAAATAGCTGAACTGCTTGATAGTAACTGATATTTGAGGTTGTCAAGATTTATCCAAACCAGCAGTTATGTCCTGGGGCATGGGGAGCCTCATAAAGTCTTAGAACAATTAGTGTTATTTACTGATAAAAGTTTTCTATTTTGATGCAGTAAACCTGTTTCTTGAAATACAAACTTGGATATCAAGAATGTATAAGCCCCTTCTAGGTTAACTTTCAAATGGATACTTTAAATAGTTCAGTAGGTTAGTTAATTTAAGTTGTAGAAATGATAGATAAAAATACCTACTGTAAAGATACATGACACAGATCACTTGGTCTTCTACCGTATTTTTCACATTATAAGATGCTCTGGACCATAAGACGCACCTAGCTTTTGGGGAGGAAAACAAGAAAAAAAAATCTGCCTCTGCCTCCCAGCAATTTGCCACCTTGCAGCAAACATCCTGGTCAGCTTCAGCACAGCCTGATTTAGCATGAGCAGCTGATTGGCAGTTGGATCGGCCTCCTGGAATACCGCCGATCAGCTGTTCTAGGCTGCGGGGATCGCTGCCGCCCATCGCCACCTCCGTGCGCCCCATTTTTTGGCCTCGGCGCATCCCATTTTCGGCCTGTTCCAGGCAGGCCGAAAACGGGACACGCGGAGGCCGAAAATGGGGCACGCAGAGGCCAAAAACGGGATGTGCGGAGGCCAAAAATGGGGCACGCAGAGGCCGAAAACAGGATGTGCGGAGGCGGTGATGGGCAGCGACGGTGGCAATCCCCGCAGCCTGGAACAGCTGATCGGCGGTATTCCGGGAGGCAGATCCAACTGCCAATCAACTGCTCGTGCTAAATCAGGCTATGCTGACGCTGACTTTGCTGTTTGCTGCAAGGAGGCAAATTGCTGGGAGGCAGATGCCTAAGGGTGGGGGCTGGTGGGTGGGCGGGGCTTCGGCAACATTTGCTCTATAAGATGCACAGACATTTCCACCCACTTTTGGGGGGGAAATGCGTCTTATACGCCAAAAAATACAGTAATTACTAGATAATAATGTATTCTTCAAATTGATTTGGCAACCATATGGAAGTGACTTTTTTAAAATAATTATTTCCCAAACTAGCATTCAGCATATATGGTTGTATATGTTCTGATATATTTACAGGTAATTCTCAACTTATGATAGTTGCTTGACAAATATTCAAAGTTATAATGGACCTTACCAAGACTATTTACAACTTGGATTCAAAGTTCTCTCAAAGGTTTCTCTGCCTCTGATAACATTTTGGATGCTTGGCAACTGGCCTGTATTTATAGTCATTTGTAGAGTCCTGCTGTCTATTACAGTTTTTTGTCAGAAACCAGGATTAGTTCTGGTTTCCCGCAAAAAACATCTGTTGCTTGTTCTCTTAACCATCATAGTGCTTGTTTTTACAACTGTTTGCCTAACAACTGCCACAAAAGTCATAAAATCGGGCAGGGTCACATGGTGATCCACTTAATGACCAGCTTAGGGCCATAAATTCCAGGATCAATTACAGAAGTCATGGAAGTTAAGGACTGTCTGTACTGGTCAGGTCTGATCTTGCTTAGCTTTTGAAGTTCACCAAGGTGGGCTAATACATTCTGTAGCCATCTACTGGACATAAAAGTTGGGTAATGTTAAAATATCTCTGTATTGTTTAATGAAATAGTAACATTAAAATAATGTATTTGGTTGTTTAATCCAAAATTTCAAGAATCTATAATTTTGCCTCCAGTGCTATATTACACAGAACATGTTATTGAGGCATGATCGGTAAACTATTTTAGCATATGAGTGGAAGTTATGCTTTTAGTTATCATAACTAAATAGACTACTAGGTTTATTTTCCCATGAATAAGAACTTTAAGGCACCAGAAACCGGGAGATTAGAGTTCTAATTCTACCTTAAGCATAAAAACTGGATGGGTGACTTTGGACCAGTCCCTCTCTCTCAACCCAACTCACCTCACAGAGTTGTTGCGGGGAAAATAGGTGGAGAAAGAGTACCTATGTTTCATCATATTGAATTATTTATAAAAATAAAAGTAGCAACATACAATGCGCTAGCTTTCCGTAACGTAGTAACAATGAAGTTCTTTTAATTTGTCAAATTTATTCAAGTTCTCCATCCTGAGCAACATTATTTATAATTCTCAGTAATGTTTATAACTCCAATATGTCTCCATCAGTACTGCCTCTTTTATACTGTTCTTATACAAAAAAGATAATCTTATTTCTGATCACTATTGCTGATCTTTCCATGAATAATTTTGTGCCACATTATTACTTGTTAAATATCTATGACTATTATGTACCCTGCAACATAAGGATATCACTTTTTGTTTCAGATGGCTAAAGGCTAACTGTGATATTGTGATCAGATATGTGATTATATAATTTCCCCATATTGGAAGGAATAATATCCTCCTTCTCAAATTTCACTTGTCATTAGCAGTGTCTGTGAGGCTTATTCAATTTTCCATAATCTTAGTATCATTATAATATTAATAACAACAATAACATTGGCCCTGCCAAAACCACCATCAGTCAATTGCAAAACACAACTTTACTTGGAACAGCTTACATCCTAGAACAGTACCTTTGACATCATTGAACAACAACATCTGCCTATCTGAAGTCCTTGGGAAGGATTTGAACGGTAGATAAAAGTGCCAAATCCCAGCTAAACATCTGACTGACTGTGCAACACACTACGACAATATCCCAGACTTACCGTATTTTTCGGAGTATAAGATACTCCGAAGTATAAGACGCACCTAGCTTTTGGGAAGGAAAACAAGAAAAAAAAATCTGCCTCTGCCTCCCAGCAATTTGCCTCCCAGCAAACAGTACAGATGATATACAGTGTTTGCTGTGTATTTCTGTGCATGTGTGCCTGACCCATAGAAATAGCAAAGAATTAGAGAAATGTACATTATGGCAGTATATTAATGCCAGAAAGTTTTCTTAAATGTAGTCACACTAATTCCTCCCAATTATTTAAATAGATCTACTCCAAACATGACTAAGTCAGGGTCTAACTCAGCTGCCTTCGCTTAATACTACAACAGGACACTGTTACATGTCAGACTATACTTTTACAGATGCTTTTAAAATTGATGTGAAATAAAGTGATGCCTCTGCCTCTACCTCCCAGCAATTTGCTTCCTTGATGCTTTAGTTTCACTTTCAGTTTTAGCACATGGCCTGCCTGCAGCCTCAATCAGCTGAGGGTCGGGAAGCTAATAATCAGTGCTTGGCTTAACAGGCTCTGTTCTGTTTGTGGCAAGGAGGTAAATTGCTGGGAGGCAGAGGCCAAAGGGTGAGGGTGGCTGGGTGGGGCTACATTCGGTGTATAAGACGCACCCAAGTTTTCACCCTCTTTTGGGGGGTAAAAAGGTGTGTCTTATACTCCGAAAAATATGGTAATTTATTAATTGAACTTTAATAATTGTCTCAGAACTCTTCCAAATGTTGCTGTCAAACTTGTAATTTTTAATGTGATAAAAAAATTACAGTTTGACAGTTATATTATGTCAAATATTGAAGTTTTGGGAGGCCTGAACCTTATAAGTATATGATACCATGTGCAATGTGCTACAGTTTTCCAGAAATAGGGAAGGTAGTAATTTTGAACTAACTTATAAGGAGGTAGGAGTGTTATAGAGAGTCAGGCTGGTGTGATAGCTTTAGAAATCAGGAGACTACTCCTGTCTAAGGCATAAAGCCAGTTGGGTGACTTTGGGCCAATTGTCCTCCCTCAGTGAGAGGAAGAAAGTGCAGGTATCCCTCACCACCACAACTGAGCCCAAAATTTCAGTTGCTAAGCAAGGCAATTGTTAAGTGAGTTTTGCTGCATTTTCACCACTTTTTTATCACAGTTGTTAAACAAATCACTGCAGTTGTTAAGTGAATGGTCATTAAGTGAATCTGGCTTCACCTATTGACTTTGCTTATTGGACACTGGCAGGGGAGGTTACAAATGTTGATCACATGACTACAAGACAGTGCAACTGTTATAAATACATGCCAGTGGCTAAGCGCCCAAACTTTGATCATATGACCATGGGGATGCTGCAATGGTCATAAGCATGAAAACCACTCACAAATCACTTTTTCAGTGCCATTGTAACTTCAAACAGTCAGTAAATGAATGGTTGTAAATCAAGGACTATCTGTAATGACAAACTACTAATGCAGGGTTCCCCAGTCTGTGGCCCCTGGCCCATTACTGGGCCGTGGTCTATTTGCAACCAGGCCGCTCGCAGCCCCACTCATGCAAGCAGCCAGCGCTCGCAGCCTTAATCGTGCTTCTTTCTTGCGTGAGTGTAGCTGAGCATGTGTACATGCTGGCCTGCCGCTCCCATGGCCCAGTTTCCCCTCTCCCCCCGCCAGTCGGGCTGCCAAGCCACATGCTCCAAAAGCAGAGCAGAGACTGAATGGGACGAGTGCGCCCAGTCAGCTTTGTTGACTCACCGAGGCTGCCTGCGCAGGATGCCCAATCCGCTTTTGAAGCGTCGGGGAGCCGCTGAGTCTGAAGGAGCACGTGACTGTGCCCCCAAAGACTTCACTTCTCCATGCTAAAAGCTTTGGAAATGGACAAAAGGCTTTGGGGGAGTAATCTCATTCTGCTTCAGGCCTTCCGTCCCTTTGCAAAAGGTTTTGGCATGGAGAAGCCTGAAGGAGCTGAGACCGCGCCTCAAAGGCTTCTCTTTTGCGTGAGTGGAGCTGCATGTGTGTGCCCTGGCCTGCGCTTGCGTGGCCTAGTTCACTTCCTCCCAGCCGGGCAGCCAAACAGCAAAGGTTGGGGACCACTGTCCTAGATAATTTTTAAATATTTTTTGCTGATTTACACAAAAACTGCTGCAGATACAGAAGTTTTTTACACTGTTCATCCTATATATACTGTTGATATATAGTGTTACATTGTTACTTTATTTTAAATCAATTTATTTAACTATGTTAGTTTTGGCTAATGCAAATTTGATTTTAGTTGTTTCATATTTTATTCCATAGGCCTTTTTTATGAATTGTTACTCTAAAAGATAAATTATAAATATTTATCAAGTAAATGACTATGCAATGCAGGAGTAAGCTACTTGACAAAAATTAGTTCAAAATCATTATCACCTCTTTATATTTTATATTTTATATGTGTGTTAGATAGTCTTACTTGACATTCTGAGAAATGTACAAATCCTTATATTGTATTCCCTATTCTCTAAGACATTCATTTGTACCTTATTGAGTGCTGCTCTGGAATGTCCGTCGACTGTATGGGGAAGACTTTTAGAGAATGCCAGAAAGAGAACTGAAAAAAAATATCTGGTATGTCTGGAACAGGGGTGTCAAACTCACATTGTCACGGTGGCGTCACGTGATGTATCGGGACTTTTTCCCCCTTCGCTAAACCGGGTGTGGGCATGGCCAACGCGTGACGCATCCGGCCCACGGGCTGGGAGTTTGACAGCCCTGGTCTGGAATATGAGTCAGTGTAGTATAGAGATTAAGGTACTGGTCTAGAAACCAGGAGATTGTAAATTCTAGGCCTCTCTTAGGCATGAGAATTTAACAGTAAACAATCTTCAATAATAAATTGAATCCTAGGTGTTTGCTTCCTTTCCTAGCAGCTTCCCACAAGCAACCTCAATGTAGAAGCCAGCAGGAAAGGTTGCAAATCACTCCGGTAAATTGCTCCCACTTTTCTTCTGCCTGTAGCATCCTCCTATTACTCACGCATGGCCTGCACCAGCCCTCCCAGGTCTTCCCCACCCTCCCATGCTACTCTTTATGCTCCTTAACTAGACTCAGGCCTCTTCCTGCTTAACAACCAGCTTGGGGTTACAGTAGCAAGTGGGACTGCCCAGGACTGCCATTGTTAACTATTATATTCTTTTCTATAGTAGTCTTGAAATAATATCCATAAGCCAGCTTTTTTTAACAACAAAATCAAACGAAGTAGTATATCTTTTGACACATAGGATTTGTATTTGGGTATAGATTTCTTCTTTCTCATCTCTTTATCTGGCACCAAAACAACTTTCAATGTTTTATGAAGCTGTTCCCATGACTGTACATATACATACTCCCTGAGCTCTTCTTTTGAGAAGAACTGCAGGATTATCTCTTTCTCTTCAGTGTTTACATGAAACCTTTGGGAAAGATCATCACTGGTTTAGGATACCTAATTATGTCTTTCAAACCCTGGCCAGCCTAGTGAGCCTGTCATGGTTCTGTCCCAGTGCCCAGAAATTCTGCAGGTTTGGATCAGGAGGACCATCTTGACTCAGATGTGTGTGTGTTTGGACTTACCAAATCTGATGAAGTGCTATTTTTTTTTACTTTAGATGGGGTAGCATTTCCCCTTCAAGGATGGTACACAGTTTGGGGGTCTTCTTGAACTTGCAGCTCCTGCTTGAAGAGCAGGTGCCAATTGTAGCCAGGAAGCCTTTGCAAAACTCTATCTTATTGCCCCAGTTCCATTCTTTCATAGATCAGGAGGCCCATTAGACAGTCAGACTTGTTCTAATCATCTCATAACTTGACTGTTGCAATGCTCTCTATATGGTTTTCCTTGAAAACCATCAGGAAACTCCACCTGGTCCAAAATGCAGTGGTGTGAGCAGTAATGGGTATGCCTTGGTATGCAATGTAATACTTCTGCTTTGTAAGCTGTTTGTTTCAAAGGATGGGCTGTTATTTATACATAGCATGGAGTTACTTGAGGGTTCCCTGTCCTCCATAATATCTATCCAATTCTTTCAACCCTGCAAGATTGGCATTCTCCAGTCAATGAAATAACATCATTGGAAGCACACCTTCTCTATGTCATGTTTGCCTTCTAGAAAAAGGTTCCACTTAAGATCTGGATGGCCCCACGCAACAGTTGTTTAGAAGAGCTGTGAAGACCATCATTAAGGGATAGTGAGACTCTTCATTTCTTCATGTTTTCTATCTTTTATCTTTATTTCTTTTTTTGTTTTTGTTTTATTATTTCGTTGATTGATTGCCCAAAGGGGCAGCATAAAACTTCCATAAATTATTGTTACTATTATTTTACATTTCATGAAATGGACTCTAATATATATAAAATTTATTTGATCATTGTTAATATCTAACATAAAAAGCTTCTTATTTTTGATGTAGAAGGCTGCTATGCTTCGGTAAATTCTTGCAAAATATGTGTTAGACTTGTTAATAAATCCTCAATTTTTGTTTTTTAAAACTAGGTGAAGATGGAGCAGGTAAAACTAGCTTAATTGGAAAACTTCAGGGAATTGAGGAATACAAGAAAGGAAGAGGAATGGAATATCTGTACCTAAATGTTCATGATGAAGATAGAGATGGTAAGTACATTTGAGACATGAATATGTTATATTGCTACTTGGGACACATTGCAGTATTTTAAAATGTGTGTCATCTTCATTAATCAACAACTACTAAATAAAATATCCCTTAGTACAGGGGTCTCCAATCCCCAGGCCACAGCCTACTACCAGGCTGTAGCCTATTTGGAACCGAGCCGCATGAGCGACTGGCTGGCACACACACAAGTAGATCAGCTTGGCGAGCGGTGGACCAGTCTGCATGCGTGCGTGGAGCTCAACTTGTGTTAGCCAGTTCTCCTCCCGCCAGGCTGCCCATCTGGGACTATCTGTGTATTTATGGGAGTTGGTAGGCAAGAAAAAAAGTGAATTTTGAAAGAATGGTTTACACCAGGGGTCCTCAAACTTTTTAAACGGGGCCAATTCATGGTCCCTCAGACTGTTGGGTGGCCGGACCGGCTGGGTAGGCGTGGCTAGGTGGTCATGTGACTGGATGGGCATGGCTAGGTCATGTGACTAGATGGGCGTGGCCAATTTAATGTCACTCACATCAAGGGGTGGTCAGCAGCATCAGCGGTGGGGGTGGGGTGGGGAGTTTTCCTGCGTGGCTTTTACCGGCAGGCAGCGACAGGGGGGGAGAAGCCCGCCACTGCCTGGAGCTCGCTTTTCACACACACACCGCCGCTGCCCAAAGCCATGCAGGAAAACTTCCCGGGAATTCCAGGACGCCCCGAACTCCCGGAGAGTTTTCGGAGGCGGGGCGGGCAGAGGCTTTTGGAGGCCTGCAGGGTGCTCCTGGGGGCCGGGGAGGGCAAAAACGCGATGCATGGGAGGTAGGGGAGGTGAAAAATGGGCCCATTTTTGGGCCTCCTGGGGCGTCTGTGCACCCCATTTGTCACCCCCCCTGCCTCCAGAAGTATTCTGCAGGCAAAAAATGGGCAACAACAGCCCGTTTTTTGGCCAGAAACGGGCCATTTTTGCCCATTTTTTGGCCTCCTGGGGCTTCTGTGCACCCCGTTTTTTACCTCCCCCGCCCCCAGAAGCATTCTGCAGGCAAAAATCGGGCATAAACGGCCCATTTTTTGGCCTCCTGGGGCATCTGTGCGCCCCATTTTTCACCTCCCCCACCTCCAGAACGTCTCTGCAGGCCAAAATTGTTGGCCTTACCTTTCAGTTCCAGCCCGCAGGGCTTGCGAAGGTAAGTCCTGCGCTCGGCCGAAGGGTGGGCGGGGCGATGTGGGTGGGGCAGCCTCGTGATCCTGTGCGGGCTGGATTAATGGCTTCGGCGGGCTGCATGCGGCCCGCGGGCCGTAGTTTGAGGACCCATGCTTTACACTATAGAAAACATGATGACTGGTTGAGAGTAACTATATAAGATAAGAAATTTTCATTATCTTTAATGACTGCTACTTGCTATTTTTTTTCTACTCTCAAAAGCACTTCTATAGCCTATCTCTGTATCATTTTCCTATCATTTCTAATCATTTTCCCAACTGTTTAGCTTTCATACTGATCGTTACATTAAAGTGTACCATTTCCCTCAATCCCAATATTTCTTACTTGCTTTTATTTTGTCTCTTTTTTCCTGTTTTTGTCTGTTTTTTCTCTTAAAACATGGCCATTATCAAAATTCACCTGACATTTTGCAGATTTGTATACTTCTGCTAACAAAACAAAAATTATTTCATTGTGAATCATAATGAAGTTTTTAGTTCCAGCTACTAAAAATATATTTGATCAGATAATTCAGGCCTTATTTTTAATGAAAGGTGCTACCATGTTTTCTTTCATAAGAATTTTTTTTAGAAGATATTTGCTATTAAAATTCAGTGTAATCATAATTGTGCTGTATAGATCTATGATTTATTCTTTTCATTTATATTAATAAACTATTTGACTTTTGCTTTGTTTCTAGATCAGACAAGATGCAATGTATGGATTTTGGATGGTGATCTGTACCATAAAGGCCTGCTCAAATTTGCAATAGAAGCCACCTCTCTAAAGGATACTTTAATTATGCTGGTAGTAGATATGTCTAAACCATGGACTGTTTTAGATTCATTACAAAAGTGGGCAAGTGTTGTAAGAGAACATATTGACAAATTAAAAATTCCTCCTGAAGAAATGAAAGAAATGGAGCAAAAAGGTAAGTATTATATAAACATGTATTTAATATATGTTGGGAAATTATCGATAGCTTTATCTTAATTATAAAGGCATCTTTTTCCATTCTGAAGATATTAGCTATTATAACTGTCAATCTTCTCTATCAAAGCAAATCTAATGATGACTTTAGATCTAGCATCCATTTTTATGCTAAAAACTAATTGGAGGAGACCTTAAGAGGCAATATAAATCTTATCTTTTAATTAAAAATTAAGTATTTTTAATATTTTATATTGACCTTATTAATATATTTATATTTTCACTGCAATTGAAAAAGCTACCAGGCCATTATGTGTGAGATTATTTTTATAGTCCGTTCTAGAAATAGTACGTTTAGCATATAAACAATTCAATTTAATATTCTTGAAATAGTTATCTTCATTATAAAGCTATAGAATCAGTATATCTCTTCAAAATATACTATTTAATTGAATTTTTTAAAAAAATAATCTTTAAATGCATATGAGTTTTTTTTCACCTGTGTCTTCTAAAAATGGTCATTTTGGAAATTCAATTGGGTCAAAATATCTGGAAATAAACATTATCAAAATATACTTCTGATATTAGCAGCCTGCTCCATAACTGATGAACTCCATTGTTACTCAGAGATGTGACTTTTCCATTATAACCACTAAATCCTACTTTTAATATAAATAAGAACTTCTTATATATAAAGAAGATGCTGTGGTACCTTATTTTACTAAATCAGCTTCGATGTGCTGCAAATAAAAAATCAATAAATTGGTGCTCTTCAGATGTTTAGCTTATAAATTATTAGCGATGCTGGTAGAGTGATAGAAGCTTGGCCTGTTTTAAGATAGTCCTAGAGCAGCGGTTCTCAGCCTGTGAGTCGCGACCCTTTTGGGGGTCGAACGACCCTTTCACAGGGGTTGCCTAAGCGCGCACTAGCCCAACATCTTGGTGCCACACCCCCTATGTCAATTCATCGCGCGCGGGGAGAGGGCGGGGCGGGGGTTGCGGCGGCGGGGCGGGGGTCGCGGCATTAGGAAGGTTGAGAACCACTGTCCTAGAGAGTTATTTTGGACTTGAATGTGCAGGTTATTCCTAATCTATGAGTTATAGGATAGTAGATAACTTTTTGAATTATGGGGTTTTTCTAAGCAATAGACAAGATCCTTCAATTCAAAAGTCTACTTCTCTCTTCTGTAGATTGATTATGTATGTATGTATGTATGTATGTATGTATGTATGTATGTATGTATGTATTTATTTATTTATCTCATATTTCTTAACTGCTCATTTCTCTTAAAATTAATGTTTAATTTTAATTAGGGCTATGAGTACTTTGAAAATGATTTGTTTTTCTTAATAATTTTAATTGAAAAATTTTACAATAATAAAAAATACAAATTAAACTCAGAAAGAAAAATAGAAATAGAAAGAATAAAAAGTTCAAAGAAAGGAAAAAAGAAATTTAAATAAAGAAGAAAAGAAATATTTAAAGATGTGATTTCTGATCTTCATCACCAGAGCAGGTAGTCCTCAATTTATGACCATAATTGAGCCTGGAGTTAAGTTGTAAATTGTTGTGGTCATAAGTTGAGACATCACATGACTAGACCCAATTTTTTCAGCATTTTTTTGCAACAGTTGTTAAGCAAATAATGCAGTCATTAAGTGAACACTGTGCTTGTTAAACAAATCCATTTTACCCACTGGGCATTTTTGCCAGAAACCAAAAATTGGAAACTAGCAAAGAATGTCAAAAATCACACTAATATAATCACAGGGGACACCACAGAGCACCGTAAACATGAGCAAGTTGCCATGTACCCAAATTGCTGTCGTGACCATGGGGGGTGGGTGGGTATTGCAGCCATTGTAACTTTAAAATCAGATTGTAAGTACTTTTGAAGTGATCTGTTATAACTTTGAACAGTCACAGTGATCAGGCATAAGTCGAGGACTACCTGTATAAACAAATTTAAGAACTCTTCATCTCCTATCAGGTTATAAACAAATATCTCTTCTTCTTGTAACCCATACTGAATTTATATGCAAGTCTGTATATCCTCAACTTTTCAGACCTGCTGTCAACAAAAAGGGTTACTAGAGCTGTATAGTAATATGTCTTTATTTTAACCATGGTCAAACAAACCAACTTTATATTTCTTACTTCTAACAATCTTAATCTTTAATTAATTCAGATATTTTGTAGGATTTGATTTTGTTTTTCTTTTTACCATCCTAAAGGCTTCTTCGAGGCTTTAGCAAACCTCTTTTATAAATCCAATAAAAAGTCATTATCCAGGTAATTCTCTTAGTTTATCATTTGTATTTCCACTTTAATTTTCTAAACTTTAACCCAATTTTGGGGGTTACAATTTCTTTTGTACCAATAGAAAATATGTCCAGGTCATTTTCTTGGCTTGTCATTTGTGTTTTACTTTAGTTCCCTTTTTTATTATCCAATATTTATGGTTCTAATATTTCTACACCAGGCAAAATTTGTTTCACATATATCATCCTTCATTAACATCTGTCCATAGAAACAGACATCATTGATGACATTGTAGTTACTAATTTCTGATCCCATTCTTCAAAAACCTTCTATACTAGATACTGTCATGTTTTGTGTCATTTTGTAAATCCCAGTACTAACCAAACACAAAGACAAGCTAATAAGAGAGTAGTTTAAATTTCAGATTGAAATAGAGCAATAGTAAGACACATCCAATCATATGAGTTAATGTTGCAGCCCCTGAGTTATATCTTGACCAGCAGTTATCATATCCCTCAATTCCTTAATGTTCTGGCTGAATTTTCTCATTTATCACAGTAACCCTGTACCTAGGACAGAAAAAAAAAGAGCTGGAGAAAGAGAGAGTATATTTACACTGTAGTTCTTATCCTAAATATAGAATTTTGTAATCCTTAATGGCCTCAGGATTAAAAAAAGTTAAAATAATACATGTTTAAATAAGCCATCCAGGAAGCACCCTAAGATAAATCTAACTTAATTTTAATTGTATAACAATTTAAAGTTGATCCAAGGTAATACTATGAAAGTAGTATTTGAAGCCTGTAGTTGAAGCCTAACTATTTTTAGGTTGTAACAATATAAGAAAGCTCATTTCAGTACTAAAAGTTTTTTAAATATCTATTATACATAAACATTTTAATAAAATAATTATACTGACTTTGTGCAGTATTTCTGAGACTAAATTTCTTAGGTGCAATGTCTCACTGAAACATTGTGAATGTAAACTAGATAACCTTCTGCATTGAAATATCCTCAGAATTGATATTTTGTAAGGTGTAAGCAAAGAATGATTTTTTAAAATTGTCCTCTTCTTTAAAAAAAAAGCTGGTGTTTATATTTGCCTTTATTATCTATTTCCAGTTGTTTTATTATGCAGTATTCAGAATTTTTTTTACAGATTGCAACTTGTGCTTAAAAACATGGTTATATATATGAGCCATGGTGGCAGAGTGGTTAGAATGCTAACTTACTGCTCACTGCCAGGAGTTTGATTTTGACCAGCTGAAGGTTGACTCAGCCTTCCATCCTTCCAAGGTTGGTCAAATGAGGGTCCAGATTGTTGTTGGACTCTGTAAACTGCTTAGAGAATGGTATAAAACACAGTGAGACAATATATAAGTCTAAGTGCTATTGCTATTGCTATATAATATTTCTCTGGTGCCTATTAATTAGTTTTCTTAAAAAAATTGAAATGAATAACAATATTCTCTGGAAGAAAGGCAAGCATAATTGAAAAGTATATACAGCCCTTGACTTACAGCCTCAGTTGAAACCGAAATCTTGGTCGTAGAACAAAGCGGTTGTTAAGTGAGATATCTATCACATGACTGCTTCTCTCCACAACCATAATCTTGGCATTCCTGGTTGCAGTTGTCAAGTAAACTTATGTGTCATTAAGCAGACTGAGTCACAGATATTGAGCATAGGATGCCTCAGAAGGAGGGGAAGAGACCCTTGGAGGCCCAAGCATGCTGTATGTGAGTGTTTCTTTGCTTCGGAGCTGAAAATCCCTCTCTCCCAAAATCCAAGTAGGATTTTCAGCCTCTGAACAGATAGACACTAGCACACAGCCTGCATTGCCTCTCTTAGGGCCTTCCCCATCCCTCTGAGGCACACCATGCTCTTACCTTATTGTGCTACCACTCTATCCAGGAAAATCCTGCTCGGATTTTGACTTCCTCTTGTCTGTGGACTGGCTGAAAGAGTTGCCTGTCAAAGGAATTTATCTCCCTACCTGTTTGGATTTCAGCAATCCATGCAGGCACAGAGCTGAAATCCTTGCAAGCAGCTTTTTTCAGTCAGCCCACAGAGTAAAAGGGTTCCCTGCCAAAGGTTTTCAGCTCCAAACCTGCTTGGATTGCTGAAACCCCAGCAGGCACGGAATTGAAATCCTTTAGCAGGCAACTCTTTCAGCCAGCCCAGAAGAGCAGAGGGAGTCCTCTTGGAAGGTGCAGCAGCTTGCAATCTTCCCTGCCAGCTTCCTCACTGATATTCTGGAGAAGCCAGCAGAGAGGATTGCAAGTAATGATTACATGGCAATCTCTCGTGAATATGAACAGGTTGTCAAACATTCAGATAGTGATAGAGATGTGACATTTTACAGGCTGTAGAACACCCTTTCCAGGGCCATTGTTATTTGAACTATTGTTAGGTGAATAGTAATAAGTGAAGGACTACGTGTAATATTTCTGATAGAAATGCAAAGTTTAGGGAGAAAATGATTTTTTTCTTTTTTTTCCCCCTCTCTTTTCTTTTTTCCCCAGTCGTTAGAGATTTCCAAGAATATACAGAACCAGGAGAAGATTTTCCAGCTTCTCCACAAAAGAAAAATACTTCATCACAAGAAGACAAAGATGATAGTGTTATTTTACCTTTGGGTGCAGATACGCTAACGTGTAACTTAGGCATTCCTGTCGTAGTAGTTTGTACAAAGGTTTGTTCCATTTTAATTAAAGCTATACGTCGTCAAATAATTTAATTAAACCTTTAAATTAATTGGTTCATTAACACTCTTTAAGATAAAATAATATATTGCTTTTTTAAAAAAATCTTATTTTTAGTCATTTCTTATCTCTTTTACTCTCAATATATTGTAAACTGGTAAATGTGAAGATTATATGTCTTTGCATGTAGGCTTCAAATGTATTTTAGATTGATGCTAATTATGACTTTGGAAACAATAGAAATCCAGTATATTAATGTAAATATTGTATACTATTTTATACATTGGGAGTTTCTAGACATGCAGGTAAAAATAAAATTCTACATTAAACCCAACTATCTACATTAGCTCAACTATTTACAACTATTTACACCCCTACCCCAATATTCTACATTAACCACAACAACCAATTATTAACCCCAACAATAATTATTTTACTTATTTCTAGTGTGATGCCATTAACCTTCTGGAAAAAGAACATGATTACAGAGACGAACACTTTGACTTTATTCAGTCATATATCCGACGATTTTGTTTACAGTGTATCCTTTATGAGATATACCTAGCATTAACTTTCAATTTAGATTATTGTAAAGGTCATTCTACGCTCTCAAACCTCTACTGAAATAAAAAAGATTAAGGTGATAAGATTATTCTATCTTGATCTTATAGATGGAAATGTCAGTAAATGTTTCACCTTTATATAACCTTTGTTCTTCCTTTCCAAACAATCAAACCAGGAGTTATCTTTTAATCATCTTATAGAGAAAAATTGTTGAATAATAATTTGAAGTTGGCCTTACTTATATTCATTCCAAAGTTAGTCGCTATCAAGTCTTGTGTAAGAAAAACAGGAAATGATTAATTATAATATTTAATTGCCTATGTCATAAAAGAAGGAATAAAAAGTCTATATGAGTGGCCAGATGGATTTTTCTTGTTTTATTGGTATACTGTACACATTGGTGTACAAAATACTGGCAATACTTGTTTAGTGTCCACAATTGGAATCAGCAACTTAGTTGTTAAGTAAGTGATCACTAAGAGAAATTATTATCCTACTTCAGCTTTCTTTTGCTTTAAAGATCTGAGAAGGTTGTAAATGCAAAAATTGGTCTCAAAATTACTTTTTCACCATAATTTCATGCCATAATTCCAAACAGTCACTATATGGGGCACTCATACTATCTATATGATAAAAACATATAGCATACTATCTATATGATAAAAACATGTTTTATAACAAATTATTAAATTGTTAGATTTGGCACAATTATGAAACTATAGATTTTTAAACTTGGTGGATATTAGTATATCTTTAAGAAGGTAATATTTTCAAAGTATGTAGATTTGCAAAAATTAAAATGTAGGATTTTCTTTAACAAATAATTCAGATGGTGCAGCACTTATTTACACTTCAGTAAAAGAGAATAAGAATATTGATTTAGTTTATAAATATATTGTCCAGAAATTGTATGGATTTCCTTTCAACATACCTCCTATTGTTGTGGAAAAAGATGCAGTATTTATGTAAGTTATTTAGTAATAGGATTTCTGTACAATTAGTTCTTTAAAATATTGTTGCTTATTTTCAAAGTTTTAAATGAGTTTTTAATTTAGATTTCCAATGGCTGAAATTGAAGAATTTTTTAGATTCACTGGGAGGAGAACTTTAAGACAGAAGAACACTTTTCTTATCACACTGAAACCTCCCATTTTTGTCCTATAAGTTTTAAAAGGCTTCCAAATGAAGTATTTCATTGCTCTATATTGGATTAAGAGGGAAAAGTATACTCAAAATAGTAATAAATAAATTCTCTCTCTGTGCATTTGTGTATGAATTTTTACTGTGAATTTTTTATTTTAAATTTCAAAAGGGACTCCATAAATTTAATATGAAAAGAACAGGTATTTATGTATGGCAGAGAATGAAAGGTGAACAATTGAAATCTGTTGTGTGATAGAGTTTTGCTTTCAGTCCTACAGGATGGGACAATGAAAAAAAGATAGGAATATTACATGAGAACTTTCAGATTTTAAAAGTCAGTGACAACTTTGAAGATATTGTTATAAAGCCACCTGTCAGAAAGGTAATTCCTTACATAATTAAAAGTCATATTAGTATATTGCTTTATTTGCAAACTTAGAAAATCTTAAACAATTATGTGTGACTTGCTATTTAAAATAAAACTGAAATTTCTTTTTTGGTTGTAATCTGAATCATACTGAGAAGTAAAAAAAAACCAAACCCTAACCACTGCCTTGAGAAATTCATTCCAGAGTCATAAGTATTTTATGATAAGTAACAAAAAGATAAGAGATTCTTTAGGAGATTTGATTGGTTAAATGAGGCCTAGGCTATTTAAGAATTTTAAAGATTACAATAATGCTGGGAGGATGGCTTTCTGATTTTTATGTGTCTCATATTTTGCTAGACTCATTTTAATAAGTTTTTGTTGTTACAGTTTGTACATGAAAAGGAAATAGTAGCAGAAGATGATCAAGTATTTCTTATGAAGCAACAGGTATTAATCTGTACTTTTCATAGTCATTAAAATGTATTTTAATTTGAATTAACTTTAATGTATATTTTAACGTTTATGAAATGCTTATGCTGTTGCATGTTTGATTGTGTTTTTTAGACTCTGTTAGCCAAACAGCCACCTTCTACAACTGGACGGCCAGTGGTTAGTAAAAAAAAATAACTTTCTGGTATTAATAATATACAAATGTTTTGTTCTAATGTGAGTGGCACATTTCTAATAATATTTCACTGTCTCTGCATTTTGTACCTGAAATCTTCAACTTTTTGCTTCTTTTAGACTATATATATTCTGTAACAATATACCTAATATTTTTTTGAATTCAGTGGGACTTATGAGTAAATGTAAAACATTGTTCTGCTAAACTGTATATCCTATCTTTTGTTCATTTCATTTTTTAACTCTTTGTATCAACATTAATCAAGGAAATTGGATGATAAATATCTTTACTTGCTTTTAATATAACTAATCTAAGCTTGATTAAAAGTCGTTTCTAAACTTTTCTTACCAGATATCTCTTCAAACGTGACAAAGTTTTGGTACCAAAAGATCTATAAATGTTTTCTAGCACTCAATGGGGAACCCATCCAATCCTAGTGTTTTACCTTTTGCCGTTTTTTAAATTACTGGTTTAATCTCTACCTCAGATAGTGGAGGAAATAAGTTATTTTGGGGTATTATTAAATGTGGTAGATTAATTTTATTTTAAAAGGCCTCTATGTCTTCATTTATCCTCTGGTTTACTATATAAGTCTGAATCACTTTTTATTCTAAAAAATAACCCCAGAACATCACTTAGATTTTGAGGAAGTGAGATATAGGCCAAAATTGAGATGTTTCATAAAGTTTTGCCAATGTTGCAAATGTTATTCAGGTGTTGATGGTGGAAGTTAATATTCAATCAATCACTCAAATTTTTATTTTGGTCAAGACCAGCAAAGAACCTCATGTTTTTTTTTCCCTTTATAATGAACCTCATGTTTTTTTCTTCCTAATAAGTATTATATTAAAAGGTTTTCCTAATCTGTTGGAAGTATGTTCAGTGATCGTCAGTCTATTTTTGTTCATTCTATCAATCTATATGCCTTAAATTACAATCTCATTTTCTTTTTTGTATTTGCATAAAGTTTCCCCCTTTTCCTAATCTTTGTTAACACATCTGATAAAAAACTTAATTTAGAAAACTTATTTTATAGGAAAAAGAAAGGAATTGATTATTTTCATTCTTTCAAGTTGCTAACCTGAAATGAAATGCCATTTATTCTAATCATTTATAGATAACCTGATTCATAACTATAGTCTTAAGAGGGTTCCCTCCCCCCATAGGCAGTTAATCTAAGTAGAATATTTTAAACATTTTAACATTTTCCAGATGGTCTTATGTCCATGAGATAAGTGATTTACATTAGGTTCATGTTCTGTGTAGGACACCTCACAAAGGGTCCCTGGAGGATCACCCAGGACACAAAACAGATCTGTAACCTCCAATGTTACCAGTGTTACATCCATCCCTGCTGGATCTAAAAAAATAGATCCTAGTATGAAAGGTAAAACACTGAAGATATTATTAATTTATTGTAATTGTTTGGGATTTTGGTTTAATACTCAGTTGATGAGGCAAGCCTTTATATATAATTGACATTTATTTATTTATATTTGTATCCATTGTATAACAACATTTTATTATGTTTAAACATTTCAAATTAACACTACAATATATTATCATTGTGTCATGGAAATTTTTCAGCTGGAGCCACAAGCGAGGGAGTATTGGCAAACTTCTTCAATAGTTTGCTGAGTAAAAAAACTGGAGCACCTGGTGGACCCAGTAACATTGGTAGTCCAGGAGGAGTAGGAAGCACTGGAAGTGGTAGCAATGGTAATCTGCCGCCATCTGCAAAGAAGTCAGGTAAGAATTTTAGCTGAACTGAATTTAGATTAACTAAAGTCATATTAAATGCTTAATCAACTACTGTAAATACAGTATAAAAACTTATATAATGATTTAACATTTAAGTTTAGTGATTTGTATTTTGGCTGATTTCCTCACTGTTACAAGTAATCTAATGTACAAGCTCATAAATCCTTCTACAGAGCTTTAACTCTCTCTTTTTGCCTATAACTTGTGAATTTATTAAAGTCTTAAAGATGTTTTATGGGAAACCCTTACTGCATGTGGTTTTGGCAAAACGAAAAACAAGATTGGTTGGTTGGTTGGTTGGTTGGTTGGTTGGTTGGTTGGTTGGTTGGTTGGTTGGTTGGTTGATTTGTAAAATTTATTAGGCGCCATCTTACCACAAAGTAACTCTGGGTGGCTTATGATCTTAAAAAGATAAAAACTATAGGTAGTCCTTGACTTACAATCGCAATTGCGCCCCAAATTTCTATTGCTAAGTGAGACATTTGTTAAGTGAGTTTTGCCCCATTTTATCACCTTTCTTGCCACAATTGTTAAATGAATCATTGTAGTTGTTAAATTAGTAACTCAGTTGTTAAGTAAATCTGGCATTGATTTTGCTTTTGAGAAAATTCCAAAAGGTGATCACATGACCCTGGGACATTGCAAGCATCATAAATATGAGTCAGTTGCCAAGCGTCTGAATTTTTATCACATGACCATGAGGATGCTGCAACAGTCACTAGTGTGAAAAACGGTAATGTCACTTTTTTTCAGTCCCGTTGTAATTTTGAACAGACACTAAACAAACTGTTGTAAGTCGACGACTACCTGTACAAAAACTAAAAGACATAAATATAATACTGTGAAGATCCAAACACTGCACCCCAATTAAAAGTGGGGAAGGCAGAAGTAAGATGGGGAATAGATGGGATCTGTTATTAATCTATCACCCTTCTCCATTTTAAGATTCTCGCATTGGAGCCCCAAGCTAACTGGCAGAGCCAGGTCTTTAGGCTCTTATGGAAGGTCAGGAGGATTGGAGTCGACCTCAGTCCCAGGGACAATATGTTCCAAAGGACAGGCACATATTAATTTCCTGTTGTTTCTGTTTTCTCCAAGTCATATTATAAAGACTGTTTAGATACAATTATGACAGGGAGAGATTCACTATGGCAGGGCTGTCAAACTTGTGGCCCGCGGGCCGGATGCGTCGTGAGTTGGCCACGCCCACACCCAGTTTAGTGAAGGGGGGGAAAGTCACGATACGTCACGTGACGACGCCATGATGATGCGAGTTTGACACCTCTGCACTATGGCATGGCAAACTGACATCAAGACAGATAATGTATTATCTTTGTAACAGTAAAGTTATACTATTACTAATACTTCAGTATCTTTATTGATAGTTTGTTCAATATTTTTCCATACTCTACAATGATTATTTCTACAGCATAAGCAGATATTTGTCTCTCTTATTGTTCTTTTGTGTATTAATGGGAATGAGTGAGGTATTGTTTATCTTTACAGGCAGTTTCCCTCTCCTTCAGGCTAGAACCGTGATGGCGAACCTATGGCACGTGTGCCAGAGGTGGCATGCAGAGCCCTCTCTGGCTGTCGCCCCAGATCAGATCTCCGTGGCGTTTCTTTTGTGAGCTTCTGTTTCCCTGCAAACGACGAAACAGAAGCTCACGAAAGAAAAAGATCTTACCTCTTGCCGTGCTGCCAGTGTTGGGATGCCCCGCCTCCCACCGGCCAGCTGGTCTTCAGGTCTCTGCTGCACATGTGCGCATGCCCACGCACATGTCTGCGCATGTCCATGTACATGCACATGTTCGTGCATGCACACATGTCTGTGCATGCACGTCTTTGTGCGTGCACACACACCTTTCAGTTTGGGCATGCGCGCGTGCACAGTTTGGGCACTTGGTGTCTAAAAGGTTTGCCATCACTGGCCTAGAATATGTATATGTCTGTTTTCTTATAGTATTTTGAAGGTACATTGATAGGAAGTTAGTATAGGAAATTGACACCAATGCATTCTTTCCTAATATATAAGTATAGACATGCTATTTGTGATACTCATTTTTTAGAGTTTTATGGAATATCTTTTCTTCTCAGACTTGTTCTTTAGCAGTTCTTCCTTGTCAATTTCCTCATTCCATAATTGGTAACGAGAGATTAAAAATCATCTCATACTACAAAATTGTATACTTCAAATGTTCTCGCCACAATTTTTACCTTAACATTATAAAAGATTGCGGACAGTATCTTAGAGCTGAAATTGGCTTTTAAGAATATAGTAAGATAAATTGTTAAATAGAATATGGCTATCAGAACACAGCTTTGGGAAAGCAGTTTGTTTCACCAAAGAAAGTTAGAGGGGGGGAAAAACCTAATGCACCTCAAAGAAACCAGGTAAAGACACTGTTGTTACAATATTACGTTTATGAAAGTAAGTCCACAGCATGTATTTTCAATCTGAAAAAATTATGTGAAATGCATTTTAGTACTAGTTAAAAATATGTAGTAGCAGTAATATCAAATTTTGTAATAAAAACATACTTGGCATACAATGCTTGCATGGAAAATTATTTAAAAAATTATTGCTTCTTTTTTTTATAGGGCAAAAGCCTGTTTTGACTGATGTTCAAGCTGAATTGGATAGAATCTCACAAAAACCAGATTTGGTTTCTCCAACAACACCTACGTCCCCCACAGAAGGTGGGGCATCTTGAAGTCACCAAATATAGCCATTTATTCATTTTTATGGGATTATTTAATTGACTCTGCCTCTTCATCCAATGTCTGGAACTGGAAAACTGAAATACTTTCAGAAAAGGACAAACAGATGATATCTGTTGTATTGCTGAACATTGTAAAAGGGAATTGCATAGATAAAATTATTACACAATGTAATACTACTATTCACAATTCAGTGTGACATTCAAATATGCTTATTCCTTAAAGTCAGTGCCATTCTCTAAATTTGAAGGTGTCCACTTAATCATTTGAAATCATAAAACTGCTTGAAAAGTTGGCAAAATGATATGCAAGAAACATGGGCACTTAATTTATATTGAACTCTCATTTTAACTTAAGACAGTTTTACAAATCCTCTTGGAGAAGGATCTAATTTTGTTGGAGAAAGGTTAATCAACCATTGTTCTTTAGCACACCATCAATAAACTAACTCAAATGTTAACACTGTTTGGAATATGACTTCAGATTATGCTGATCTCAGTTGAAATCTAACTGCATTACACTGTCTCAATTAAGTGCTGCAGTATTGAGGATTCATTTCAAATTATTGGCATGGGAACTTTGGGATTCTAAATTTCTGAAAAATAAATAAAAAGTACATGTGAACATTATTCTCAAATTAATAAAAAATAAAATCCTTAGATTTGTTTTACATTTAATGCCTTAATTTTTGTTTAGGTAGAAAGTTAAAAAGTTTCATACAGATTTCAGCATGTTTTTGTAGTGCCTATTTCTTTGCTTTTGGGAAAGTCACATCTATCTATCTGTATCTCATCTTTATTATGTTTACAAATAACTCAAAGCAACAAACATATCCAATACCATCTCCTATTTTCCCCACAACAACCACCCTGTTAGGTGGATTGGGCTGAGAGAGAGTGACTGGCCCGAAGTTATCCAGCTGACTTTCATGGCTAAGACAAGACTTGAACTCACAATCTCCTGCTTTCTAGCCTGGTGCCTTAACCACTAGACAAACTGACCAAACTGGCTCTTTTAGTTTAATAAACTAAATTCTAATAAGTTGTCTTCTAGACTGTTTATTAGGTTTTGGTGGTCTTGTACAGTATAGAAGTACTCTGAATACTGTATGTTCATCCATAAGCTTTTAAGCATCTCCTTTGGATTCCTCTTTCTTCAGACAAGGTCTCATGAAGTTCTACTGGCTCTCACAAGTAATATGCAATACAGTATTTATGGTTTATGTTTAACAAATCCAAAGCATACTTAAATGATTACATGATCGTGCAGCTCGGGTCATTGGCCACTATGTCAGCAAGGGAAGAAAAATACAGATCCTCACATAGCATTGTAACAAACATGAAAGCACTATTTTAAAAACTTCATATAACATTAAGTTCTCTTGAATACATACAACAATTTTTTGAAAATGTAATCAGCTTGAAGGGGTTTTCTCGGCATTTCTAAGAACACTTTTTTTTAAAAAAAATTCATTTGTCAATGTAAGCTTTTTTATTGACTTTTGTTTTTAAAAATTGATAAAGGAAGTAAACAATTGTTTTACATCATTAAGATCTAACTGCTAAAAGAAGACTTATTCCAACAAGGAACATATTTACAGAAGGTTCTTTAGAGAAGTTTTCTTCTGTCATAATGAAATACCGGTACATTAAATAAATTGAACCTTTGAACAGAATAAACACAGTATGAACATTTGGTGTGCATTTAAGATGTACACGAGTTTATACTCAGATGAGGTAAGAAATATATCTTTCCAGGCATATATTAAAAGTTGAATTGTTTGTGTTTAACTTTATTATTTGTTTTAATTTATAACAAAGTTTATAGAAAAGACAGGACTTGGTGGCTTAATGGTTAAGATTCTGGGGTTGTTGACTGGAAAGTGGGCAGTTCAAGTCCCAAGCACCACACGGTGGAGTGAACAGAATTTGTGCTCAGGAAGTCCTCGAGTTTAGTGACCGTTCAAAATTTACAACAGCTCTGAAAGAAGGGAATATGACATGACCATTGTAGCATCCCCATGATCACATGATCAGAATTTGGACACTTGGCAACTGACATTCAGGAAGGTTGCAGTGTCCCGAGGTCATGTGATCACCTTTTGTGACCTGATAAAGTCAATAGGGAAGCCAGATTCATTTAACAACCACAGTGATTCACTTAACAACTAACAAGAAAGGTCATAAAGTACCAGCAGATATATTTTCCATGCTTTGTGCTCATATATTTAATTAAATAGATTTTAATAGAAAAAAAAATCTAAAAAGGCAAAGTCAGATCGGAAGTCGTGTCAATGACAGAAGTGAAACATCACAAGGAGGGGAAGACCATTAGGAAGCAACCCTATTAAAAAAATGAAAATCAAAGTAGATAACACTAATGTAAAGTGGCTTAATTTTTATATACAGTGCATTCAGAAAGTATTCAGATCCCCTTCACTTGTCAATTTTGTTATGCTGCAGTCTGATTCTACAGATACTGAAATTATTTTTTTCTTCATTAATCTACACTCAGTATCCCATAATGACAAAGTGAAAACAAAATTTTAGAAATGCCTGTAAATTTATTAAAAAAAAAACCTGAAATATCACATTGGCATAAGTATTCAGACCCTTTGCAACAACACATGAAATTTATCTCAGGTGCCTCCCATTTCTCTTAATTTTTGCTGACATATTTCTAAACCTTGATTGTCCACTTGTGGTAAATTAAGTTGGTTGGACATGATTTGGAAAAGAACACACCTCTCTATAGAAGGCCTCACAGCTGACAATGCATACTGTAGCAGAGCAAAAGCCATGAGGTCAAAGGAACTGCCTGCAGAGCTCAGAGACAGGATTATTGCAAGGCACAGATCTGGGGAAGGCTACAATAAGATTTCTGCTGCTCTGAAGGTTCCTAAGAGCACAGCGGTCTCCATAATTCTCAAATGGAAGAAGTTTGGCACAACCAGGACACTTCCAAGAGCTGGACGCCCAGTCAAACTGAACAACTGGGGAGAAGGGCCTCAGTAAGAGAGGTGGCCAAGCTCCAGAGATCCTATGTGGAGATGGGACAGAGTTCCCATCACTGCAGCCCTCCACTGATCTGGGCTTTATGGCAGAGTAGCTAGATGGAAGCCTCTCCTCAATGCAAAACACATGAAAGCCCACTTGGGAGTTTGCAAAAAAGCACCTGAAGGACTCTCAGACTGTAAGGAACAAGATTCTCTGGCCTGATGAAACCAAGATTGAATTGCTTGGCCTCAATTCTAAACGTTATGTTTGGAGGAAACCAGGCACCACTCATCATCTGGCCAATATCATCCCAACAGTGAAACATGGTGGTGGCAGCATTATGCTGTAAAGGTGTTTTTCAGCAGCAGGGACTGGGAGACTGGTCAGGGTTGAGGGAAAGCTGAATGGAGCAAGGTTCAGGGATATCCTCAATGAAAATCTGTTCCGCAGTGCTCAGGACCTCAGACTGGGCCAAAGATTCACTTTCCAACATGACAACGATCCTAAGCACACAGCCAAGACAACACAGGAGTGACTTAGGGACAACTCTGTGAATGTCCTAAGTGGCCTAGCCAGAGCCCTGACTTGAACTTTACTGAACATCTCTGGAGGGACCTGGAAATGACTATCCACTGACTGTCGCTATCCAACCTAACTGAGCATGAGAGGATTTACAAGGAAGAATGGCAGAAAATCCCCCAATCCAGGTGTGCCATGTCACACCCAAAAAGACTCGAGGCTGTAATTGATGCCAAAGGTGCTTCAACAAAGTACTGAGTGAAGGGTCTGAATACTTACGCCAATGTGATATTTCAGTTTTTTCTTTTTAATAAGTTTACAGATGTTTCTAAAACTCTGTTTTCACTTTGTCATTATGGGGTACTGAGTGTAAATTAAAAAATGAATTTCAACAACTGTAAAATCAGGCTGTAGCATAACAAAAGTGACAAAAATGAAGTGGGCCTGAATACTTTCTGAATGCACTGTATATACTTAAAACCAACTACATGGATATTATGTTTGCCCTTTGGGGAAATGCATTATTTGTATAGCTACCATTGTTAATGTCATTCTCTGTTCCTTTCAATTTGACATGTGGTTTATGTCTGATAATCAAAGCTTGCTGTGAGATTTAAGAGCAGAGGTAACCTTGCTGAGGTAACCTAAGTGGGCTTTAGCTGTTCAGTGTTTTAAAAGAAATATTAGAATCATATTTGGCAGCCAGAGAAAACAGCTTTTACATCATGGTGCAGTTACATCAAGTAAAAATTCCCAAAACAAACAAATATGCAGCATTAAAATGGTAAGACTTGGTAAGTGGCACAAATGACTATCTGGATTAGCATTTTTCATTTTAATTGTTGCAGATTACTATTTATTGGAGCTTGAAAGCACATTTTGAACTTTAATTAACAATTTCATTAAAAAAAGTAACAATTCTCAAATATAAGGGATTTTCTTTAAAAGCAAGTAAATAGAAATTTAGAGCCAATTTGATGTAGCATCAACTAGAAATTGGGAGACTGTGAATTCTGGTCCTGTCTTGAGCACAAAGCCAGCTGGATGATCTTGGGCTAATCACTTACTTTCTGCCCTGGGAAAAGGCAATGGCAAACCACTTATGAAAAAATCTTGCCAAGAAAACTGCAGGGACCTGTCCAGGCAATCTCCAAAAATGAAATGCAACTGTATGAAAAAAAAATTAATTGAAAGTGATTAATGTATTCATTAATCATACAAAACTAGGCACACACACCCCTAACTACCTCTCTTCCTGCAACTTCTACAACCACTAATGACCTTATCTACCTCGCTACTACCACTGACCTAACTTCCTCACTACATGCCACTACTAATAACTCTACAATTGACCTTAAGTACCTTAACCTTAACTACCTTAACCTCAACTACCTCACTTCTACTACTGACTTAATTACCCCACTACCTACCACTCCTTCTACCACTCCAACTAATAAAGACCTTAAATGCAAGCTACTTAATGCAAGAAGTCTTGTAAATAAAATACATGAATTCCTCCTCCTATTAAATACGTCCAATTTCGACATTATATTTGTCTGCAAAACGTGGCTGAACTCATCAACTACTTTCTATATTATATTTGTCTGCGAAACGTGGCTATCGTAGAAAGAAACTATCATGTGAACTCCGTAGAGGAGGCGGTGTTGCCATCTTTTACAAAAAGTCCTTAAATCTCAAAAACATCCAAGTAACACACTAACTTGCTCTTCCTGAGACCATCATCTGTGAGTTATCTTTAAACACCACATTACGATTTCTACTATGTTACAGAGCCCCAGACTACGACATCGAACATGCGAATAACTTTACTCCTAACGTGGGCAGCCTCCAGCCCATACCGTATCATCTTTCTTGGTGACCTAAATCTACCTCTTATCAAATGGTCCCTCAATGAATGTACAACAGAACCTATACATTCAACCCTGTACAATGCTGTAACAAATCTGGGACTGGATCAACTAGTATCCAACAACACTAGACTCAAAAACTGCCTTGATCTCATCTTCTGTAACAGTTCAAACTCAATTTATGGATTACAAATAAAAGAACCCTTTTCCAACAGCGATCACAGTATGATTGACTTCAATCTCAATATACACTCTTACAAAAATCAACAAAATGACAGGATCCCCAGTTATAATTTCAAAAAAGCTAACTTTGATCTCATAAACACTGACCTCTCATCTCTTGATTAATAACAATAATAT